>NDFZ01005180.1:238094-337513 GCA_002192655.3 Mamestra configurata
TACACTTCTCATCAAAAAAATCGAAACACTTTCGTTTTTATTGTTTTTGTCCTAATTTTTTACAAAAGAGAATTAATTCCATGAAAAAAAAAACATTATTGTGTAGCTGGCAGTTTGGTCATTACAGTAAGAAGAAAAAAATCAAAATTCGAAATTAGAATTTCATTTGTTTATCCTATAAATGAAATTAATCACTGTTTTGAGACAAATGTGTATTTAGGGTTGGAGTACGTTTCTCGTTTAAAAACTAAAATTAGCGCTTGTCTTTAAACTTTTTGTTTCTTATTTCATTTACTGTGACTTTGGGACGTCTGAAAAAACTTTTTTTTCTAAAACATATGGATACTTCGCCCGCAGAAGCCGCCCAAGTGGTGGCATTGCTGGATTCTGGACTTAGTCAGCGTGTTGTGGCTGCAAGATTGCATCTAAGCTTATCATCTGTTCATAGAGTCTACAAACGCTATCGGGAGACTGGTTCGTTCACGCGCCGTTCAGGATCTGGCAGGAATCGGGTCACTTCTGAGCGAGATGATCGATTTATTGTAACAACCTCTTTACGAAATCGACGCCTTAACGCTTTTCAACTGCAGCAGCAGCTTCGCGTTGTACGAAGAGTAGCTGTAAGTGACTCTACAATAAGAAGAAGGTTGAAGGAACGCGGATTGGCACCGCATAAGCCAGCGAATGGGCCGAAATTAACTGCAGACCATCGAAGAGCGCGCCTTAACTTTGCACGCGAGCACCTAACTTGGTCATACCTTCAGTGGAGCAAAGTACTGTTTTCTGATGAGTGTAAAATTATGCTGTATGGTAACGACGGAAGGAACAAGGTCTACAGAAGAGATGGAGAACGCTTTGCACAATGCTGCATTGAAGAAAAGGTCAGCTATGGTGGCGGTTCGTGGACGGTTTGGGGAGGAATCAGCGCCGACGGTAAGACAGAACTTGCCTTTGTATCTGGGCCACGGCTGCCTGCACTAAACTCTCATCGGTACATCGAACAGTGTCTTGAACCTCATGTGATGCCCTATGCACATTTTATTGGCAACGACTTCATATTCATGCACGACAATGCTAGAGCTCACACCGCGGGCGTCGTACGAGATTATCTTACCGAAGTCGGTATCTCCATTATGGTATGGCCAGCAAGAAGCCCGGACATGAATCCCATTGAACATCTATGGGATGAATTAAAGAGACGAATTCGAGCAAGAGATCCAGCCCCAGAAACACTTAGCCAGCTGCAAAATGCAATCCAAGAGGAATGGGATAATATACCACAACATGTGATCGTGACTCTCATCCGATCGATGAAGAACCGTATGGAAGCAGTAATAAGAGCTCGCGGAGGGAATACAAGTTATTAAATAAACGTTTCTTACATTTTTTTTCATTTACGCGTGTTGTTTTACCCATTTCCTTCATATTCCATACAGGGTAAAAATTACTCATTATACAAAATACGAAACCTATGAAGACTTAATTTGAATTTAGAACATTAACATTAGGATTTAAAAACCTCATACTACTCACTATTAAATGACATTTTACATTTCCTAAATATACACATTTTTCTGATAATCCTTATCAAATCATAAACTGCGAGGTGTTTCGATTTTTTTGATGAGAAGTGTATATATATTTTTTAATTTTCTGTTTTCAAAAGAATATTTAATAATTACTACGCATACACCCGTAGGGGTGGTCACCGACCGGGGTGTGGAAAAAAATTGAACGTCACGGCCTCGTACGGGTCACGTAGTAGGGGTACGTTCCATTATTATATACGCGATCGATGCGATCATTTGTTCGGGAAAACCGAAAGACGCCATATGTCGGCGTGACGACACGTTCCAGTTAGCCGAACAAATTATCGTATTGATCGCGTATTCGCCCGATTATCGCTTTGTATAAGGACGACTCCTTAGTTTAATTAAAAGAAAAACGCCCGCAAACCTCCATTGAAAAGGGGGGATCCTCCGACCAGGCAGTTGCTGTCGAGCGGTAGTACATGTCCAAATGGCACGGAGAACTTTGATACCGCGATGCAGGATTTTTGTGACGTCAGGTCTTTACCTCGTATGTGGCGAAATAGATGCCGCTACATACGTTCTATCTATAGAATTATCAATCTTTTTTCCAACTCATAAAATCTTATCTCATTAACTAACCAGCCCATCTTTCCCAGCGCACATCAACGTAGCGGAAACAGTGAAACAGCTAACAGAACTGAAACACATGCCTGCATCCCCCGGAATCGTCCGCCGCAGCCTGCAACAACTGTCCAACAACAGCCCCCAGCAACAACAACAACAACAGTCGCCAACAACTCCCTCACTGTCAACCTTTCAACAAGCTAAGAGCAACTTTTCTTCGTCAACGAGTTTAAATAGCACGGGAAACTTGAACCCCATATATGGGCAGACTGGGCATAGAATTATGGCGTACGTGGAGAATTCTATGTATGTCAGGAAGAATAGTTTGAACAGCTCGAATTCGGATTTGATGAATGCTGGTGAGTTGTAGATTTTGATCACTTTGATATAATTTAGACACATATTTTTACGGCTGAATTATAACACTTATCTCTGCATTATTAAAGTGCTCTGTTTAAGTTCGAAACTAATTAATCTCAAGAATCGATCTAGAAAAAAATATGAAAGAAATCGATACTTTAGAATGGATATGTCACCGGAAAATTGCAAACGCCGTGGGATTGTAAAATATCGCGTGAAATTTGTAAACTATTTATTGTAAATAAGACACGGATAGTCGGATATATTGGAAACTATTGAATTTGGATGGGATTTATTGTATACAAAATTATTTTTTCATAAAATATCGAGAAATTATAATCAAGATTAGTTACAATCTTACGGAGTCTACAATTTTGCGGTGACAGATACAAATATGGACCTTTTTCCAATCTTTGAGCAAGCGTTTCTTAACTATACCTTTCTATCTGAAATAAAATGTTCATACTCGTATGTCATATTACAATGCATGAGTCGAGTCCCTATGGAGTATTTCAAAGTTGAGAATTAAAAGGTTACTTCCTGATAAGCGTGCCTCATCATCGACTACAAATCATCGCTTATCTTCAGTTGTGATAGTTGACAAACGCAAACTTGTTCACAAAAACGCCTTGATTATTGTGTCATGCAAACATCATTACCTGAAAATACTTATTATGAAGTTAGATTCAGGCGTCACTGGCAACACTGACGGGGTCCGCTAGGGCCAGAGCCTGCCAGGGTACAGGAATTGTTCGAAAGAGTCACCGCGGCCCTGGAACGCAAAGGGCTTTAGAAGGAACACGGATGGGTTTTAGTCAGTAAGAGTCTGACACGCTCTTCCGCTCCACCCAGAAGGAAGAAGTCATTTGAATTTTTGTCATTTGTTTCCCATCCTTAAAAGGCGTCGCAACTTTGAAGAGCTCGTGGCTCAGTAATAACAGCGGTATGGGTCGATCTTCAAGGTTAAGCAACGCCTGCATAGGTCGGTTTGTGGATGGGTGACCTTAACAGTTTGAGAATCGGCCGTGCCGGGACCAAAGGCTTAATGTGCTTCTCGGAAAGCACGCTAAGCCGTCGGTGCCAGCCTTCATTTATAGATTCTTTAGCAGTCGTTACCGATTTACAGAAGCGACAAAATCTAGCGTCAGTCTTGCCAAGAAGTACTGTATTACGCAGTTACTGGTTGTGGAGGTCAGATAGGCAGTCGCTCCACGTACGATACTGGTATTCAGCTGAATTTGGTCTGACTGGAAGCCGACTCCCAATGTAGTTGGAAAATGGATGGGGAAGTGTAAATGAGATTCAGGCATAACTGTAGTAAACATTTGCAGGTATATACGGCGAGAGTCGTGGCTCTCCACACGGCTCGTCTCCGTCCACTCCGAGCTACGGAGAGAACAACTCGTTCTCTAGCTTCGGACCCAGGATGTCGAACGAGTCACATTATGGACAGACTGGTAAGATTCTATCTTATGAAGTTTGAGGTATAAATAATGATGTTCCTAGGTATACAGGGTGAATTTTTGAAGTGTGCGTGGCGGGTTGAATCCGTCCGAACTACGAGGAATAGCAGAAAACACTTAAAAGAGTCTTGAGCTTGGATTTTTGAAAAATTGTTTTTCCGGGCCAGGATTCGAGATTTTGAACAAAATAAACACCCTGTATTATAACACCATCCGAAAGTGCCGCTGAAAAGGATCAAATTCTGGGAAGTAATAACAAATGGCAAAGAAAAGGAAAGAGTTTATTTTTAACAAAATACTTGTTATATTTCTGACTCGACAACGACAGAAGGGATCTTCAAGTAACCACAAAAACGCAACAAAATTATCACAAATTATACCACAACATTGCACAAAATATTAAAAGCGTTCACTTCCCACAGCATTTCATACATACTGTATTAGTAATTATTCTTGGAAATGAGAAAACCGATCGCAAACGATTTTTTTCGCATTGAAATAATCCGTAACAGGCGAAAATTCTTAGTGCGCGTTGGGCTTAACAAAGTTGCCCGACTTTTTAAGAGAAACATTTTTTAATAATTTTTTTAATTTATCACGTTTTCTTTTAACAGGTTTCAAAATGCAGCAAGACAAGAAATACGGTCAGAACACGATTTACGCCCAACCGTCGGAAATAATCGCCGGCTTCAACAACATGTCCCGACACGACACGCTGAGTCCTCTCGCCATGAGGAAGAACATCGCCGCCAGGTCGCACAGCGCCGACAGGCATCATCTCGAACGTGAGTCTAGTTTGTGACGTTATTGTGCTGTAAGCTATACAGAACACGATCTACGCTGAGTCCTCTCGCCATGAGGAAGAACATCGCCGCCAGGTCGCACAGCGCCGACAGGCATCATCTCGAACGTGAGTCTAGTTTGTGACGTTATTGTGCTGTAAGCTATACAGAACACGATCTACGCTGAGTCCTCTCGCCATGAGGAAGAACATCGCCGCCAGGTCGCACAGCGCCGACAGGCATCATCTCGAACGTGAGTCTAGTTTGTGACGTTATTGTGCTGTAAGCTATACAGAACACGATCTACGCTGAGTCCTCTCGCCATGAGGAAGAACATCGCCGCCAGGTCGCACAGCGCCGACAGGCATCATCTCGAACGTGAGTCTAGTTTGTGACGTTATTGTGCTGTAAGCTATACAGAACACGATCTACGCTGAGTCCTCTCGCCATGAGGAAGAACATCGCCGCCAGGTCGCACAGCGCCGACAGGCATCATCTCGAACGTGAGTCTAGTTTGTGACGTTATTGTGCTGTAAGCTATACAGAACACGATCTACGCTGAGTCCTCTCGCCATGAGGAAGAACATCGCCGCCAGGTCGCACAGCGCCGACAGGCATCATCTCGAACGTGAGTCTAGTTTGTGACGTTATTGTGCTGTAAGCTATACAGAACACGATCTACGCTGAGTCCTCTCGCCATGAGGAAGAACATCGCCGCCAGGTCGCACAGCGCCGACAGGCATCATCTCGAACGTGAGTCTAGTTTGTGACGTTATTGTGCTGTAAGCTATACAGAACACGATCTACGCTGAGTCCTCTCGCCATGAGGAAGAACATCGCCGCCAGGTCGCACAGCGCCGACAGGCATCATCTCGAACGTGAGTCTAGTTTGTGACGTTATTGTGCTGTAAGCTATACAGAACACGATCTACGCTGAGTCCTCTCGCCATGAGGAAGAACATCGCCGCCAGGTCGCACAGCGCCGACAGGCATCATCTCGAACGTGAGTCTAGTTTGTGACGTTATTGTGCTGTAAGCTATACAGAACACGATCTACGCTGAGTCCTCTCGCCATGAGGAAGAACATCGCCCCCAGGTCGCACATCGCCCCCAGGTCGCACATCGCCCCCAGGTCGCACAGCGCCGACAGGCATCATCTCGAACGTGAGTCTAGTTTGTGATGTTATTGTGCTGTAAGCTATACAGAACACGATCTACGCTGAGCCCTCTCGCCATGAGGAAGAACATCGCCCCCAGGTCGCACAGCGCCGACAGGCATCATCTCGAACGTGAGTCTAGTTTGTGATGTTATTGTGCTGTAGGCTATACAGAACACGATCTACGCTGAGCCCTCTCGCCATGAGGAAGAACATCGCACCCAGGTCGCACAGCGCCGACAGGCATCATCTCGAACGTGAGTCTAGTTTGTGACGTTATTGTGTTGTAAGCTATACAGAACACGATCTACGCTGAGCCCTCTCGCCATGAGGAAGAACATCGCCCCCAGGTCGCACAGCGCCGACAGGCATCATCTCGAACGTGAGTCTAGTTTGTGATGTTATTGTGCTGTACTATACAGAACACGATCTACGCTGTTGACACCGGAAGAAGTGAGTGTCTAGGAGTCGTGGTTATGTCGTACAGAGAGAGTACGTATCCGTGTAGCTCCGGGACGGAAATAGACAAGTGTCAACGAGTTCATACAAAATGTACGCACCGATGTTTTTGAGCTCCTAACTGACTACGGCCTGTCCAGGGTCCTGATGTGTGTGGATCAATCAAGCAGTTGTTGCCAGTTGTCATTCGTAGAATACGTCTGATCTCCTCTCTTCTTCTGATACGTTATATCAAGTGCAAGGCGGGGGTGATAGTGATAGATGCGATAATAATACCAAGGTTTTAACCGTTTCCGATTCAAAGTTTAAACCAAGAAATATTTAGGCCGCATTAATACATGTCAATATCTCCGTCTCAAACTCACGCTGTACTAAAACATGGTCTTAGAAACGTGGTAGCACGTCTCCTGTTCTCATGTTTCTTCCGTTAAAAACACCGCTTAGTCCTAAAAGCAACTTTGTAGATCTTTGGCAGTCGTAAAGGATTGTCAGAAGCTAGAAAATCTGGCACCAGTCTAGCCAAGAAGTACCGTGTTACCCAATCAATGGGTTGTGGAGGTCTGGTAGGCAGCCGCTCCATCTAAAACACTGGTATTCAGCTGAATCCGGTTTGACTAGGAGCCGACTTCAATACAGTTGGGAAAAGGCTTGGCTGTCCTAACAGCAAAACGTTCCATAGTGAGGGCCCCGTGTGTTCCAGAAGGCGGGCTCATCGCGCACCTGAGCGCCAAGCTGGCGCCGCAGCTGTCGCCGCGCACCACGCGCCGCGCCATCTCCACCATCACGCCCGCTGACCCGCCCGCTAAGGGGAAAGGTATGCTACTCATTTTTTTAAACGTTCTTTCATGTCAAAAAGTAGGTTTTCCGTTAGTGTCACCAGTATCTATTTGTATGAGACTCGGATTGAATCCGGCTTCGGAAATTATACGACGGCAAATGAAGTCCGACAGCATTTGTTGTCGGCCGTGTGTCGCTGCCGTCTACGGTCTACCGTGTCCCGCAGAATCGCACCTTAACATGGCAACACATGTGCGATTTCTGTTGTATTGCAGATGTCCATAGGTGGTGGTGACTACTAACGTTGCAGTATCTATTTATATGAGACTCGGATTGAATCCGGCTTCGGAAATTATACGACGGCAAATGAAGTCCGACAGCATTTGTTGTCGGCCGTGTGTCGCTGCCGTCTACGGTCTACCGTGTCCCGCAGAATCGCACCTTAACATGGCAACACATGTGCGATGTCTGTTGTATTGCAGATGTCCATAGGTGGTGGTGACTACTAACGTTGCAGTATCTATTTATATGAGACTCGGATTTAATCCGGCTTCTGAAATTATACGACGGCAAATGAAGTCCGACAGCATTTGTTGTCGGCCGTGTGTCGCTGCCGTCTACGGTCTACCGTGTCCCGCAGAATCGCACCTTAACATGGCAACACATGTGCGATGTCTGTTGTATTGCAGATGTCCATAGGTGGTGGTGACTACTAACGTTGCAGTATCTATTTATATGAGACTCGGATTTAATCCGGCTTCTGAAATTATACGACGGCAAATGAAGTCCGACAGCATTTGTTGTCGGCCGTGTGTCGCTGCCGTCTACGGTCTACCGTGTCCCGCAGAATCGCACCTTAACATGGCAACACATGTGCGATGTCTGTTGTATTGCAGATGTCCATAGGTGGTGGTGACTACTAACGTTGCAGTATCTATTTATATGAGACTCGGATTTAATCCGGCTTCTGAAATTATACGACGGCAAATGAAGTCCGACAGCATTTGTTGTCGGCCGTGTGTCGCTGCCGTCTACGGTCTACCGTGTCCCGCAGAATCGCACCTTAACATGGCAACACATGTGCGATGTCTGTTGTATTGCAGATGTCCATAGGTGGTGGTGACTACTAACGTTGCAGAATCTATTTATATGAGACTCGGATTTAATCCGGCTTCTGAAATTATACGACGGCAAATGAAGTCCGACAGCATTTGTTGTCGGCCGTGTGTCGCTGCCGTCTACGGTCTACCGTGTCCCGCAGAATCGCACCTTAACATGGCAACACATGTGCGATGTCTGTTGTATTGCAGATGTCCATAGGTGGTGGTGACTACTAACGTTGCAGTATCTATTTATATGAGACTCGGATTTAATCCGGCTTCTGAAACTATACGACGGCAACTGAAGTCCGACAGCATTTGTTGTCGGCCGTGTGTCGCTGCCGTCTGCGGTGTCCCGAAGAATCGCACCTTAACATGGAAATACATGTGCGATGTCCATAGACTGGTGAATACTTACTGTTACGAACAATTACTTGTACCTATACAATAAACGCATTCACATTTATGCTGAGCCTATATAAGGCTCAGCATAAATGTGATTGTGAGATTTTGAATGTCAGACTTCACTCAAAGAGCTTACACGTAAATAGTTCAATAGTCAGTCAAATCTTGAATGTAACATCAGTGTGTTAGTTAAATTAAAGCAGTTACAAAAGTATTTCTTTAAAAAGGACCCACAGAGCGCCATCCTAACAAAAAGTCTGACCGATTTATTGATTTCATAAATAAGCATGGTGATCTATCATATGTGCGAGTCTGCATTGCTTTTTGTTATATCCCCTTTGCTAAATTATAGTCAGATAATTTAAAATTATTATTTTTTCAGGTACAATACCAGTGCAGCCCGCGTTCCTCGACAAGCTCTCGGCGACGATACAGCAACAGCGCCGACAGTTGGAGACCACGCGCGCCAAGAGCGTGCGCGATATGATCAACCAACATGCACAGGTAAACACAATATACAACTCTTCTGTCCCTCTGCTGGGCATAGGTCTCCCCCGAGTCTTTGCAGAGGCTCTAGACAACTGACATTCTGCACTGCAATTCTGTAAACATCTCACCGTGATAGCTTTGGTGAAGTGAGCATGAAGTGAACTGTCATTCCATCTTATTTATGGACTGACAGCTCACTTCATGGGGTCTCCCTTGTTTGACCGAAAGGAATTTGACAAATTTTCACTTGCCAAAAAATTTTTCGCACTATTTCATTTGCCAAATTATTACTTAGCAAAAAATCTATTCACAAAAAATTGTAACGCAAACCTAATGTTTGGGAAATGAACGTTTACTGTTCTTATGAACTTGTTTACCAACTAGTACTTTAACATTTTTTATTTAGTCAAATATTTCAGTTGGAATAACAGTTTTACGCAAAATCAAATAAGTCAAATATTTAGTATCCGGGTAACCTACTAAAAACAATCTCTTTTTTCTATTAATGCAAGTCGTTTCTGGCACTCGCCGGTCACTACCGCGGCACCGCTCGCTTCGCTCGCTCGGCTCGTGCGTAGAAGGTCACAGTTTTAACCTAACCTAACCTACACATTTTGTTTAAAGAAGAAATTAACCTAATCTAAATAGTTGAGTTCCGGGTAACCTACTAAAAACAATCTATTTTTTGTCTTAACAAATTATTTCACCGTTAATTGTCAAACAAACGTTTATTGTCTGAAGATTGTTTGCTGTAATAAATCATTTGAATAAAGACCATATGCCATAATGACATTATAATTGGTAATATTTTGCCAAGTAAAAATTTGACCAAATAAAAATATGCGTACTAAAATCATTCGAAATATTGCAATGGTATAAAAAAAGGTTGCTAACATTTGTTTGGGTAATGAAATTTTGTCAAAATCTTTTCGGCAAAACGGCAGGATCCCCACTTCATGACATCACCTAAGCTGACACAGTGAGCTGTTTACAGAATCGCACTGCTGTTATCGGTAGCGTAGCGAAAGCGATTGTCAAAGCGTCAAACATGCATGGGATTGACAAACGCTTCGAAATGTCACGTGATCAACCCCTTATATTTTGGCATTTGACAATCACATCCATTGACTGAATGGCTCTTTGTCTATAGCCTTAGGAGCCGGTACGCGTCTAGCTCATGTCGCCACATGGGTCTGGGCCGGCCTGGGCGGCGCCGTCCTTCTTCGGCACCTATTGTATGTCACTTAGGAACGCAATAGAAAAAGGTCAACTGCGGGGTGTGAATTTTGAGCCGAGTTACAAACCACACTCCACCCCCTATCTTGCCCTCTATTCCCCAAAACATGCAACCTAAGTGACTTATGCGCTGCCACCTTTGATGCCGTGGAAATAGCAATGTTTTGTGCCACTCAAAACTAAGCAACTGTCATGCCAAGTGCTAGTTGAACTCTCACACAAAGGGTTCCGAACCATAAACCGAAAAAACACGTTTCTTGTATGCTCCCTTAAATTTTTAAATTTTTATTATTTTTTGTTAACGCGGCAATAGAAATACACTCTGTGAAAATTTCATCTGTCTGCCTATTACGGTTCTTGAGATTTTTATTTGTCACACAACATATTTTTTGTGTGTACAAAACAAAAATAAAATAGTAAAAAAGAGATCAGGTAGGCTGTATCCCGGACGAAGTGAAAACTTCTTATGGGAGGGTAAACCGCTTCGTAACGTAAAGCGTTACGGCGCCAGTCTGTCTGGCTTCCCTTTCTCTCACGCAAACGGCAGCGGTAGGCAGGCTCTTCCTCTCTCACTCTAACCCACAGCGCTAGTCATATTTCGGACAGATGCTTTCCATATTAAATAGTTCAACTTATATTAGTTTAAGTTATCACTTCTGTCGGGCGTCCAGAGGTGCACACGTATTTTTTTACCTCTACAACTTGCAATGGTCATGCAAGACCATGAACAAGTCTTTTACAGCTGCGCCAAATAGATCCAGTTGTAGGTAAAACAAGACAAGGGACAAGTGGGTGAAATTTGTCACTGCAACCCGAGCCCGAAGGACGTTGGGAGCTGAGAGTGCAATGAAAAATTTTCTCGCCGCTCTAAAAAATATTTTGTTACAATTATTTGTGAGACATGGCCGCACGCAATCTTCAAGGTTAAGCAACGCTTGCCGAGGTTAGTCTGTGGATGGGTGACCATCTTAACGTACCGAGACTCTTCTGTGCCTCGGAAAGCACGTTAAGCCGTATGTCCCGGCTGTTATTTGTAGATCTTTGGCAGCCGTTCCGGACAGTCAGAAGTCAGAAAATCTGACACCAGTCTCACCAAGGAGTACCGTGTTACCCTGTTAATGGGTTGTGGAGGTCTGGTAGGCAGCCGCCCCACGTACAATTCAGCTGAATCCGGTTTGACTGGAAGCCGACCCCAATATAATTGGGAAAAGGCTAGGCAGATGATGATTTGTGAGACATGACACTTTAATACTTGCAGATTTCTTTTAAAACAACATCTTACAAGAAAAAAAAATACCGGTTACTGTGAGGCTAAGAATGTAATGACTGTGCGCAATAACCTGCCTATGCAACATGTCCGCAACTTACCTACGTCGCTGACATCATCTCCCTAGAATTTGACCCATAAAATATAGAGCACCGTATTGCTACGTCTCACAGCTGTGGTTTTACCGACGGAATATTGTAGGTGAAGTATGAGCAGTACTAAAAATGTGGAGTAAACATGACAAGCATGTGTGGTCTGAGGGGTGTGTAAGAGTGTTGATTGTATTACATAAAATGTGCATGTACAAAAAATGTTTTTTTAATGTTTTAACTCATACTTTAATCTATTTTATTCTTTTAATTGTAATTAATGTATTATGTCCTAATTTATTTGTTATTTTTGTAGTTTTAATTTATAATTGTTTTCTATTGCAATTTAATCGATGTTTTTTTTTTAATATTTTTAATTATTCTGTATTTTAGTTCAATTTAGCTACTTGACATTTTAAATTCAATTTTGACTTAGTAAATTTCAATTTTGTTATTCTCATGCATTTCCATTTTAAATTTTTTGTTATGATTATACAAGTGCTGTGCACACCTATAAGTGACGAATTCACCGCAACGCTGTTTAAATATATATATTTAATGTAATGAGTTAGTTAATAAGCCGTTGGTGTGTCAATAAATAAATAAATAAAAACACGCGAGTTATTTTTGGAAATGAATGGACCGATTTTAATGAAACTTTATGCGCATACGCAAGATAAAGTCTAAAAAGTATTTTTTTTTAAATTTAATATGGGTTTGCTCTTGACTCTAGTCTAGGTCATAGATGACAGAGACAAAGTTGACGATGGAGCGAGCTTACCCAGAAGAAGCCTGTTCACTCTAATTTTGAAGAGATTAGGGTTGTATGCGTTCGGAAACACAGACGCAGGCAGAGAGTTCCACTCCTTTGCTGTGCGCATTATAAAAGACGTTTGGACATTATAAAAGAGGTAGAGATGGTAACTTGCAGTGCGTCTAGATGTTATCAAGAAGTATCTCAGATAGTACGAATCAGTTGTTTATTTTTTAAGGATGGGCAATAATCAAATGACTTCTTCCGCTCTGGGTGGAGCGGCGTGTCAGACTCTTACTGACTAAACTTGTTCCTTCTAAAGCCCTTTGCGTTCCAGGGCCGCGGTGACTCTTTCGAACAAATTCCGCAACCACGAATCAATATGGCCATTCAACGTGGCAATGCAGTCAGTGTTCTGGGCACTTTTCCCGTTGACAGCGATGTGGACGAATTTTTCGATGCCCTCAGACTCCTCCGAAACAGCTTGACCGATTTTTATGAAATTTTATATGCATATTCAGTAGGTCTGAAAAACGGCTACTATCTATTTTTCATACCCCTAAGTGATAAGGGTTGTCCAACCCTAACATTTTGTTTTTTTTTTGACAAAATTTTAATTTTTTATTTATATAATGTGGCATTAAAAATACATACAACCCTAAATTTTCACCCTACTATCACCAACCCCTATTTTTAATAGCGATATTAGTACTTTAATTATTTTCTACTCTCGGCGGTCGATAATAATTGATTATTTACCACTCGATCAGTTATTCTTGACTACGACGACTGGTTTGGTAGATCGCGCTAATCCGAAGACCTGGTTCGAATTAAAAAAATATGTTAGTGTTGGGAAGCCTATTTATCGAGGAAGGCTATAGGCTATATAAAATCACGCTACGACCAATAGGAGCTGAGCATTCATGAAAAATGTGACGCAGATGAAGTTATGTATAAGTTTAGGGAAAGGATTTTTTTTTTGCGCCATGCATCGCTCCGCGAACTCCTTGTTGGCCGCGGTGCGAGACTAAGACAACAGCCCTCTTCATCAAAGGTGGCAGTCCTACCATAACATGATTCGCGGCGTCTCAGTTTGCATTTTTCATGTTCTTGTAACTTATTTTTTATTATTTACTCTTATTTATGTGTGCTATTTGGATGTTAATCTGGCAATAAACAATTTCATTTCATTTCATTTAAATGTTTATAGAAAGTGAAAAATCACTCTCTCTTTCTTAATTCGCAACTGTTCAAAGTAAAAGTTCAAAATGGTTTATTGTATGTTTCCAGCCCGACCCTCGAATCTGCCACACGTCATTAATGGAGCAGATCAAACGCGGCGCAACGCTACGCCGCAACAAGCTCTGCAACGACAGATCCGCGCCTAAAATACGCTAGGTAAATATACTACTAACTATTCGAGTGTAACGTTACATGTTACGAAAATGCGATGATGTGGTCGACGATGGAGCACGCTTGCCTAGAAGTAACCTATTCACTCTTCACTTAAATAAAACAAAGTATTCTAAAAGTTAAGTTAAGTTAAGTATTTGTGTTATCATCAGAAAGTGCCCTACCGGTCTGAAGATTACCTCAACCTCTGTAAGAAGTATCATATATTACCCCTAATTAACCGGCGAGCAATCTCTGACTGTATTGCATTACTTAAAATTTTCAATAATTCTATTAATAACTCCGATATTCTATCCAAATTTTATTTTAACGTCCCCGGAAGGTCGAAGCGATGGTACGCACCGTTGCGTGTTCCATTTAGCTCTACGAATTAATGACATGTGTAAACAGCATGATTTTGATCCTTTCTTAACGGGTGTGTCCTCAGCCAGAAAGTGTCTGAGCCGCAGCTTTTTTAAATAAGATTTTGGCCTTTCGGGTTTCTATCCTTGTAGTGAATATGACATGTGAATTTAGTTTAAGGTTGAATGTTTTACTGTTTTTCCTTTTTTGGTACCTGTGTTGTGTTTTTCACACTCTTTCTTTCCAATCTGTTTTATAGAAGTGATGACTTTTAATTGGCTGTCAGTCTCACATGCTATTATTTTTTATTCTGTTTGTTTTAGCTGTAAGTCATCCATAGTTGGTAAATAAATAAATAAATAAAATAGTTTTGTGCGTATGGGTAGGATGTCCACGATGTACAGTCAACAAAGCTATTTGGTGTGCAGGCAGCTAACTTGCAACTACTTTTAACAAATGTGTGTAAGTGTGCTGAGTAGACAATTATTGTACACCACCCTCGTAAGTAGGTCATATGCTTAAAAAGTTATAATGCACACATTAGAAATAGATATTGGCAGTGCAGTGGAAAAATAAAAAAAAAATGCATGTATATCAAATAGCTTTGTTGACTGTACCTAATAATACAGCTTGTAATGCAACATTTAATTGTGTATGATGTAAATCAAATCGTTCGCTCTAGATTTTTGTGAACTGGCCATAATATTTAACTTACTTAGTCATATTCTAGAAACTGCTTCTTCCTATTCAATTAAACAACTTTCTTACTTAAAATAATTTCATTACTTATACAATTTTGAAACTTTGTATAGAAATACTTTTTTTCTTCGAAATGACTATGCCACTGCGAGATTTGGGAGAAACGCGCGGTGAGGCTATGTCCAGTAGTGGACAGCTTTCGGCTGAAATGAAGATGATCATTTAATTTTATTTATGCAGAGTTGTGCCAGTAGTATAAGTATTCTTCTTCCCAGCTAAAACACTAGGAAGTGGTGACGGGCGGGCGTTTTGGGGTACTGTCTTTATGTAGAACTTTGACGTTCAAAAAGTGCTGGCACTCAGCCTAATTTGAATAAATGACTTTTGAATTTTTTTTTTTTTTAATAACTTATCCTTATTTCGCCTATTATGTTTGAGTTCTATGTAATAGACACCTTACGCCCCCGCCCCCCCTATTATGTTTGAGTTCTATGTAATAGACTCCTTACCCCCCCCCCTATTATGTTTGAGTTCTATGTAATAGACTCCTTACGCCCCCGCCCCCCCTATTATGTTTGAGTTCTATGTAATAGACTCCTTACCCCCCTATTATGTTTGAGTTATATGTAATCATAAGTTAATTATAAGTTTCGGGGAATTTAGACAAGTTTTATTGTTTTTCTATTGTAAACCCATTAATTCTGATTAGGAACCTATTTAACGACTTCAACATCGACAACAAAACAAAATAAACACTAACTTCTCATTTTCCTCAACACTATTTTTGTTCGGCTCGGTATTCCCATATAAAAGTGTGCTGAAGGTTTTCTATGTTTAATTCTGATGACTTAAGGAGGAAGTTCAGAGTCATCCCTTCTTATCGTTCGGGATGACTGGCTGAATGGGCCTCCCCTATAGTACGGGTTTTCGTAAAACTTCGTCATGGTAAATATTTACCGAAGTGAAGTGGACAGGTCAGACTAGGTACTGACAAACGTTTGTAAATACTCGGTGATTCTATTTATAAGCTCGCTCCATCGTCGACTTTGTCTCTGTCATCTATGACCTAGACTAGAGTCAAGAGCAAACCCATAATAAAAAAAAAAAAAAAAAAAAAAAAAAGGACGTAAGGATGGTCAGAGTGATCCCTTCTTATTGTTTGGGATGTTCGACTGACCGGCTGAATGGGCCTCCCTATAGTAAGGGTTTTCGGAAAACTTCGTCATGGTAAAAAATTACCGAAGTGGACAGGTCAGACTAGGTACTGACAATAGTCTGTAAATACTCGGTGATTATATTTATAAGACAACTAGCTTTTCCTGGCTTCGCTCGAAGTAACCTATTCACTCTTGACTTAAAGACATATTCTACTCCGAAGCTGTAAGCAAAATCAAAGTGTTCCAAAATAGTTTTGTGCGTATGGGTGGGATGTCCACTATTCCCATATAAAAGTGTGCAGAATATTTTCTATGTTTGATTCTGATGCCGTAAGGAGGAAGTTCAGAGTCATCCCTTCTTATTGTTTGGGATGTTCGACTGACCGGCTGAATGGGCCTCCCCTATAGTACGGGTTTTCGTAAAACTTCGTCATGGTAAAAATTTACCGAAGTGGACAGGTCAGACTAGGTACTGACAATAGTCTGTAAATACTCGGTGATTATATTTATAAGACAACTAGCTTTTCCTGGCTTCGCTCGAAGTAACCTATTCACTCTTGACTTAAAGACATATTCTACTCCGAAGCTGTAAACACAATCAAAGTGTTTCAAAATAGTTTTGTGCGTATGGGTGGGATGTCCACTATTCCCATATAAAAGTGTGCAGAATATTTTCTATGTTTGATTCTGATGCCGTAAGGAGGAAGTTCAGAGTCATCCCTTCTTATCGTTCGGGATGACTGGCTGAATGGGCCTCCCCTATAGTACGGGTTTTCATAAAACTTCGTCATGGTAAAAAATTACTGAAGTGGACAAGTCAGACTAGGTACTGACAATAGTCTGTAAATACTCGGTGATTATATTTATAAGACAACTAGCTTTTCCTGGCTTCGTTCGAAGTAACCTATTCACTCTTGACTTAAAGACAGATTCTACTCCGAAGCTGTAAGCAAAATCAAAGTGTTCCAAAATAGTTTTGTGCGTATGGGTGGGATGTCCACTATTCCCATATAAAAGTGTGCAGAAGATTTTCTATGTTTGATTCTGATGCCGTAAGGAGGAAGTTCAGAGTCATCCCTTCTTATCGTTCGGGATGACTGGCTGAATGGGCCTCCCTATAGTACGGGTTTTCGTAAAACTTCGTCATGGTAAAAAATTACCGAATTGGACAGGTCAGACTAGGTACTGACAATAGTCTGTAAATACTCGGTGATTATATTTATAAGACAACTAGCTTTTCCTGGCTTCGCTCGAAGTAACCTATTCACTCTTGACTTAAAGACATATTCTACTCCGAAGCTGTAAGCAAAATCAAAGTGTTCCAAAACAGTTTTGTGCGTATGGGTGGGATGTCCACTATTCCCATATAAAAGTGTGCAGAAGATTTTCTATGTTTGATTCTGATGCCGTAAGGAGGAAGTTCAGAGTCATCCCTTCTTATCGTTCGGGATGACTGGCTGAATGGGCCTCCCTATAGTACGGGTTTTCGTAAAACTTCGTCATGGTAAAAAATTACCGAATTGGACAGGTCAGACTAGGTACTGACAATAGTCTGTAAATACTCGGTGATTATATTTATAAGACAACTAGCTTTTCCTGGCTTCGCTCGAAGTAACCTATTCACTCTTGACTTAAAGACATATTCTACTCCGAAGCTGTAAGCAAAATCAAAGTGTTCCAAAATAGTTTTGTGCGTATGGGTGGGATGTCCACTATTCCCATATAAAAGTGTGCAGAATATTTTCTATGTTTGATTCTGATGATGTGTAAGGGGAAGGTCAGAGTCGTACCTTCTTATCGTTCGGGATGACTGGCTGAATGGGCCTCCCCTATAGTACGGGTTTTCGTAAAACTTCGTCATAGTAAAAAATTACTGAAGTGGACAGGTCAGACTAGGTACTGACAGACGTCTGTAAATACTCGGTGATTATATTTATAAGACAACTAGCTTTTTCCTGGGTTCGCTTGCTTCAAGTTTTATTTGACAACACAGTTGGTGCAGTGATTGAGCGATCGGTTGCTGAGCTGCGTGTCGCGGATTCGATTCTCTCACGGAACAAATATTTGTATGGCCTACAGATGGTTGTTCCGGGTCTGGCTGTTTGTTTATGTGAGTTTATATGTTTGTAAACGAACCCACGATACAGGAATATTCCCATAAAATTATCACAAAGGAACGTATGTTCCCTTGGGATAATTTTCGAGATTCACACGGGCGGTCTACCCCAACAAACACGCAGCGTCGGAAGGTCTCCTCCCACAAGTTGGACCGATGACCTGGTGAGGGTCGCGGGTAGCCAATGGATGCGAGACGCACAGGACCGGTTGTTTTGGCGACACTTTGTTTTTTTACTGTTTATAGGCACTCGTTTGACTACTATTTATTACTCACCTGTTGGTAAGCGATGATGTGGTCGAAGATGGAGCACGCTTGCCTGGAAGTAACCTATTCACTCTTGACTTAAAGACTCCCAGGTTGTAGCTATCAGGAAACACAGATTCAGGCAGGGAATTCCACTGATATGATGACGCGCGGGGTCGCGGAAGGCAGCTATTATTTCATCCAGTAACGCAGCAAGATAGTCCTGGGAAAGACTGGTGTCAGATTCTCTGCCTTCTGACTTAACAGACAGATGTGTCGCTGGGGAGTTTGTTGCGCCACTTATTCTACCCAGCTAAAACAATAGTAAGTGGTGACGGGCGGGCGTTTTGGGGGACTGTCTTTATGTAGACTTTTGACGTTCAAAAATTGCTGGCACTCAGCTTAATTTGAATAAATGACTTTTGATTTTGCCCGTAACGACTAATGACAGCTGGGACCAACGGCTTATCGTGCTAAAATGTTAAATTTTCGCGATGTTAAAATGGTCACCAAACCGACCTCGGCAACGGTTGCTTAACGTCAAACATCGACAGCAGCAGTTATTATTAAGCTACGAGCTCGTCTAAGACATCGTCACCGTAAGGTGTAGTAAAATATCTTTGAAAATAATATTCTGTGTTTCAGATTAACGTGGTCATTCTTAGGGGTGATGTTCCTTCTTTACTGGGTTCTTCTTTGTGTTGTAGATGTCCTTTATCTGATACTAGCTGCCGTCCGCGGCTCCGCCCGCGTGAATGTCGAAAATTCTCCCAAGCGAACATAATCCAGAGATAAAAAGTATCCTAATTCCAGACTATAATCTACCTCTGTGCCAAATTTCATCAAGATCCGTTCAGTAGTTTTTGCGTGAAAGAGTGACAAACATACATCCATACATACATTTTTACAAACTTTCGCGTTTATAATGTTAGTAGGATAGTAGGAAGTAGGATAGTATAGATAGTACACCTCTACAGTAAAGAAACAATTACAATTAAACGACTTTTATATAAAAAAACCAACCGCAAAAAACAAATAAAAAGTACCAAACAAATCACTTTTCAAGTAGTGTGATGCAGTTGGTGGCCTCAAATCCGTGATTCAACTAAAACAAATGCCACACAAGGAACAGTAAAATATTATATTTAACCACAGTTTTAGGGCACGTAATAATTATTTATCCTTCCTGAATACCCAATAATGTGACCTTTGGCTAACAGGCCTCCAAATCAGAACAATAGTAAATCGTTATATTGTCATGTTTAAATTTAACTATGAAGTATTTTAACGTGTAGCGTCAATGATTACCTAAATGTAATTCACACATAATGACGTCAATGTCAAGTCGTCATGAATAGATAATATTGTGATGATTCTGATTTAAAATTGACTGGATAATAGTACTAGTTTTTTCTCGTGATTTGGTCTTGTGGCCACACGGGTCGATCTTCCAGGTCAAGCAACCCTTGCCGAGGTCGGTCCGAGGATGGGTTCCCATCTTAACATAGAAGGCACATAACGACGCATCATAACGAGGTACGACGGAAACTTGGATTTCTCCGTACCTTGGAAAGCACGTTAAATCTCGGCTGTGATTTGTAGGTAGATCTTTGACAGTCAAAATTGGTTCATTCGTTTAGGATTTAGGTACCTACGACGCCACAAAGGTTTCCCATAAGTACCTACGTAGAACCGGGATGAATAAATCCTCTGCCGTCGGCAATCCAGGCCATGGTCTACCGAGTTCGACACTTGAAAAATCGTTGACTAACTTTCACGTTTATATGTAATATTTGGGAAAAACTTATCGTAAAACCAATCGACCGACACCTACAATGTCGTGACACTGAACACGCCAATCAAAAAATTCGGTTCATAAGCGTCATATCACAACGAGTTCTGATTGGACGACACTGCGGCGGGAAGCGTTGAGTCAAATTAGGTAGAAAAGTCCATGCTATTCTGTTGAACTGACAAATTGTTTTCAGATCTGCAGTTGTTGCGTTTATTGCGGTTTTACAGGTTATTGACCCATCTTAAACAATGGTGGTAGTTGACCCACCCGTGTACCTACAGGGTAATTGGTATTTGAGTGTTTTCCTTGAAATGGTTTGGGACTCATGCTTCCAACCCTTGCCTGCTAATCCTGGTCAACCGCCGCTCGAATGGCCAGTTCTAGATCTTCACTTTAAACCCTTTCTTTTTTTATTTTGGGAAAAGTAAGCTCATGGTACAGGTCGATCTTAAACGTCAAACAGCACTCGCCGAGGTCGGTTTGTGGATGGGTGATCATCCTCCGTGCCTCGAAAAGCATGTTAAGCCGTTGGTCCCGGCTGTCATATATATGTAGAGCGTTGGCAGTCCTTACTGATTGTCAGAAGCCAGAAAATCTGACAACAGTCTTGTCAAGGGGTATCGTGTAACCCAGTTTAGAGGTCTGATATGCAGTCGCTCCATGTAAAATACTGTTGTAATACAGTAAAATACAGCTGCATCCGGTAAGACTGGAACCTGACCCCAACGAAGTTGGGAAACGGCTGGGCAGATTTTATATCATAATACTAGCTTTTGCCCGCATTTGTACGCGCATATCTCGTTTCTTCCCATTCCCGTAGGAATTTCCCGGTCCCGTATAGCCTTCCTCATGAATGTCGCTATCATAAACAAAGAATTTTCCAAATCCGACTAGCAGTTCCAGAGATTAGCGTGTTCAAACAAACAAACTTCAGCTTTATTACATTGGTATAGATTAATTATTGCACAGGTACGCAACCCTTTACCTCCATTTGTTTATTTACTACACATTTTCACGGTTACAGTATTAAAGGATTAGCTAATCGGAAAACAATTCTACCGACACGTTACCTACTATGTCGTGACACTGAACACGCCAATCAAACGAATATATTCAAAAGCGTCATATCACAACGAGTTCTGATTGGTCGACACTGCGGCGGTAAGCGTCACGTCAAAATAGGGTCAACAAAGTGTACTGTTCTATTGAACTGAACATTGTTCTCGGAACAGACGTTATAGCGTTTTAGCGGTAATTGACCCGCTTACAATCAAAATAACTCAGAACCTGAATAGGTGTTATTGTAAATGCATTATGAGCAACTTTTACTATGGGACCAACGTTGAACTCTCGAAAAAATGTCAACTGCCGCATCATACACTTATTATTATAATGAAGCTGATGAGTTGGGAACGGAAAATTCCTACGGGAACGGGAAAAAACGGGATATGCGCGAAATATACTGAACAGCAGATTTTTGTTTTGGGCCTACATTGGTTGTTGACCCAACCATGAATATTTGCAAAACTATGTTTTTGGGCATCACGCCTTTGCCTCCTACGATAACGTTTTGAACGCCATTGTCACGTATACATGACAAATATGCGCGTGCCCTGTACGCCAAACGTCACAAATATATGACAAAAGTACGGCGAATTCGTGGCTTGGCGTCGGGGGCACGCCTATGCTTCTATGCTCTGGCGTTCAAAAGGTCAGCGCGTGAGTACACCTGGTTCATGGTCTGTCTTCGCTCCTATGGCCAGCTGGTCTATTCTGTCAACATCTCACCGTATAAACATAGGTGAAGTGAGCATGAAGTGAACTGTCATTCCATCTTGTTTTTTATGGATTGACAGCTCACTCTACTTCACCATACGCATTGCAGTTCTATGCCTGCACACTTACATCTTCGAAAAATTGAGAAATCCTCATAAATTCACCACTCTCTTTCTGCGGAGAACGGAGTGTTATGTCAAACTCCTACCGAATTAAAACCCGCAGTTCCCGAGATCGGCCCGCCATTGCTGTACTTTACACATGCCCAATATTGCTACTTCGGCCGATTTCCGAATTTAAAGTTTTTTAATTATTGATCAAATCAAACAAAATCCTTTATTTCAAATAGACCATTAACAGGCACTATTGTATTCTCAAGGTCTGTCAGTTAAATAGATGAAGCCAGTTCTGCTGCGCTAGCGACAAGAGGAGCAAGAATGTTCCTCAGCAACACACACTCACCGACCCTATGTCCAGCGCGGCAGTTGCACGTTCCAAAGAGTAAGAGAACAAATATAGAGAACGTGGAAGAAACTCCAAGGACACTCTTTTGAATCAGTGTATGATTACAAAATTAATGCGTGAAATTTTACAATGCAAAAGAGATTGACTCGATACAAACTCTAAGGGCACCAATCGATCGATCGTCGATCGATGCCGGCGATCGATGGTGGAATGGATTAGTCGACGTCGATCGATCCTTTCTACTACACCAATTGATCGATGGTAGAATGAATTAGTCGACGTCGATCGATAGTTTCTTCTTCTTTCTTCGATCAGCCAAAGCTACCGCACCAATCGATCAACGTCAAACGATGGCATCAATCGACGATCAATCGTCAACACTCTAATTTAGCCTGAAAACTGGTCAAAAGACGTTAAAGTATGGTACACGTTCGATAAACTAAATTCAGAAACTGGCCCTTAGCTACTTGAATTGGAGCACGTATTCATGGTAGGTAAGCAAACATTGAAATTACCAGACGAATTACGAATTACGAAGTACTGCAGTGTTAAGTCGGAAATATTTATGTTATGAACAAAAACAATGGATTAACCTGAATTCATCTTTCGTATAACACACTTACCTGCAATTTATGAGTAAATCAAATCCCCCTGCGTAAGGATAAGCACAAAGAACATATCATCAACTCGATTATAACTTGGAAAGACTTTGATACACACATATTAAGGCAGTGCTCGGGACGTAGACGGACCGTGATCTGTTACTTAAGGTTGATCCATACATATCAAGGCCGTATCCGGGACGTGACGGACTGTGATCTGCCACTTATCTGGTGTCTGACACGTCCCGGGCACGGCCCAGACATGGGCGTGTGTGAACTAGTTCATACAAAATGTACTAACCGATATTTTGTGTAGATTAACTCATCTCAGGCCATGGCATGCTAGGACAGATCCTACTGACTTGGGTCACATACTCTAATGAATGTATAAGGAAGATATGTCTCAATTTACAAATACAGTCTCATGACGTTCTCAATACCCAAGCGTACATTACCTGTATTATTAATACGTGACGTTTACAGTTAAGGCGAACTTACGATTTGTGAAACCCTGTATTCGGGCTTGAGTAATTCGGTTTTAGATTTGTTCAGGTGTACTTTGATGTCTTTGAAACCTGTGACGCGTGTTATGACGGCTCTTGGAATATTTTAACCTTTTGACCGCCACGATCAAATGAAAAAGTGCCCAACGCGCCACCGTCGGCTAGAGCCGACAAAAATAACGGCGAATTTGTGGTTTGGCGTCGGGGTCACACCGATGCGTTTATGATCTGGCGTTCAAAAGGTTAATGGTATGTGGATAGAGTCATGTCTTAATTCTCAATGTGATAACGTTTATTTTAAGGAACGTTAGTCGAGAAGAATTTTATGTATCCTCCTGGGACTCATAGGGGTTGCGGAATTGGTCGAAAGAGTTAGCGGTTCTGGAACGTAAAGGGCATTTGGAGGGACATGGGTGAGTTTTAGTCGGTACGAGTCTGACACTACCTTCCGCTCCGCCTAGAGCGGGAGGAAACATTTGATGATTACGAAACCAAAATTAAAATCTGAACTCATAGACAGGATGGTTAGGACCGTTTCCTCCTCAGGGTATCTTATGCGAATTGGCAAGCTTTCTAGGAAATGAATGGATTTAAATTTTTCATACGTGCATGCAAGATTACTAGATGTTAAAAGTTTGAGAACATTTTTTGAAAAACTTTTGAGACCTCGGTATCTTGCGTATGCGACATGCGTATCTCTTAAATTTAAGTAGAATTGGTTAATTCATTTCTAAGAACAAGTATTTTTATCGTCGACTTTCCCAAGGACTGCTCTCTCAGCGATGAGCTTCCATTTCTGTCGGTTGGTCACGTTGCGAGTATGGACCATGGTGGACTCAGTAGTTTTTTGTATCAGGTCAGTCCAGCGAGTTGGTGATTGGCCGCGTGTTCTCTTGTCTTCCACCTGGCTCAGTTCGTTTTTTCACAATGAACGAAAGTCGGTCTTTAATACGAAGCTCTTTGTTGATGAAGACGTTAGTCCGAAACGCAGTCTACGGGATCTTCAGGATACGTCTCCAGCACTACATCTCTAGTGCGTCGATTTTACGGAGATCCTGCAGTCTCAGGGACCAAGTTTCGGAACCAATGAGAAAAATCGGAAAGACAAAGTTCTTCAATCTGTTGTTTTATATGGCAATAATCTGACCTGATCCTACCAGATGACTGACGAATCGAACAACAAGTATATGGCTCAGTCAGGGGTTCCCAAACTGTGCGTCGCGACTCACCGGAGCGTCGTCGTGGTGCTTTTCCAGAGGCGTCAAAATACCGCCACGGAAATGAAACGCTTATGCTGCAACTGGCGGATAAAATTCATTTCAGAAGAATTTAATATTGTAGAAAAGGAAAATAGAAATGGTGTAAACAAATCCTGTTTTCTTATGTTTTGAAAGGCTTTCTGCAAGAAAAATCTGTTCAAGATTTCATGCTAAGTTTACAATATATATTTTGTCGCACTTATACACAGAGATCTTAAGCACACATTTTATAAATATTTTTCAGTGAATTTTAATAAAAAATGCAAGTTCATCCGTTTTATTGCTTGTACTTATACGTACCTTCTTGTTTTTCTAATCGGAGCTACACTTACCTATGTTATTTCTTTTTTTTTTTGCGACGCGACAATGGCGTCGAAAAAAAAAATAACATGTATAGGGCACGTAAGTCGTCAAGGAACATGTAAGTCGCACTATAAAAAAAATTGGGAACTCCTGGTCTAAGTGATTTGCCAGTTGTGCCGTTTATCGATCAGCCCGTCGATTCTGTAAACATGTCGTTGTACAACAAGTTGATGTACGTGACATCTTGATTGTATGGATTGACAGCTCACCTCGTGATCACTTCACCCAAGCCTTCACTTCGACATATTTGCAGAATCGACCGGCGGTTTCCTTACAAAATATAAGGTATACCTAACCTACCTTGTCATCACTTAGTTCCCTATGATATCATTCATGGTCACATGGTTACCCATTTGTTTTGTCATTCATGACGTTCCCAATAACAAAAACAAATGAAACCGACATTAATACCTAATCATCTCAGTCATGCTAGCTTTCACTATTCAGTCTCTTGACCTAAATCCGTACGACGTACTAATGATTCATGTATTTCTGTGATCATAACAATATCTTGCGAGAAAATATGAAACATTATGTTAGATTTTTTGAAGTGAAAACTTCTTTAGGCGCGTTGAGCACTTTTTGGGCGAACAAAATCATCCGCCCAGAGCGGAACAAATCATGGAACTCGCGTCATCGTCACCGAACGCTTTCCGTGAGCTATATGTATACTGTGTATATGTGTGTACTTACTTTTTGGGTGAACAAAAATCATGGAACTCGCGTCATCGTCACCGAACGCTTTAGCTTTCGCTTAGTTTTCGCTTCTATCCGCAGTCCCCAAAGACTGCTCCGCTTGTTCTTTTTTGGATGGGACATCATCAAATGACTCGTTCCGCTCTGAGAGGAGCAGAAGGGGGTGTCAGACTCTTACTGACTAAAACCTATCCGTGTTCCTCCTAATGTCCTTCACGTTCCAGGGCCACGGTGACTCTTTCGAACAAATTCCGCAACCCTGGCAGGGTCATGTTAGGTACGGTCGTCAATGTGACAATTTTAGCCAGCGGCTTCGCACGCGTTAATGTCCTAATTATTCGAAGGGAACATACTCCCGGGATTAAAAGTCTCCTATGTCTATCTACCCGAGTGCCAAGTTCCATCATACCCGTTCAGCCGTTAGGACGTGAAGAAGTACTTGTAACGAACAGACGGCCAGACAGACAGACTTACTTTCACATTAAAAAATTGGTATGAACGGGGCTAAAGAGCCCGATAATAACAGCCGCACGGTTCGATTTTCGAGGTTAAGCAGTACTTGCCGTGGTCGGTCCGCGGAGGGGTGACCATCCTAGGGTGTTACCACACCAATAGATCGATCGTCGGCCGATGCCATCGATCGATGAATTAGTATGAAAAATGAATTAGTCGACGTCGATCGATTGTTTCTACTACACCAATCGATTGATCGTCGATCGATGGTAGAATGAATTAGTCGACGTCGATTGATAGATTCTACTACACCAATCGATCGATCGTCGATCGATGGTAGAATGAATTAGTCGACGTCGATCGATAGTTTCTACTTCTTTCTTCGAACAGCCAAAGCTACCACACCAATCGATCAACATCGATCGATGGCATCAATCGGTGGTTGATTAACTGTTTTTTTGCCCAGTATCCGTCGATCAGCCAAAGGTACCAACGTCGATTGATGTCGATGATCGACGTTGGTCGATTGATGTAGTAACACCCTTACAAACCGAGACTCCTTCGTGACTCGGAAAGCACATTAAGTCGTTTGTCCCGGCTGTCATTTGTAGATCTTTTGTAATCGTCACGGATTGTCAGAAGCCAGAAAATCTGACACAAGTTTTGCCAAAGGGTACCGTGTTACCCAGTTAGGACGTTTTTGTACTCAGATAGGCATTCGCTCCATTTCAAATACTAGTACTCAGCTGCATCCTGTTAGACTGGAAACCGGGCCCACTATAGTTGGGAAAACGCAGGCAGATCGATTTATCGTTTTACATGCTAAAATCCTACTAATATTATAAACGCGAAAGTTTGTAAGTTTGGATGGATGGATGTTTGTTACTCTTTCACGTCAGAACGGCTGAACGGACGTTGATGAAATTTGGCACAGAGGTAGATTATAATCTGGAATACTTTTTATACCGATAGGGAATATCGGTATAAAAAGTATCCTACGGGATCGAGACTAACGCGGATAAAACTGCCACTAGTTATTAATAAAAATAAAAAATATATATATTATATATTAATGATTAATTAAAGTTACCGAGAATTTCATACTAGCCTATTGTCATTCTGACCTGTCCGTTTGGGTATTACCAAGTTTATTGTTTTTAAAATTAACAATAAATAATAGCTAAGTTATTAATAAACGTCCTGTACAGTCGCGTTTGATGTCTAAACTGTTATTTTTATCACACCTACCTAACTGTTGACCTGATTAGGTGGATATTTTATGTTATGTGAGTAAGTTAAATCTATCTGTTTATATCGGTTTGCCAAAATCGCCACGCTTGGCAGGCGGGTTGGCAATTGCGGTGTAGCCGTTGCAATGTACAGAGAAAGCTGCTGCCCATTCTCTGGTGAGTCCCTTAGTCGCCTCTTACGACACCCACGGGAAGAGATGGAATGGTATGGGCGTGCAGTCGGCTACAGTAAGGGTAGGCCAGCACATACATAATGCCCAAAAAAATTAACTCACCACATTATTCAGGGTTGAAATCACGATTCTGACGATGCGAATTTTCGTCCACTTTGAGAGTGGGCGAAAATTTTTTTTTGTGCTTTATGAATGGGCTGGCCTACCCTTACCGTAGCCTACTTCACGCGCATGTGGGATGGTGCTATTCTGTGTACAGTGTCGTGACTGTTTTGTGTGGTGACGGACGTAAAACATAGCACCATTCCATCACTTCCCGTAAGAGGCGACTAAGGGACTCACCAGGGAATGGGCAGCAGCATTCTTTGCGCATTGCAACAGCTACACTGCGATCGCCAACCCGCCTGCCAAGCGTGGCGATTTTGGCAAACCGTCCTCTTGTGAGGCCTATGTCCAGCAGTGGACGTCTTTCGGCTGACATGATGATGATGACATCAGTGACTAGTTATGAATATTTCCAATGATTTTTGACCCTGTCCTTCAAACTAGGAAATATCTGTATATTGGTACATCATTGGGTCTACCTTTTTCGGGAATTTGAACAGTATTTCCTCCTACAGTGGAACAAACTTATTAAACTCTCTTATATTAATTTAGATTCAATTACAAATATGGTTGATTTAACCGAAATTTCAAAATTTTGCCACTTTAGCTTAAAAACCAGTCAAATTTTGGCATTAAAGTAGTATTTGCCACTATCTTGACACCAAATACTTAATTCGGTAACTGGCCCTCATTCATGATGATAAAATTTTGAACTGACTAAAATTATTGGAATTTTGAAACACAAAACCGCGCAGAAATACCATACCCGCCATTCAATTAGGTATATATTTAGTTCACATAATCACACATTAATATTGTTAGAATAACGAAATCGTCACAATGTCCTGTTATTTTTGCAAGAATTGACTGAAATGTTTCCAATGACATATTTCAGGTAATAACATTTCTGCCTAAACGCAGTACAAGATATTATCACACTAATATTATAAAGGCGAAAGTTTATGAGTGTGTGTGTGTATGTTTGTTACTTCTGCACGCCCAAACCGCTTCACCAAGTTTGATAAAATTTGGTATGCAGGAAGCTGACACCCTGGATTAACATATAGGCTATTAACATATTGCTGGATTAACATATACACTGTATATATATATACTAGCTGGGCGGGTAACACCGCGGGGCGCAGCTAGTACAAACATAATTTTAACTAGAAATACATAAACAACAATACCTTCTCCTGAAATTGATCAGCTTACTTTATAGTTCTACAACCTGTAACAGAATAAATATAAAACTCATCTTTATTTATATAAAACTCATAAGGGATCATTGTACATATCATAATGAACAACTTTCACTATGGGAACAAAACTGAAATGGCGAAAAAAAAAAATCGACTGCCCCATACATTTTTGTGCGCAAAACTCGATTAAATGTACTGAACAGCTGAGTTTTTTTCCGTGATTTCGGGGTTGGTCCCATAGTAAAAGATAGTAAAAGTTGTTCATAATGATGAGTGCAATAACCCCTTAAGCGGTATTGCGTTTATTCTGTTACACGTTGTATAGAAACATCACTTTAGTACATTCCAATGTTTTCCTGTTTTTACGTAGAAATGTCACGGAACGAAACGGCTGTTTCGATTTAAAAACTCAAACTCCTGAACCGATTTTGATGAAATTTCTATGCGACTAATCGGAAAATATATCTTTTCACATATTTTTTTTTTCAAATCGGTTCTAAAATGACGAAGTGGTAACAAACAAACAAAAAATAAACATACAACCGAATTGAGTACCTCGTCCTTTTTTAGAAGTCGGTTAAAATATACATTACTACAACGTGTAACAGAATAAACGCAATACCTCTTAAGGGGTCCCATACATGTATGTCCGCATAACTCTACAAAATGTACTGAACAGCAGATTTTTTAGGCGATTTCGGGGTTGGGCCCATAGTAAAAGTTGTTCATAATTATGAGTACAATGACCCCTTAAGAGGTATTGCGTTTATTCTGTTACACGTTGTATAATATGCCATAAAAAGTTGGTATTTCACCATAATAGGTATCAGCTGTTTAGCTATGTACGGACTTACAGTGAAAAATACACCGCAAACCGATTAATACTGACCACATTGTAGCTCACTTACTAGTATTGACTAATGTAATATTCGAGTTTGGTATTACGAAATATTTACGTATTTTCATAATGAAATTAGTTGTAAGTTATATGAGATACTAGCTTTTGCCCGCGACTTCGTACGCGCATATCCCGTTCCCGTAGGAATTTCGGGAAATTCTCTCTTAGTGCTCTCCTATATTAAAAAAGAAACCTACATACCAAATTTCAGCTTTCTACGACCAGTAGTTTCGGCTGCGCGTTGTCTGTCAGTCACTTAGTCAGTCAGTAACGGAAGAATTTTAAATATTAGGATTTTAGGTCATAGAGTAAATCGGTAAAGAGAAATGTAATTATATTTTTTTTTTCGAATGAGAAATCACGGGCGTCGCTATAGCTTTCCTGGGGGCCCGAGGGTCCAAAATGTACTAAGATTACAATTTTTAATCTCATTCGAAGTGTTAGTATCTAATTATACATATATTTTGGGGCACGGATTATCCATTCCATTCGTCCAATATCTTTATGAGATTTTTATTTTCGTCGTATGCAAAGGGGAGGAGGGGGTAGGGCGGAGCGGGGGGAGTATTAGACCCTTACTGACTAAAACCCACCCGTGTTCCTTCAAAATGGCCAATGCGTTCCAGGGCCGCGGTAACTCTTTCGAACAATTCTGCAAAAAATCCTAGAACTAAAAATTCGAAGACACGTGACGTCCACCAAACCGCACTGGGCCCGCATTTCCTCGTACAAAGATTAGGGTAGTGACTCAAGCAGGTTTGTTATCTAAGGCGTTGTCCTCTTACAAAGCGATCCTTGTCGCATTTTCTGCGGGAAGCCCGCGCGTCGACGCGTTATTTTAGTTTGCAAAGTGTTTTGCCAGTCGGGGGCCCGACCGCGCACCGTGCAAAACAACACCTGTCAAGAGGGCAGCATCAGCAAGCACAACACTGCTGAATGAACAAATGGATTTGATGTGAACCTACATTCTGAAAGTTGGTAACATCGTTCATCATCATTATTTCAGCCGAAAAACTTCTACTGCTGGACATAGGCCTCCCCCAAGTTTCAGAGATAAAGCGAAACCCACTGATTTACCTATTCCCGGAAATATTGGGTTTGCCTTTTCGTTGAATATCCCATAATAATGTATATTTGCAACAAGCAAAGTTCCCGACATTTCCTCGAACTGCACGTTGCATCATATCACTATGCAATTATGTTGTCAGCCTAGATACATGTCCATAAAAAAACTATTAAATAGCCATGTAAGGCTGTTTGGACCTGGTCGTCATTTTGCCATTAAGGGTATGTCTCGATTAGTCTCGTTGACGCGACACCGTGTAGATGCTGCGTCAAACGATGGAATAGAGATGCGCACTAGGAAAGCAAACTTAGAAAATTTACAGGCACTTAAGTTTTCCGGGAGTAAACAGAATATGAAGATAGCTGCATGTTCAAAAAACGTAGATCTTTTTGGAAAGGTACGCTCAAAATATACCATAAACTCCATTGTGCTCGCATTTTTTTTTCATCTGTTTTTGCATATGGTATCTTTGATTGACGCTTGGAAAAAATTACCGATCATTGAAAGCAACCTTGTATAGAGCTAAAATGTTTGTACGAGGTTATGTCCATGATCCAAGAGCGAGCAAAGCGAGTTCGGAATATTTTGCACCCATTCTCGGATAGGTAGATTTTATATTTGCCAAACAAACAATTTGTTTAATTATGCCGAAAACTTTAAAAGTAAATACATATATTATTATCTTGCGAGCGAAGCGAGCTAGGAAATTTTTACTCCTCCGATAACTTATGTTGTCGAAACAAATTATATTGAAAACTATAGATCCAAGAGCGACTTAAGCGTGTTCGGAAATTTTTGTAGCCAGTCTTTGAAAGGTTAAATTTTGTTGAATTATGCAGAAAAAAAATCTTAATCTAGCGAGCGCAGCAAGCTCTAAAATTTTCGAAGTTTTCATCTTGCGAGCGAGTTCGAAATTTTTTTACATCCCGCCTGGGATTTTAGTTAAATAGTTATATAGTTTGACAGAAGTTCGTCAGAAGCTAGTGCGCGGTTTGAATTGGTCTTTTCCTATGGAGGAGAAATTATAATATAATTTGGGGCCCCCAATGAAGCAGGGCCCTGGGCACGTGCCCCTTGTGCCCTTTATGTAAAAGAAGGAACTGCACCTAGGCCCTTATGAAACATCGGGAACAATTCTGATTAGTCATTTTATATGGATAAAGACTGCCAAGAATCCCCTCGGTTCCTCTTCTCCCAACCCGTACATGGCGGTATAATTGTAGTGCTTTCAATTTATTGATTCATTTGGAAAGTTTTCTAGTATAATATACTGATTTCATAATTCCTTGACTGTCTTACTAGATTGCGCAATCTTTTGTTATAGAAATGATATTACCACATTGTGGTTTAGATCGACAGTCATTAAAAATAATTAATCACTGAATTGTTGCAACGCAATTTTATTTATAGGTAAGTTACTTTCAAAGGATTGTAGGAAATGATTGCAACATTATTTTCCACGGTGACTAGGATAGCAAAGCCGAGAACCCTTGTATATGTCACCGGGAAATTGCAAACGCCGTAAGATTGTAAAATATCGCGTGTAGTTAAAAAAAAAACAACGGGTTGCACTCCGGGAGTGCTGAAGTGAAAACTTGAACATTAACGTTGTGCGTTTTTCATATTTAGCGGATATAAAATATATTCATTTTGCGGCGGTGTACTCTCACTCCGTCTTACTAATTTTCGATCAGGTCACGTGTCCTGACGCGAGTTTAACATTTTTTACCCATCCCAAAAAGTGCACAACGCCGCTAAAGTAGTTTTCACTTCAAAAAACTCTTAATAAGACACGGATATATTAGAAACTATTGAATTTGGATAGGATTTAATGTGCACAAAATATTTTTTTCATAATATGTAGAGAAATTATAATCTACTAAAGATTTATTACAATCTTACGGAGTGTGCAATTTTCCGGTGACATATACAATCTATTTTTACAGGGATTTATTTTTTTGTCAAAGGTACAATTTAAGCGAAAATCATCTCTTTTCATCCGACTACGGAGGGTCATGATTTTGGCAGTCATTGTATTTTTAGCCGATACTGTCTACCTGCTGGGCAAAAGCTTCCCTCAAGTCCGTTCAAAAACTCTTCTTCCGCGCTTCCTCAGACCAGCCCTCGCGGTACGCCTATAGGTCATCGCGCTGATGCAGATTTTTTCAGTGAAATACCCTATTATTTTTAAATTAAAAAAAAACATGGCTCATGCCATGTCATTGCTTTTTCGAAATCACTTCTTACTTTGTGCCTGTGGGTTGATTTTTCTGTAATATTCCCATATTTATAACCATGAACTCGACAAAAAATTACCAGAGGTTTTAGGATTTTTTTATAATCTTTAGGTTTGTGATTCAAAGTATGATACGCCTTTGAAGCAGTACACACTAAATCTAGAGCGATGCTTTTTATTTTATAACTAATTTGATTTATTATAGGTGGCGAGGCTTTTGCCACTACTGCCAATATTCTATTTGTCTTTATTTATTTATTTTATTTAGGTAACCAACAGCGATACTTAAAAATACTATACAAAAAAATGCGTGTAACAGTTACTATTATTCTAATATTCCAAAACTGGACAAAAGCCTCCCACTCCCTTTTCCGCGCACGTCAGTCCTCTGTCATTGCGGGCCAGTCTTTTTTTATGTGACACAGATATATTTTTTATTTTTTCATAAATTAAAATCAAAATTGTTCACAGGATGAATAAGAAATTCGAAAAACGCTGCAGCATTCAACTGCAAAAAAAAAATCTCCGGACATTGCAAGTAAGTATGCCAAGCTTTCGAGCTACCGAAAAACATTGTATACACATGAATAGGACATGAAGAGTTTTTATGAAACATGGGACACGACTTTTTGGAAAAGTAGGATACCTACCTACTATTTTTTTAATTCTTCAGTCACCTATTAAGGAATTATGAAAAGCGTATTTTTAATTTGCTGAATAATGATGATAATTTGAAACAATTCATTATGATTCTTACAATTTTTAATAGGTATGTTTTTAAATGACTAATAATGAGTACATGGTTTTTATTATTTCAAAGACTACCTTTACAGGCTTGAAGCAAAATAATATCGACAAAATTTTGAATCATAGTGGTTTCAAAATTGCCTCAATTTCAGTGAGCAATATTGCTTCAAATTATTATATTGCTCCAACGTTTTCAGCCAATAGTTCACGAAAATTCGTGTTTCCTGTTTTCATAGTAAAAGTATTCCAAAAAACGAAAGGGTTCAGGACAATAGTGTATAAGATTTTCAAAATATAAATTAATAGATTTTAAGGAAAATAATATCAATTGTTAACATTGTATTGATTTTTTTTTTTGCTATTAAAATATTTTTTCAATAAATAATAATAATAATGTACCGATTTGATAGACTTTACTGTTGTCCGTAAAATGTAATGGAATGGAAGCGTCAATTGTTATTGAAGTAATTCAATTGAATTGAAAAATTCAATTCAAATCTCAATCGCACTTGATCGTATCCAAATCTGTCAATGTTCGTGTTTTCTAACATTTTGTAGTATACTATTATCTAATGTGAGAATTCTTTGAGAAAATATACACTAACAACATATCTTTTTTGACTTGAAAATGTCTCTTCTTAGTAAGGGGTTTCACTAATGCGATTTTGCGACTAAAACTGCCACATTTTTATGTGTTTTTGAATAATTTACAAACAATTTTGATACAATTGTGTTGAGCACAATTTTATTTACTATTTATATTACAATTATTCTGTTATATTTTACAAAGTTTAATCACAGTTTAAACCTTAGTATTTTAAGATAAAAACAGAACTCTGATACACATATCCTTGACAACATTTTTAGTCTGAAAAGTGAGCTAGAGCCCGCTTAATCGCATTGCTGAAACCAACCTTTAAAATTGAGTGTCTGTGAAATAAATATCTTTGCATACATATTATGTCACAATGTTTATAATATATTATACATATATATTTAAATATAGTGTTTTATAGATCAATATTGTAGTTTTTAGGTAGACAATGTTTTCATGCTGCATGTAAAGGTTAAAATAGCTTATTGATATGTAAGTTTCAGCAAGAAACATGGGTTGCTTATGTCCTACCTATTTGTAGAAAAATCGACTTTAAGGGCTACACTACGGTAAGCTCGCAAAGTCGACATAAGGTCCGACTTTAAGGCCTAACATTAGACCTTAAAACGGATGTGAATGTATAACGGCGGAAGGCTAACATTTCATTGGAAAAAAAAACATAGTTTTATATATATCTTAGAAACTATTCGCTCGTTTGATTTGTGTATCTTTTCTATACTTTGCAACGAGCAGTACTGAATGCTAGAATGTATGTAATATAGAGTAAGCGTGTCTATAGCTGTGTAGGGTAGATGTTCACATATCTGAGTTGATTATTGTATGAACGTCCATTTTAATGTCACCGAATTAACTTCCTCCTGTTGCATTGGTTGTTTTAGTGGAAATTACCATCTAATTTATTTACGGTTTAATTGCCAACGACTTTCAAGACTCCCGGGGTATCTTAATTGCCTACAGTTAGTCAAAGCTCGGTAGTACCTCCCTAATACTGAATGCCTATTCAATTTGATCGTTTGTGATTGGTCGTAGAATTTCGGGCTGACCAATCGTAGCAGCTATAATTTGACAGCTACTTTTGACATAAGACACTTGATTAGGCTTTCAATATACGGAGATGAGTGACCTATTTGATGAGTTACCGATAATTTAAATGAGTAAATATTGTTCGTGAAATAATATATTGAACTTCATCTAGTGGAACTCTCTGCCTGCGTCTGTGTTTCCGAACGCATACAACCCTAATCTCTTCAAAATTAGAGTGAACAGGCTTCTTCTGGGTAAGCTCGCTCCATCGTCGACTTTGTCTCTGTCATCTATGACCTAGACTAGAGTCAAGAGCAAACCCATATTAAATAAAAAAAAAACATCAGCCACAGACAGAGTATGGGAAAAGTTTTGGGCGATTTCTGTCATTTCTAGTACTCATACCTTAAATGTTCTCATAGTCTTTTAATCCCTACATGAAATGGGATCGATAGGCATAAAAAATATTTTTGGTATTTAACATTTTTTTCACTTACTGTAAATTTTCCTGGGAACGTTTTCCTGTTGAGATACAGAGATAACAGTTGAGATACCTACACTTACTGTACCGTCTCTAAAATCCACTCTGGATATAAAAATGAATCCCTGTTTCGCTTGGTCACGGCACCACGCGTGAACGCTAATTCTTTTTTTGTTGTCAGGAGAAGGTTCTTATGAAAGAAAATTTTGAAAAAAAATAAACATGCGGGCGAAGCCGGAGTGGGCCACTAATAGTTTATAAAAGTAACACGACACAGGACAATGATTTGTGGTCTATTGTTCCAACTATCTTTTATTATTTAATTAATAATGCCGTTGAGAAATTTATAGTGAAATTAATTTACGATAGTTTGCGGGTTCCAGGAAATAGTTTCAACTTTGTGGTTTAGTCATGGACTCGAATGATTTGCCCTTTTATGTTAAAGAGAAAGGAAAGACCATACGGGTATTACGATATTCTATAACACTTCATTTTGGTTAAACCTTAATAATGTCCTTTCTAGAAATCTGCCTACTTTATCGTCACAATGTTAAAAAATATATACATATTTGAATTGTGAATGAGTATAGTCTGTCGATATTTCTTTTTGAACTTTCCAAATAGCCAATACTAACTCTTCTAGATATTTGATGTTCTATAAAAAATAATTACCCTCTGAAGTCGATTAAAATGTGTATCTAATAAAACTATAGTTTAGGATCTTAAAAACCTGGTCAAACACATTTATCCACGGATTATTCAAAAAAACTTACTGCCTCAAATATCTAATAAATACCTATAAGCTATTTGTTCATCTGCAATAGTCAAGTCCAGAAAAAAAATTACAGGCTTCTTCTGAGTAAGCTCGCTCCATCGTAGAGTTTTTCTCTGTCATCTATGACCTAGACTAGGGTCAAGAGCAAACCCATCTCAAATAAAAAAAAAACCTTCCAATGTTGCAAAAAATTAAATGAACAGCCTGTAGAAACAATGTGAACAGTGTCTTCAAAACAAAGCTCAAAAAACTGATAATTCGTAGATATTCTTTTTTTTTTAAAGAAATTATATATTGAGATGTAAAGGTGACATTTAATATACTACTATCTAGTACTAGTCCTGGTCGAGAGGATTAAGTCCTTCTGGTCCTTCTTCTTCTTGCATGCGGGCCCCTCGCTCTCCGACTCCTCCTCGGACTCGCTCCCAGACATGTCTGACTCCTCCGAGTGATACCCTCTCTTGCTTTTTGTCCCCTTCAGTATGGTCTCAATAATAACAATAATTTAATTTTTATTCAGACAACCATTGACCCATAACAATTACATTCTTTATATGGCTAGTAGGAACTTAAAACTATGTTAATACCTAATAACTAAGAGAGACTTAGTCCTCTGGGTGAGGCTCCACACCAGTGGGCTGTCCAACTTGTTGCCTATTACGTGTCTGTTGCATCCCATTGATTGGAGCCATTCCCTGTCCTCGGCAGAGATGATTGGCATGCTTCGGGCGCCCTTGGTTGAAATGAGTTTCTTCGCTAACTCCAAGTCAATTGACCTATCAATAATAGCCTTACTCCCTAGATAATTCTTCTGTATACGCTTAGTTTTCCGGGCCCACTGAAGGGTTATAGCATATACTTATTATTGTCTAGTAGTCTACATAGGGAGAAGTTATTTCTTTCTATCTTTATAGCCTCGTCGAATGCCGCCATGAAGGTCTTCGCGTCTTGTCGGACACGAGGCATAATCAAGGCGAGGCTTCCAATATGAAGTCTCGCATACACTGTACCGATTTTAAGAAAGCATACTCATACTAATTCTAGCTGGCTTTAGTTGGCCTGGATGGTCGAGGGAGCTGAGCCGACGTTCTGTCTTGTAGCTAGGTATTTGTTCAGGATTAACGTTTTCTTGTCTGTCTTTGAATAGATGTCCTGCTTGAGTCTTATCAGAACATTCCATAGCATGGTCTTCATTCCGTCGTCTATGTAGTCTGGTATATTTTGGGATGCAAGACCTGCCGTCTACCTCTTTTTTCTTGCCTCCGCATTGGGCCGTGATTTCTTTTACGTATCCCATCATGGTGCTTAATGCGATAAATTCAGTTATTTGTCTACTTTTAGGGGTTATCTGTGCATTGGCTTCTTGGGGTATGGTTGCTTTTTTATTCTCTACTGTAGTGTCGTCTCCTATATCCAAGAGCCAGTAGACAGAACGTATTATATCGTTGCTACCACATTGGTAACAACTCCTACCTTGGCACCGTCAGAGACTTCGTCTCGTCCTTCAAACCTGAGGATGGTGTTGTTATTGATATGAGTTTTGTTGGTTAATAATAAGATAGATAAACTTTACCTACTTATATTTCTTTTTCTAATTCTCATTGCATTTATATGTATCATTTAGACAACATTTCAATATCGTGGACGAAGATAAAGACTTTAAAAAACAGCCAATCACAGCCAAGTATGTAACAAAATCAGCCAATCAAAATGGCGTTCACTGATATTTTGTGTTGCTAGGGTAATTTCCACTAAAACAAATCCACTATAGACTTCTGACTTACTAAACTATTAGTTAAGAGAATACGTATGTAATTGATTATAAAATGGTGAAAATTATAACAATATTATGTCCCCCAAATGTTGTGTTTTATTGAAATACCTACCCTGAAAAGAATATGGCAAAAATGAAGGTGACCATTCCGATGACGACGAATAGAGATTGAAGCAGGCAAATGGAAAACGGGAGGGGCTGTAAGAACCGGTTTTCGAGTAATGGTCCACACATGTCAGGGCCGTGACCGGGCAGGGGTGTGAACGAGTTCATATAAATATTCATGGCACCGGATAATTGCAAAAGTCCGGTTAAGCAGTAACCAGCCTTAGTGTGCAGAACTGCGAGTGGTCATTATCAAAAAAAAATAATAATAATTGCAAACTCCGTAAGATTATAAAATATCTTGAGAGAATTGTAAACTATCGATAAATTGTCAACCAAAAATTTGGAATACTTTTTGCGCATCAAAATTTCATAGTCTATTCTATAATCTCTCGAAGTCATACCGAGAAATTGTAAACCGACATAAACTGACGACTTGTTGGCGACCACCACTCAGTTTTCGGTTTTACAATTTATAGGATTTTCTTGCCTAGCCAAGTAGCGGAACATAGGGCACTTGGAGCTTAGGGCTCCCCGACTCGGATAGGTTATGTTCGAATGGTATGACGGGAGCTAGAATGAGCGAGCAAAACGAGCGAACTTAGCTCCCGTCATACTATTCATGTTAGGTTTCTTAAATTAAAGCCTGCAGACAGAAACAGGCGTCAGGGTTAGAATGTTGAAATTGCATAGGCCTACCTAAAGTTTCGTTACTTGCTATTCCACAATTTGTCGGAATGACTTCGAGAGATTATAGAATAGAATAGACTATCAAATTCTGGTGCGTAACAAAGTATTCCAAATGTTGAGTTGACAATTTATCGAGAGTTTACAATCACCCGAAAAATTTTATAATCTTACGGAGTTTGCCATTTTCCGGTGACATCCACACCGATATTGTTTTGAGCTCCGGATGGACCACGGTCCGGCCACGTACCATATGTCCTTTAGCGTGATGAAAAACTATTACTGTTGAAGTTGCAGAAAAAAATAAACCGATTAACATTTTGAATGTTCAGAACGTTAATGAAGTAAAGTGAGTATGTAAGTAGGTATCGTAACGTTTGGCTTTCTGTAGTTGGTAGGGAATTTTCATTACTTACTGGTACTCAGATATCAACAGCAAATATTAATCCAGTTGATCGGGGACATAGTTTTGATAGGGTCGGATGATGTGAAGAGGGTTAAATGGCCATTAGGTATTGTTGAGACGTTGCAAGGGGTGGATAGTCAAAGACGTGTAGTGCGGGTTAGAACCGCAAGAGGCGAATTTATGAGACCTCTACAGCGCCTCTTCCCTTTAGAGGTTCGTCAATAGGGATGTACTAAACACTGCACCTGTATAGCAGTCAAACTGCCTATTATTTTTTTTGTTAATGTTTCCCAACAGTGTTTTTGTTCTATGTAGATTTCTTCCGCTTTCTCGCGGGGCCGGAGGATGTTGTGGAATTGTCTTTGGTACGTGTTTAAAAAGAAATTACTTTTGTTGTAAAACTGTCAGTTTAGAAAATATGAAAGTCTACATTCCTTTCTGTGATCCTTTTATTTTCAAAGTACCTAACAGAGTAATTCCCGACCTAATCTGTAATAGTCATCGTTTTAAAATGGGTCAAATATTGAATGATGTCACTTACTAGCCAATAATAAATAAATATTTTCTTATCTTCATTTACTTCCAAATACTGAATTGGTCATCCCAAGGACCATGGTGTGGTTGGGTCATCCCAATTTCAGACCACATTACAGGAAAAAGTCCCCCAGACTCTGTGAGTCAATTCATTAAGAATTTATTCATTCACTAGGAACTATCAGCGTTAGAAGCTTAAAGTTAAATGTAATTTATTTAATTTCAATTATTCTTTGCACTTACGGATCACTAGGAAATGACGCGTCCGGTGAGCTGGCCAGGAGGGGATCTGGTACTATGGCTATTGGACCCGAACCAATAGTGCCACTCCCTTTCATCCAGCTGCGCACGTGGCTACAAGGACGTACCCACACACAAGCAGAACGCTGGTGGGCCTCGGCACCAGGCTGCAGGCGGTCCAAGGAGACTATGCCTTTCCTAGACAGGAAACTTACCAAGCGCCTACTGCGACTGGGGCCTACGAATCATGGCGGGGACCATCACCGGACACTGCTCACTGAACAAACATTTCTACACTATAGGTATAACGGACAGTCCTCTGTGCAGAGCATGCATGGAGCAGGAAGAAACGGTATCGCACGTGCTCCTTGAGTGCACAGGCGTCGCCGAAATACGGAAACAAACAATAGGGACACCGAATTCACTCACAGACATCCTGAACTCACTAGGAGGACTGATCTGCTTCTGGAGGGAGGCTGGCTGGTTGGAATGACGGCCGCCATGGCTCACGCACATTGGTCCAACATCAGGACTAAGTGCGGAAACCATACCCAATAGAGAGATAACGTGTCAAGTTATAAAAAATAAAAACTTTACTTCAGACTTCGTCATTATACTATTGATTGTAAATGTTATTTTAAAATGCAAATGTGTTTGATTTTATTTGATAGTAGGTACCTACGCATAAACTTGATAATTATAGGTATCTAAAAATGATGCAAGAAGCATCTGTCCCAACAGCTGGAAAATACATGCTGATCAATATTTTATTGTATTTGTCAAAATAATTTAGGAAAATAACAAGCTAGATAAGTACACAAATCATTACATCACTAAAATTCCGCTTGGATAAATTATATCATTAAAATTATTATTTTCCTCTCATTAGATTGGCCGCTGCATCAAAATAATATCTCTGTAATATAATAATTGTTAAGGAAACAATAGTACAAAGTATTTGTTTAGTTACATGGCTGGTAGGGGAAGCCCATATGGAGCAGATTAGATGAGAATGTTACCTACCAACTCAATCAATCTACCTCGCCGATTCCCAACTATATTGGGGTCGGCTTCCAGTCTTGAATGCATGCAGCCGAGTATCAATACTTGTCATTTCATTTATTTATTCAAACAATAAGCTTTGTGTAGAATATTCGGTAGGTAGGTACCTACATAATAATTAATAATATTTGATACAATACAATTGTCACATGCAAAATAATTTGTACAATAGGAAGCACTATGAAACTTGGCACACGAGGAGACCAAGTCCTGGAATTGGACAAAAATTGTAACCCGGGAGTATGTTCCCTAGGGATAAAATTTTACTTTCATGCGGGCGAAGCCGCTTGCGAATCCTAGTCTAAAATATTTACAAAAATATCTGTCTGGTTTTAACTTACCTTTACCTTACGTACCTGCAAAATCACTGTATGTACGGAAAATCCAGTCTGGCGTCTTCCGCCATATTGAAATTCCTGTGACGTCAAATGTAGTTGAGATCAGTATAGAAGCATACTTCAGTCATAACATGTAATAAGGAGCATACCTCCCTTCTACATTGGTTTAATACCTACGTGGCTACGGCTGTATGAAGAGTGTAAAAAAATAATCGACGGCATTGGCGTGTCCCTCAGAACAGAATGCCCTAAAGTGTGCCGTAAGTCAAGTCCGTGAGATTGTGAGTAACACCAGTGCGTTGCTGACCTTTTTAAAAGAGCTGGGGTCAATCGAATAAGCAATTTTCCGATCCGTAAACGCTTGGACGTGGAGTTGCGGAAACCAGTCCGATATAAAATACAAAATGTTTATACCCACACAATTTCTCGGAATGAGTGCAAGAGATTGTAGACTATCAAATTTTGATGCGTAAAAAAGTATTCCAAATGAGAAGAGAAACAATTTATCGAGAGTTTACAATCTCTCAAGATATTTTATAATCTTACGGAGTTTGGATTTTCCGGTGACAGATCCAATCTTATGACCAGCTAAGCAGAGATTCTATGACTCCCCGATATGAAGAAGCCGACTCTTGGATATGAAGAAGTTGCCATTGCTGAGCTATTACAGTATATTCGTTTTCGATGGCTCCTGATCTTGGCTTCCATACTGTGTCCGATTGGTGACAGGTAGGCTCGTCTTCAAACTTCATATCTGGCGAAGTGGCAAGATATGGGATAGCTTTCGTGGAAGGTATACAGTATACACATCTATATTATCCTTCGGGAAATAATGTCCTGATGGTATTGTGAAATAAGGTAAACAGTTAATAATAGCTAAGTAATTAAAATATACGTCATCCAATAGCGAGAAATTGTATGACTATTTAATGATAAAACTTTCTGAGCCACTTACCTACTTTATTGCACAACATGAATATAAATGCAAAGCTGTTGCACATTTTATAACCGCATTTTCAATATCTACGTAAGTTAACAACTGTAACTCTGGACGTCATACTAATTAGTAGGTGAATGATTAATACGATACGAATCTAGATGAAATGACAGCAAGAACTTGTTTGCTCCCGAGACGGCGGCGCGCCGTTTTCCGCGCGATCTTCATAAGTGATCGCGACCGCAGGCGGGGTCTGCATGAATTCATGCGCAAAATTCAAACCTTGTTCCTACGATCCCACTATTGAACAAAAGTCAAAAATTTATGAAAATAAGTATACAGAAAATATAAATGAAATTTTAAATAGAATCTGTCAAAAATGTATGAAAATTTTGGCTTTTTTTACAGATTGCGACTGATATGCGAATGCGCAAGTTGCTTAAAAATAAGTAAAACTGGCCTTCTGGAATAAATTGATTTAGTTTAACCAAGTTGTAGTATTACAGGAAACCACTAATATTATTAATAGAAAATGTTTGTTTTACTCGGTATTAACCATTAACTATGGCCTTTTATAATGATCCCGCCTTATATGAAATTTGCGGTTTTGCTAAGCTAATTTACTTCTGTCTAATGCCTGTTTAACATGGCCGACGCCACGTACCAGTGTAGGTAGTCTCCGTCACTCGTCACCCAAGGATTATTGGTACACCAGTGTCAGACAGCGTCTTGGCTGTCTGGCAACATTGCTGAAATGGACCTTTTTGACGCAGCATCCGAAGATACGTAAAAAACGGTAGCCTTCTTGGATTACTCGGGTGTCTGGCTGTCTGTGTGTCACAGCCAATTTTCTCCGAATCTACTGGAACGATCCTGTTGAAAGGATGCCTATCTATGTATGGAAATTGGACCAAATTCTGTCCGAGGATTCAAAAGAAATAAACGTTTTGTTGTGAGTATTTAGTAGCTAAAAAATAACTTAATATCAACAAATAGACACAACCACTACTTAATAATATTGCAGTGTAAATACTTTAATCATTGATGAATAATTGACATTCATACAGACATTGTATTGATAATACTATGTACCTATTAATTGTACTTTTCGAGTAATATTTGTAAAAATAACATCATTTACTAACCACAGGTCTGTGTTTAGGTCGAGAGGCCAGACTCATCATCATCAGCCGAAAGACGTCCACTAATGGACATAGGTATCCCCCAAGGTTTGCCATAATCGACACGCTTGGCAGGCGGGTTGGCGATCACAGTGTAGCTGTTGCAATGCACAGAGAATGCTGTTGCCCATTCTCTGGTGAGTCCCTTAGTCGCCTCTTACGACACCCACGGGAAGTGATGGGATGGTGCTATGCTTTTACGTCTGACACCATACAGAACCTCCACTCAGGCCGCCCAATTAGGCAAGGTATAGGTGGAAGCTCCGTTCCTCGTCATTTTTGATTCCAGCTGGTCAATAAAGGCAAGTTGGAGGAGCAAGACTTCTCCCTGGAGATCGGGTCTGTGGGGTCGCTACTGCTCAACAGTTCGCCACAAAACTGCGTTATGGATTGTTACTCTCTTAGTCCGGCTGTCGCTTAGAATTTTGCGGCAAAGTTAAATCTACCTAGTTTCATAGATCTAGGGTTCACGAAGCGTTTTTTTTTTGGCAAGCGTGCTACGGGAGGATATAATGGGATCGGTTAGACGCAGATTTATTTATTTTGGACAATAAAACATCTCAAAATATAACAAAAAAAAAAAAATACACAAAACATGTTTTTATTTTTATTTCCTGGGGTCAAAAATCAGCTTTTCAGTATCTACAGTTTGCACAAAAATATTTTTTTTTTCGTGATTTCGAGGTCGGTCTATAATTAAAATTTGTCATAATGATGAGTATGACTACTTTTCAGGATTTCCCAAAGTCAAAGTCAATTCATTTATTTCAACTAGACCATTAAAAGGCACTTTTGAACGTCAAATTTACAGTTTAAAATTAAAATATAAGTGACTCTAGTTGTCCATTCGCAAAAAGTAGATTCTTATGGAGAAGAACGGACAAGAAACTCCATAGTTACTCTTTTTAAATATAAGTTTTACAATATTTTGTATACATAGGTACATTGATCAATTGATTATATTATGTGAGCACAATGCATCCAACATTACACTAATATACAGCACACACTTATATACTATAGGTACAACAAAGCAATACCAGCAGAGATAAAATTAAGTTTGCTAGTAAGGGACATGGTACTCACATATTTACAATATAATTAAAAACAATGGATCAGTGTGTGAGTTAAATTACATATTAAAAACCTGAAAGTACACCAGTAAATAAAACAAGTTTGACTTTTTCTACTATACCCTCGATTGTCCTATGGAGCAGGACCAGCATGTTTCCAAGCATTCTTATCTTTAATATAATCATCTAGTTTGTAATATGCTTGTTTACAAAGTGTGGTTTTAATGTAAGTTTTAAATTTTCTTTCATTTAGTTCTAATATGTCACAAGGTATTTTGTTGTAACATTTAACACAGTACCCCATGAAAGATGTTCGTACTTTGGCTAATCTATAAAATGTTTGATCTAAATTATTTTTATTTCTAGTATTAAAATGATGTCTATCACTAATTTTGTTAAAGAGATGTCGATTTTTTCTTACATACATAATATTCTCATAAATGAATTGACAAGGTACTGTCATAATATTAATCTTTTTAAAAATTTCCCTAAGAGAATCGCGGCGACGAAGATTATAAATGGCTCTAACAGCACGCTTTTGCAAAATAAATACAGATTCAATGTCAGCAGCACGACCCCACAGCAAAATACCGTACGACATAATGCTGTGAAAGTAACTAAAATAGACCAAGCGCGCGGTTTCTACATCTGTTAACTGTCTTATCTTTCTAACAGCATAAGCGGCTGAGCTTAGCCGCCCCGCAAGAGATGTTATGTGAGGTCCCCATTGCAATTTCTCGTCTAAAGTGATTCCCAGGAAAACCGTCTGATCAATAAATTCCAGTTTTTGTCCATTCAATACGATGTCACATTCGGTGCTTCTAACATTTGGTAAAGTAAATTTAATACATTTGGTCTTTTTTTCATTTAGTACTAAGTTGTTTGCCGTAAACCAAAGTTGGACCTGATGAATAGAGTTATTGACATCATCAAGACTTTGTGACCGTCGGTCTATCCTAAATATCAATGATGTGTCATCAGCAAATAATACCATCTTTGGTTGATTTTGAAGCAATTCGGGCAAATCGTTTATATATACTAAAAAGAGGAATGGACCCAATATTGAACCTTGCGGAACGCCCATTGTCATTTCAGACCCTAGTGAGTTTACACCGTTTACCTGGACTTTAACCTGTCTGTCTTTCAAGTATGATCTAATCAAATCAAAGGATGTATTCCTAATCCCATAATGCTCGAGTTTCAACAAAAGCGTCTCATGGTTAACGCAATCGAACGCCTTCGAGAGGTCGCAAAAGATTCCAATGGCGTCTTTTGAATCTTCCCAGGCGTTAAAGATGTTCTTTATTAGGGTGACACCGGCGTCAGTTGTACAACGCCCTTTGGTGAAACCGTACTGTTGTTCATGAAAGATGGAATTTTTATTAAAGTGAAGTAACATCTGATTAAGCATTAACTTTTCGAACACCTTACTGAGAACCGGCAGGATTGACACCGGCCTATAATTGTTGGGTTCATGACTATCACCCGATTTAAACAGTGGAACGACTTTACTGTGTTTCATGAGATCAGGAAATACTCCTTGATCCACACTAGAGTTAAATATGAGAGCTAAGTAGGGAGCAATAGTTTCAATTATAGATCTACAGACTTTTACAGACATTCCCCAAAGATCTTCTGTTGATTTAATTTTAAGATCTTTAAAAGCTTTTATAATGGCCTGGGGGTTTGTATGTTGAAACTTGAACTCTGATGGACATACCTTGACGTTCTTCCGAAGTAAGGCAGCAGAGAGCGCGGGTGACGAGTTAAGAGCCTCTGTCGTTTTACGAGGAATATCAGCAAAGAAGTTTTCAAATTCCTGAGCTACCTCTGCATCTGAGTTTATGGGGCCATGTACAGTATTTAAATTAAGTTCAGTTTCACGCTTTTTCTTACTACCAGTTTCATTATTTATTATTTTCCAGGTAGTTTTTATTTTGTCATCTGCTGATTTTATTTTATTGCTAATAAACAGAGCTTTAGCTGTTTTGCATACATTTTTAAATGTTTTTGAGTATTTCGCAACATACTTATGAAAGCTTATATTATTCACATGTTGCTTTAGGCCATATAGTTCGTATAGCTTTTCCCTACTTATGCGAATGCCTGGAGTTGCCCAATCACTAAATATAAACTTAGTGTAAATACTTTTAGACTTAATTGGAAAAGTGTCATTAAATTCAGTGTTTAGTAATGAAAAAAACTCGGCGTAAAACTCATTTGGGTCATCTATGTTATTAAAACTTTGGACACATAGTTTACTGGATAAAGTATTATTAAGTTTTTCTAAATTTTTATCTGTTATCGGTCTAAATTTAATTTGAATTTTTTGTAAAGGAATGTAGGTGCAAAACGTTATTGATTGTCCACTGTGATCAGAGGGCAGCTTATTTACAATTTCTTTATGTAAGTAATCACAATTACAAAATATGTTGTCTATGCAAGTCGCAGAAGTAGCTGTAACTCGAGTAGGTTCAATAAAAACATTTAACAAATTAAATGATTTAAATAGACTCAATAATCTGATACTATTTGAGTTTGTCTCTAGTAAGTTAACGTTAAAGTCGCCACATATAATTATTGATTTATTGCTAGTACTAACTTTTTTTAACACATCTTCCATTACAGAATCAAACACAGATAGATTCTGGTAACTTGGAGGTCTGTAGACACATACTACAACATGCTTATCTAGCTCAACACAGGACAATTCAATGGTGTGTTCAACCGATAGTTTAACAATGTCTTTTCTTTCTTTAGACTTAATATAACTTTTAATTAAAATTAATGATCCTCCATGTATCATACATTGTCGGCTGAAATGGCTAACTACACAATAATTTTCAAAATTAATGGATTCTACTTGGTAATCTTTTAACCAATGTTCAGTTAAGCAAACTACATCAAACCTGGTTTTTTCTAAAAACATTTCTACTTCAAGTAATTTGGAAGCGCAACCTTGAATATTTTGATTAAATAATTTTAAAGTGTGTTGCCCTCCCTTAGGATTTTTACCATGAACTAAATCGCCAGAAGATACCTTGTTATTATTCACTAATAATAATTGGTTATTAAAAGGGGTAACTTCTGTTGTCTTGCAGTTCAGTTTAAAGAGTTATCCGGAGTAATCTCCACAGCTACAATTGAGGAGTCTAAAATGCCTGTATGGGTTCCATCAGGAAGAGAATACTCGATCTGATTAGTAGAGGCCTCCAAAAATGTTGATATTATAGGTGGGTCCTCCTTCGTACAACACAAGGAATCAGAATAATAAGTCCCAATGTTGTTAGTGCAACTAGACAACACAGGCTCGTCACTTAACCTAATATTTGTTATATTAGCTATAACCTCGTTAATATTATATGCTATCAACATAGCAATCATATGTCTACATTTACCGGACAGAGATAAAGCTCCCTGAGTTAATTTAAAACCCTTTCCCTTTCAGCTTTTGCATTAATTCTGTTACACGTTGTAGGTAGGTATACACCAACACACAATTACGTCTTTACTATATTAATTAAGAAAAATTCGTAGTAAAATTGACGTAAAGGGTAAAAGTAATTGAAAAATGTCATGACTTTCACTCAGTTTCTATAAAACAGTAAAAGTCCCAATTAAAACCTGTATCAAGTCACGTAGTCTCTAGCGCCGCCATTTTGACGCACCACAGTTTGTCGCCACATCACGTCATGCGTTTCGTCACGACTTTTATACTGTTTCATCCGTGATTTGACCCTCAAGTGACGTTGTATGTGGTCATCATTAATTGTTATCTATATGCTATGTTTATTTAATTGTTGCATTAATTAATTGTTATAATAACATAAAACATGTATATTAAATCACGTAGGTACTAGGGGAATAAATATTCATATTTATATAACTCCTTTTTTTTAAGGATGGGAAATCATCAAATGACTTCTTCCGCTCTGGGTGGAGAGGATGGGCGTGTCAGTCTCTTACTGACTAATAATAATATCTTCTTAATATCTTGGGACAACTCACACACAGTCATCTGATCCCAAAACTAGGCTGAGCCTGTGCTATGGCAACCAGACAACTGATAAACATACTTATATATTTCTAAATACATACATATAATAGACAAATTACACCCAGACACAGAACAAATGATCATGCTCATCACACAAAGATTTGTCTTGAGTGGGAATCGAACCCACGACCTCCGGTTTAGCAGTCAGGGTCACTAACCACTCGACCAACAGGCCAGTTGGCCAGTCGACTAAAACCCATCCGTGTTCCTTCTAAAGCCCTTTGCGTTCACTGGAACGCAAAGGGCTTTCATCGACCCGGGCCTGGTGGTGGTTATTGTAAGTAGGTACCTATATTCTGGCTAATAAATCAATTTAATTAATTTCATTTCTAAAAGACAATTCTAAAAACAGGTAAAGTGTGATTTGAAGTTCCTACGCAAACAGAATTCTGGGTAACATCAACAAAGTTTCAGAATAATTTTAATATAAGCACTCCTTACATAATTGTTACGAGTGCTGTTGTTGTGTTGAACGAGTTGTGCGTAATAGATGTAATAAGGAAAGGTTTAATTTCTACTAAATAAGTCACTTTATATTTACCAATATATAAAGACTACGTCACAGCGGCGGCCTTTACCGCTGCGAGGCCCCGGGCGGCAGTGCTTGGCGAGGCCCCTGTTCTTTATTAAATTCATGTAAAAATAGGTATTTCTGATTATGTTTGCGGCGTTTCCTAAGACTAAAATTTAAAACCACAATGACAAATTTAAATAAAAAAAATTGCAAAACTAAAACCGGTGTTGTGTCATCGAATTCCTCAAATTCGATGGCACTTATTACTATTAATAATATTAAAAAATTTACTGTGACATAACTTCATTTTATTGCTAAAAGTATGGCTTTTGGGTACTTATCGGTTTTTATTTTAACTAGGGTAGCGCGAGGTCCCTGTAAGAGCGAGGCCCCGGGCGGTTGCCCCGCTCGCCACCCCCTAAGGCCGCCACTGCTACGTCATACAATTGTTGTTCAGTTTTATTGAGTTAAAACCGTCTTAAAATAACATGTTTTTTACCAGCCCTCTTTCTTCTCATAATGACTGTCTGAGCTCAACGAATAAAAGAATAAGAACCGACCAGAAATCAAACTTTGATTATCCTGATAGGATCGAATCCAGCATCCCAATCGCGTAACTCATATGACTCATATACTGCACTATGAGCAGTGGACTGTTCCTCCTCGTCCTAATGTTTGTATTTGTGTCCTTAACTGTTTTTCTTTTTGTGTGTTTTTTTATTTTTTGTATTTTTTTTTTGTTTAATGTGTGTAACTGTGTCCTGAACTGTTTTTCTTTTTGTGTGTGTTATTTTTTATTTAATTTTTTTGTTTTAATTTTTATGTCAATTAATTGTTTTTTAGTGTGTGTGTATGTTGAAATATGGATTTTATCTGAAATAAATGTTTATTATTATTATTTCCTTTATAATTTGCATAATTGCATTATTACACAATCTAAAGGAATTCTGGATCCGTTGTCTTATGTGTTTAAAAATTGGTCTGCTTGACAACGTAAAGCACGAAATAAATATCTCTCTCATCTGGCTCCGACGGCTTCACCAGGTGTTTAAACTCTTCCCCGCCCAACTCATAGTGCTAATGACTGCCATGAAACGCATTACCAAGCGTTTTTTCGATACTGCTGTTAAACATCGCAATCCTCTTATCGCATCCGCCCGATACGAACCCTCCGGCATCTCCCAGATTCGGCAACCGAGGCATACCGTTAGCTCGCGCCGAGCCTGTAGTCTTAAATTCGTCTCTAAATAATAATCCTCGTTCGATCAGACCGTAGCTTTCCTCTCCCAGTGATGCCAAGGTCCGTACCCCACAGGCGGTGCCCTTAGCGTGTAAGTCGCATAATTTGTAAGTTTTTTATAAGCTCTGGCTGGAAGCTTAAATAAGTATATTAAGGCTGCCACAGGCAAGTCCAGTTAAGCAGTCGACAGGTTGAACTGCGGGAGGCCACTCATAAAAAAAGCCTCTGTAATTCGCCTCGGTATAGTACTGAGCTCCTTCAAAATGCGATCCCGGATTCCTTGTGCTTTGAGCGAACTAGTGCCTGTTATTTTAGCTTCAGAATTTGAATATTAGTTGATTTAAGCAAATCAGCATTTACAATCTCAGTTTATTTAATAACTACATTAGGAACATTAGGTACGATTACTCGAATGTCATTATTTCAAGCGGCGATGTTATGGTTAAGAAAGTCGAGTCTGGCTACGGATATATAAATAATATTACCGGTTATACCGGTTTCGGATATGAAATTATTTCGGATTATTCGTTGGTTTCGGATAGTTTCGGTTACGGATATTAGATTTTTATAAATTGTAAACACAAATATAAATAATTAACAAATAAGCAAATGAAGCGCGCGGCTAGTGTGTCAGCTCGGCCGAGGGGAAAAACCGATCATAATATGTCTCATTTAGACTCCACTCCTATCCGTAACTTTCATTTTGTATTAGCTTTTGCCCGCGACTTTGTACGCGCATATCCCTTTTTTCCCGTTCCCGCAGGAATTTCGGGAAATCACAAGGAACCTACATGCCGAATTACAGCTTTCTACGACCATTAGTTTCGGCTGTGCGTTGTCTGTCAGTCACCCAGTAACGGTTGAGTTTTATTTAAATTGATTCGGATACGGTTATGGAACTCTTTAACATCACTGGTTTTAGGGGTTAGGTTTTGGGTAGGCAAAAAAACTGTAATAGTGTTACACAATTAGTCCGCTGGCATGCGAACGAGGTTATGTAAAAAGCAAATAGCATTGGTTTACCCGTAATGCTAAATTTCGTTACTCACCTTTGATATCACTCCCATTTACCTTTTATGTAATTAAACCGAACCCTGATTCCCTGAATACCATCTCTTATCAATTGTGGTTTGTATGTGCATCGTACTTTATTAATATTTAATTCAAAGTTTGGATTATACGCTCGCTAGGTAGGTATAGGCTAAACCCAGGATTAAGTTCATCGGATGTGCACTGCTCAATATTTAAACCCAAACTCACTGTTCAAAGTTCAAATATATTATGTGAAATATGTCATTATGTCCGCTTTTGTTGAATGGGTAATCATCAAATGATTCCTACCGCTGTGGGCGGAGCGGAAAGGAGTGTCAGTCTCTTACCGACTTAAACCTACACGTGTTCCCCCAAATGCTCTTCGCGTTCCAGACAGCGGTAACTCTTTCGATCAATTCCGAACACACACACACACACACACAGTTACTAACAATACAACACAGTTGTTAACACATAGTTACTTACAATGTTGTACGTGATGTCATATAACAAATAATAATATCTTGGGACAACTCACACACGGTCATCCGATCCCAAACTAGGTAGAGCCTGTGCTATGGCAACCAGACAACTGATAAACATACTTATATATTTCTAAATACATACATATTATAGACAAATTACACCCAGACACAGAACAAATGATCATGCTCATCACACAAAGATTTGTCCTGGGTGGGAATCGAACCCACGACCTCCGGTTTAGCAGTCAGGGTCACTAACCACTCGACCAACAGGCCAGTCAAAACCTTATTACCATACCAACTTAATTACCTACTACTTACTACTTACTAGTAGGTAATAAAGCTGAAGAATTTGTTTGTTTGTTTGTTTGAACAGGCTACTCTCTGGGACGACCAGTCGGATTTGAAAAAATATTTTTGTATATGATAGCCACACTCATGAAGTCTGCTATAGGCTATACGGGAACGGAAAAAAACGGGATATACGTGTACGAAGTGGCAAAAGCTAGTTTGATAATATAAATGCAAGATTTTGGATGTGTGTTTGTTAGTGAATTACGTCAGAACGGCTGAACGGATCTGCATTAAAGACATAGAGATAGATCATAGTCAAACCAATAATCCGTAGACCACGTTTTATTCTGTTCACAAAAGTGTTTATCTTTACGCTCTAATAGAACAGTAATGATCAATTTAAGATCCATTTCAAGAAAGAAAGCGTCTACTAACCTATTATACTTTGGAAGTACGACCTGGAGGTTAGTAGGTACCTACGATATTTTAGCTCACAACGATACCCGAAATTCTAAGACAGATTTCGCTCACTGAAATCACACATACTAAGTCTCATAGACTAAGATCGCACAGTTGCCATACCTCCCTTATTTTCTTACTAACAAAATGGGTGGGATAGAGTACTGTTAGGATGTACTTTTAACATACGCATAAAAGCCATTTTTTTAGGTCTGGGTGCTATTATTATGAATGTTTTACAGAATATAGTTGAAAATTAGTAATTAAATAACATTTTAACGACTGATTAGTCCTTTAATAGTCTAAGAGTTGGTCACCACCTCGAGTGACATCCTATTCACAAAGTTGAAATTTGGGCATAGTTTATTTAGTAGGTGCAAATAACGAAAGTTAAAGTCTGCCAGTGCGTGTGTTAAAAGTAAATACTAACACTACTCTTTTCCACACATTTTGTTACTGAGAAAATAAGGGAGGATTGGCAGCTCTGGGATCTCAGTCTATTAGAACAAGAAAAAAAAGGTTTTCCTCCTTACGATTAAACCTTCTGCCCGCCTAAACGTCATCGAATTGACACATAGGTACAACAATTAGTCATTAGGTAAATTCCCCTTTAAAAAAGTACCTTTGGCTTTTGCTCAATACTAAAAGAAAAAAAATTGTGACAAGTATGTCCGGGAATCACCTTATAGCAAATCTAAGGGGAATTTCTCGAAATAGCGCCAGTGACAGACGGTTAGACAGACGTACGGGTTATATTATGTGACTATATAATATATAATATTATTTATGTTATGTGAATAATGAATACATAACATAATTAGCTGATTCCCGCGACTTTGTCCTCGGCTAAGTTCCGCCTCCCATTTTCTTCCCTTATAGTTGGATTTCTTAAAATCCTTTTTTAACTAATGCTTACGTAATAAAATTCGCCAAATTTCAGCTTTCTAGACTCATTAACTTTTGCTGTGCGTTGAAATTACCTATAGTATCCTATAGTCAGTCAGGACATAATGATTTTATAAGCATAGATAACAATTATATGGAATCTGTTGTATGTGAGAGGCAAAGGTACCGTTCGATGTAGCCATGCTTGGGGAAGGCCCAAGTCCAGTAGTGGACGTCTCTCAGTGGTAGAATATAATATAATAACTCTTTATTGTACACCATAACAAATAAAAATTGGAGTTTAAAATTGAAAGGGTGGGTCAACGGGAATAACTTGAAAAAAAAACTTGAAAAAAAATTCAACCGTCTTCCGAAATAAAAGTTATTTTATAGTTTATAGTATTTTTTTAATTTGGAAGTCGGTTGTATTTCTTTTGTAAAAAGTTTTTTTTTTTCAAGTTATTCCCGTTGTCCCACCCTATTCTTTTTAAATAAAAAAAAACAAAGGTTCCGACAAATTGAAAACCTCTTCCTTTTTATGAAGTCGGTTAAAAAGGGATTACTATTTTGTAACAGGACACATACACGTAACGACGCAACTTTAATGACTTGCAAAATTGTGGTTGCATAAATTACCCATTCAGTTACAAATTAAAGGTAAAGCATATATTGATTGGAATACTGATGGCGTTACGAGGAAAAACATCTTAGGTAGCTTATGTTGGTTTATGTCATTACAGGTCATCGTTTTGTCTCGCGATTAACAGGTATTTAAATTACGTAAAAATGGCGTCAGAATATTCCCCCGCATCGCTGTGGACTGGAAGTTTGCCCAAAAGTCTGGTGGCTTGCCTCCCAGGTTAGTTCCCCTGACTGGTAACCTAACGATACCTGCAGTTATTGTGGCGAGGCTTGGCGGAGGCCTATGTCCAGCGGTGGCCGTTTTTCGATTGAAATTATTATGATCCAGCGGTACCAAATGGTAGAAAGTGACCGGTCGCTGAAGACAGATCACATTGTAAAAGCTATATCAAAGCGATAATAATTATAACATTCAAAAACTTGTATCAAAAAACACGACCGCAACAAACGATTAAAAAGTTGTATTTCTTGGCAAGCCTGGACTCAGATTTCTGGCTTCTGTCAATTTGTAACGACTGCCAAAGATCTACAAATGGCAGCCGGGACGTTCGTCCCAGCTGCCATTTAAAGTGCTTAAGAAAAGTGCCTAAAGTGCTTTTCAAGGAGCGGAGGAGTCTCGGTATGTTAAGATGGTCACCCATCCACAGACCGACCTTGGCAAGCGTTGCTTAACCTTGAAGATCGACCCGTGCGGCTGTTATTATTTAGCCACGAGCTAAATGAATTGTGAAAAAGAAGCATCAGACTGCTTGAAAATAACGTTTAGAATTTTTCAGCCTGTTCTCCATCACTTTTTTGGGCCAATTGGTAGACCAATCCTGTGGATACGCTTCAAGTTCAGCGTGTTATTGTTTTCACCAAATGCCCAGAATAGTTTCTCGCAGGGGCAAAGCCCAGTCCCAGGGTTGCGGAATTTGTTCGAAAGAAAAAGAAGCAAAGGGCTTTAGAGGGAACACGGATGGATTTTAGTCAGTAAGAGTCTGACACGCCCATCCTCTCTACCCAGAGCGGAAGAAGTCAGTTGATGATTTCCCATTCAGTATTAACACTCGGAACAACCTACGTCATAGAACGCTTGGTTTTCACGCACGTGCGGCGGACACATCGTTCATAACTAAAGTCAATAGGAAATTGGTCCTAATTGGTCCTTACACTCAAATGAGAGCACTTGCACTGGAAAAGTGATCAAAGATCATTAAAATGCGTACCTAGTGTTTGTGTTGCGAATGAAATTCCGCGTTATGGCGTGTTTGTCGAGTCTTGGGTACCTAAATAATATTTGTGATGCTGGGACGTGCGGTCTGTTGATGCATTGGTGGCTTGATAGCCTGTTTTTAAATGCCAAGTTGTTTATTGACCTGGTATTCAATACGTACTGACTGATGCAACCTCATCAGAGAGGCGATTATTGTATTTTTTTTAAGGAAACTATCAAAACCGGCTTCATTTCCGTACATTGTTACAAGTTTTTAATATAAATTGTTGCTGAGATGATATTGTGAATGATTGAATTTGCACGCTTTTTTGTATTTAGTACGAGAATTGGCCTAATTAACTAGTACAAAAGAGGATAGAACTTTTACGGCATGAAACATGTATATAAATGGGTTGAGGACACTGAAACAAACAAAAACGGCTTGCAACATGGTGCCCTAAAGTGTCACGTTACCGAGATATTCGGAGTCGCCATGTGAGAACATTGAAAATCATGTTTAAGCGCCGCGATTTTGAAAAAAAAAAAATGTCGGCTCGTTTCTATGCCAGCTCCCATACAAAAAAAAAGGTTCGAACCTCTTCAACTTGTTCAGTTTTACAAAATGATTTCAATTAGGTATAATAATTCAGTGAAGGCCGATGTTCAAGAATAAAGTAATTCAGTCATTTAATTTCTGTATAAGACGCTTTTTTCAACCGAATATTTTTGTAACAGAAATTTCTTGAGCAGAAAACTCAAGTAAAGACGATTAAGGAGTGAAGAAGAATCACCTTCCGAGGGTGTCGTAAGAGGCGACTAAGGGACTCACCAGAGAATGGGCATTCTCTGTGGTCTGTGCATTGCAACAGCTACACTGCGATCGCCAACCTGCCTGCCAAGCGTGGCGGTTATGGCAAACGAACCTCTTGGGGGAGGCCTATGTCCAGCAGTGAACGCCTTTCGGCTTATTATGATGATGATGAATCAAATACTATTTGTATGGAAGTAGAATAGTGACAGATTTCCTGCAAAACTTGGATCTGTCTATATGCCTCCATTTACCTTATCCTACACATATCTGTACATATAATAAATCAGTAGGAACGGTTGTGTCTGTACATTTAAAAAAAATACTAAAAATGGATTAAGGGCGATAAAAAAGGAACATACAACACAAAAAAAGATTTTTCGGATTTTTTTGTCGTTCTGTCTGTCTGTCTGTTAAAGGTAATCTCCGAAAATACAGCACAGATTTACTTGAGGTTCGCATATGCATGCGGGTTAGTTCTGAGCAACATTTAGTCTTTGTTTCATTTAAATTGGTGGTAATTTTAAGATGTTAAAATTACGGATCAATGTTTTTTGACAGGTTTTGTTCATATTATAAAATCGGATATTTTCGAATAAATGTCAACAGAACACATGGATCCGGCGATACAGTGACTGTCTTGCAAAATACACGCTGTTAGTTCGAATCCCAAATCTCACGGTTTTTTTTAAATTACTATCAAGCTTTTTGTACTTTTTGCATTCCCGCAATACATATTTTTCGATAATACTTAATCATTTTTTTAGTTTTTTTACAATGTTGTTATTTTTTAACATACATATTATTTTTATGTTTATATCTAAACCCACATGTTTAAGTAAGAAATCGTTTCTGAAAATTGACAATTAGGCATTAAAAAAATGACAGGGTATTTGATCCTATGAAGCAGGTACACTCAGCGCCATCTATTAACTAAAACAAGATGTTTAATTATTTGTGAAAATACCTCTTAAGTGTATGAAAAGTGAATAATTATGTAAATGCCTTAGAAAAAATAGTTTTGAATGAAAATATTATTCTACTAGCTGTTGCCCGCGACTTTGTTCGCAAAAAAATGCTTAGATCAGATATAAGAACTGTCAATATCCTGTATTACCAAATACCTTTTAGAATTGAGAATTCGGAAGAGTGTTATGCAAAGCACTGACTTTATTACGACTTCCGTTTGTAATGCCGATCAGTCCTGGTAATTTTTCGTAATGAGAAACGTTGAAATGATAACGCTTCTCTTTACATGATATTAGCGGCGGTATCACCCGGACACAAACAATAAAAATGCTGGGGTTATGAACACGCGAATGAGCTACATAAATTTGGCCATGGGATAAGCAACCAGAAGAGAAGTATACCTCCGCAACGGATAATGTCTGGCCATAGACTGGTCATGACGTATCATAGGCTCACTGGGAATTGGAAAGGTTTGAAACTAAACGGAAAATACACTAACATAATTGTTGGTTACTCAATAAAATCTAAACTGTAGATACGTTGCCCGCCAACTGAAATGGCAATATAAAGGAGGGCAACTACCGTCACCCTATACCACGCGCGAAGATACGTATAGTAGGCGCCAGATAATCGTGGAAAAACGGTCATTGACCCACCTACAATTATTGACATTTTTAATTTGAAAAACGGAATTAATGACACAAAGCTGTCCCGAATCATCATCTCTCGTGATCCCTAACATTGTCTAATAATGAAAAACGATTCATATTTAATTGTTCAGGTACCTATGAACAGTTATTAGGGAAAGGTCAATATACTTTATTCCACATTTATCTGGCGCCTACTATAGNACTTTATTCCACATTTATCTGGCGCATACTATAGCTGTCTTGCTATCGATTACTCAAATAAACTGGTGTACACTGTTGTTTATTATTGTAAATTTAATTTAATACTAACATTAGGCTAAATTGTACAACTACTAACAATATATGGAAGTAATTCTGAAATAAAATCTTAGAATTGAATTGAATTATTTCCCAGTGCTTCTTTTTTTTAAGGATGGGATATCATCAAATGACTTCTTCCGCTCTGGGTGGAGCGGAAGGGTAAACCCATCCGTGTGCCTTCTAGCTCTTTGCGTTCCAGGGCCGCGGTGACTCTTTCGAAAAAAATCCGCAACACTTCCCAGTACTTACACTATTATTTTGAGCTGCTGTGATGTGGGTGCATAACGCGTCTATATACTACGTGTAACAGAATGAACGCAATACCTAAAAAGGCAGGCATTGAACTCATCGATATGATTTTACTATGGGACACACATCGAAATCAAAATAAATATTATCAGGCATCACGTTCATTTTGTAACATGTTTTATAATGTGACATTAGAGCTATTTTGCCCTAACTAATACTTTGGCAGTTCAACCTTATGTTCGGGTTGTGCGTTTGATCACATGTTTTGATTCACGTTGTTCAGATTTTCCGCGTAAATATGACATTTGCTCATGTTGGCCAAAATCTTCGTCAGCATATATCGATTCTAGAAATATCAATTAACGTAAAGGACATTATGGCATTTTTTGGAAATGAACCTTACGTTTATTGTCGTAGGGGTATTTTGGCATTTTGGGTAAATGTCCCTTACGTCAATTGATACTTCTGGTATATATAAGGTAACGTTACTCAAAGAAAGGTCCATCTTTATGCCGTACCAGGGGCCACGGCATCAACCGCAGGCAGAAGGTGGAACCCTGAAATGGTGCTTCACTTAGTCATTTCAAGAGTAGTACTAATCGTTCGATGGTTTGTTTTTTTGGGTTCCGTATCTGGCGGCAAAAAACAGAACCCTTATAGGATCACTTTGTTGTCTGTCTGTCCGTCTATCAAGACCCTTTTTCTCAGGAACGTGTGAAGGAATCAAGCTGAAATTAATATCAAATACTGAAGTCTGCTATCTCTCGAAGCAGTGAAAAAATCAAACTTCTAAATCAACGAAATCTAAAGATAAAGCCGTTTATGCTCCGTTTATGGTGCATGTTTTGACGCTCGCAAGGGAATCAAAATGTATATGGTACTTTCCGTTGATCAAGAGGCATGAAATTAGGCAAGAAGATAGATCTTACATTACAAATACAGAAAAAAGTCTGACAATTGGGAATTTGTTATTTAATCATACAAAAATATTTTTTTTACGATTACAAACTTTCAGTTCAAAAATTGACCGTGACGTACATTGATGTACGGGGAACAGTTTATCAACAACAAAATGAAGTTTGTCCCTTAATCTTATCTGCTATATTTTTGTCGGAGTAGAGTGCTTTTAATTCTCATTTCAATTTTGATTCGAAATAATACGAAACTAATATGAGACTATGTAATTGGTTCTCTCTCAATTATTAAAATGTTTTTTTTTAATCATTTGCAACGGGTGCACAAAGTTATGGAAGCAGCAGACAAGACTTTGCGGGTCATAAGGCTAAATTACCGACTGGCGTCAGGCGTTCAGTGCTGTCCTGTAACGATTTCGAACAGACACTCTCGATAGCGATTCCGAGGAACGAAAGCTGATAAAATAGGTGTCTACTTTATTTTTGGCGCAATATATATTACATCAACAAGTTCAGATATGCAAGCATATTTAGGAGGCCACTAAAACACGCAGAAATAGTAGAATTTACTGTCAATAAATTGTGACGGCACACACCACAATCAAGCAGATAGTTTGGCTATTTTAGTGGAGAGCTTGGTTATCCCGTTACTTCAAAATTCAATTATCATTGAACAATTTTGACCCCTCGCAACGACCAAGCGGCAACCACCACTACCCAAAATATTGACAAATATTGTTGGGGAAGTAAGGAATATACATATTTCCTTGAACATGGTCATGGAAGAAAATGATAATCGTTTTCCAGTAAAGTTTTATGATTTCTACTCAGATATTCAAGCCCCTAAATCTCCAACAAAATGTCATCCAAGCTGGTATACTAACAGGTTACCCTTATGATATTTTATTTCATTCCCAAGATCAGTCTCATTCCCAATAATTAACCGACTTCAAAGCAGAAGATTCTGTATTTGACCCGTATGTTTGTATGTGCGTGATCCTTCGTCTGTTTAGTTTCAAACGTGTTCAATTCCCAGTGAGCCTACGTCATGGCCAGACATCATCCGTTGTGGGGGTACACTTCGCTTCTGGTTGTTTTTCCAATGGCCAACTTTATGTTGCTCTATCACTTTTCGAGTAGGCTCCAGGTGATTCCGCCGCTAACATCGTGTACCTACATATATGGAAGCGATATCATTCCAAAGATGTTCATTTTTTATTTTGGTATTTTAAACGGAAGAGATGATACAGTCAGTGTCTTGCATGACACTCTTCCACATTCCTAATTCTAAGAGGGGTCAGGTAATGCAGGATATTGACGGTTAGTTTATCTTATTTCATGGCAGCTTTTTAGTTTCTAACGTACACGCGAACGAAGTCGCGGGCAACAACTAGTTTACAACAAATCTTTGACTCCGTTATTATCATCAGTATTTCGCTGATTTACCTTGTATTGAAGGAAAACTATAGTTATTATTTATGAAGGTATATTGTTTAAATTATCCAAGGAGGAGCTCATAGCTCAGTAATAACATCCGCATGGGTTGATATTCAAGGTTAAACAACGCTTGAAAAACTCGGTCTGAGGATGGGTTGTTGACCATCGAGTCTCCTCCGTGGCACCGAAAGAACTTTAAGCTAGTGGTCCGGTAGTCATTCATAGATCTTAAATATTTGTACGGGTAGACAGACGCCAGAAAATTTGACACTAGTCTTGCCAAAGGGTAAGGAAGCATAGGCAGTCGCTTCATATAAAAATACTAGTACATAGCTGCATTTGTTATGTCGGGAGTCCACCCCAATAACTTTTTTTGGGAAAGGGCTTGACAGGTAAATTTTTTTAATTTTTTTTATATACTTTATCAACCTATATTCAGAAAAAAGCTTTTGCCTGCGACTTCGTACACGCATATCCCGTTTTCTCCTGTTCCCGTAGGAATTTCGGGTAATTCTCTCTTAGTGCTCCCCTACACTCACCAAGGAACCTACATGCCAAATTTTAGCTTTCTACGACCAGTAGTTTTGGCTGTGCGTTGTCTGTCAGACACTCAGTCAGTAACGGAAGAATTATATTATATATAGGATTACATAAAAAATCATCGCCATCTGTCGTTGTAATGACAATTATGTAGGTATTATTCTGTTTCAATAATAACAAGGATAAATAAATTAAACCAGTGTTTAATTCGAATTTCTGCACGATATTATTTCAATGAGGAAAATGCCAAGATGAACAGTTTTTGTGATGTTAATGCTGCTTAACACTTTCGGTGCCTAGAACTCAGCATATGGGTCGAACAATAATTTGTTTCTGTGCCCACGAGTCGTCGCTACATATAACGACGACTCGTGGGCAAAAATAAATTATTGTTCGACCCATGCATATGGGTTGAGTTCTGGGCACTGAAAGTGTTAATTACTAAAATCATAGTCATTATTCAGCCGAAAAACGTACATAGGCCATCCCAAGTGTCGCCACATCGACCGGTCCTGTGGGTTTTGCATCCAGAGATTTTTGACGGCCTTCACCAGGTCGTCGGTCCATGTTTTGGGAGGCCTTTCAAAGCAGTGTCTATTGGTACTTAGTTATATTTATTTATTTTTTAGTTCTATGCTATGTTTTACCATCACTCATCGTCTTATGTACTTGCATCGAAATGTTGATATGAATATGGATCTTATTTATTTATTTATTTAAACTTTATGTACAATAGTGGTACATGGGCGGACTTAATGCATCAAGGCATTCTCTACCAGTCAACCTTTGGGTTATAAAGACTATACTGTGGTAGGTGTACAATAAATAAAAATAAGATTCAAATTGAATTTTTAACATTTCGGAGAGAATATACAGATAATATATATATTACTAATAAAATACATATATATGCTAAAATAATAAACTAATAAATATGATATATAATAATCATACCGTATATATAATAATCCCGTGTGGCCAACAATATTACAAATAAATAATAATATTTTTCTTTTGTTCTCACAAGCTATGTTGTGCGAACTACAAATGTGGCAAAATCGCGCGTGTGCGCATTGTAATTTTGCAACTTCGGACATCCGATGTCTTTGATGTAAATTAGGCAACGTCGCGCGTGCAGTGGTTTAAATTGTGTAAAAGTAAATAACTTTTTTTATTTAATATATCACGGGATTTTTCTGCTCTTTAAAATTAATCTTGGGATTTGAGGCATATCCAATTTATTCTTCCGCTGTATAAAATCAGTGTAAGTACATAAATAACTCTACCTAATTGCGACCCTGTCGGTCATCACACTAGAATCTTTTTTGCCCAAATAAGATGCGCTCACAAAGTTTTTATTTTCAATGTCACTTTACTTTTTTTTATTTTTATATTGAAATTAAATAAATGGTTTTTCCTTCTTTCTTTTATTTTACAACTATGTTATTTAACAAAGAGGTAGAATCGTTTGTTTGTAGGAGACAGAATATCTTGGAAAGTGCCGATCCGACTTCAAAAAATATGTCACTATCAACTCTTTTTCTTTTGGAAAAATAAGGCACGGTTCTTGTAGAATATCACGGAAGCAAAGCCGGGGGATAAGCTAATAATCACAATAATAATACATGTATAAGAAAGTCTTGACTAATGAGTAATCCATCAGACATGCCCCAAGTGAATGTTAGGCTTAAAGCTACGTATAACTTCTTGGTCAAACAATTGTCATACTTATAACAAAGAAAATACGAGCGAAAATTCATCGACCGGGAACTTACTAAGCAGTGCGAGTTAACACGCGTGGGCACGGACCACAAACCATTAATATTATCATCGTTACGTTGGAAAACCCGCCTGGTGACGTATAAGTACCTAAATCAGCATCATACCCGCGCGGCCGCGTCGCTTTCAACTAATATTAAGTCTTAATAATATGGCAATATTACAGACATAACAAAATCCACAGAAAAATAAATATTTTTACAAAAAAATACAACCGACTTCCAAATAAAAAAAGAAAAACTAAAAAAAAAAATTCTATGAGCCTTAGTCGCCTGACAATAAAACATTATTATTATTACTATATTTCAAGGCTTAAATACAACTTTATTTCTCATAAAGAATTGCATACATAATTCACTTACTGAGAAACAATACCTAAAACTAAGATTAATAATTAGAGCGCACAGATGTACGTTTTTACGTACGATTTTATGTCTTTAACTATCTCCGGTCCTTTACAAGGCGTGTGAGGGGCCAGGGCCAACTCGCAGAATGGAATGGGGTACCAACCGACGATTATACCTGTATGCACTATTAAAGTATACCCAAGGACAACCCTGGTTGGTGCAGGACTGTTGCAGAATATTGAAATACAAGATGAGAGGGTTTAGGTGGTTTAGTGGACTGATTATCGTATACTATGGAAGAATTATTGGCCCTTGCCTGACCACTGACAATATACACAGCTTTCAAATGGCAGGGGTTGGACATTCAATAAATGGGCCTGCAAAAGCGGTCGCTAGCAAGGGGGCAACATATCATGAGGTGTTTAAGGAGTGGAGAGGTATACCACGGCTATCAGGACAATCCCGAAAGTACGGTCAAGTCTCGGGCCAGTAAAATCAGTCAGTTGACGTGAAACCTTGTTGTTACCTTCCGGAAAGAGTTGGGGTCCTCCCAAACAACGGTCCCGATATTATTACGAGAAGAGGCATTTGCTCCTGTTAATGACCTAGCCTGACTAAGGACGTCTGTACCAAATACGGTATTATTTACTAGAAATTCCATAAACAGTCAACACTGGCTGCATTTGGTTTTCCCGTTCCGCGTCGCTTCTATAGCTGATTTATTTAATTAAAAATCAAACCTTACGCAACGATATGAGTCTACGACTAATAAGACTACTCGAAAAATTAACCATAAGCTAGGTAGTACAATTTAAGGTTTGGCCCATACCTGGCAAAGAACAATGGTTTCTTTGATAAACAAATATCAACATTACGCCTTTCAAAATAAAGCCGATAGTCACTTAGAGGTTATTTTTCATTCTATATGAACTCACTCTTGGACTTCTAGCTTTTTGGGTCATGGGTTAGTTAGGTGAATAATTTTATTTAGCTTTTATGCAATTTGAACTTTACTTCAACGGAGGCAACGTTTATATTTGTATGCCGCTGAAAACCGCAGTTTAGCCTGGCATCAGGCGACGTTAAAAAGATGATACACCCGTGAATAACTTGGGAAAAGCGTGCTGGTTACGCCAACTGACGTCATGATGTGAATTCAATAAAAATACATATTTTCAAACGATGTACACGGAAATACATGGTCACATTGCCTTTGCAACTATTCAAACGAATAATTACAATGGTCAATTTGATAGATAAAGTCGTCGAATGCTCAAAATCAAAGGTTGGTCAAACTGTTAGGTAGAGTGATCAAATTGATAGATAGAGTGGTCAACAGTAAACTCGAGTTGTCTTATCGTAAGTTGAGAACTTGAGCGGCACAGTGGCTGGGTTATTGGTATCATTGTAATGTACAGTGGTCAAATAGATGGGAAGACAGCTCAAATTGATAGGCAGAGTGGTCAAATTGCTGGTAATAGTGGTCTAATTTATAGATAGAGTGGTCAAATTGTTAGGCAGTGTGGTCAAATTGCTAGTAAGAGTGATCTAATTGCTAGGTAAAGTGGTCATATTGTTGGGTTAAGTGGTCAAATGAACAGATAAATTGGTGGATTTGATTGATAGAGTGGGCAATAGCTAACTTGAGGGGTGATATCAATAGCTCAAGTGAGTATTTTGATAACAATGGGCATACAATTCACAAGGACATTCTTATAGAAATCCCGTATTATGATGATCTAATAACATGTTTCAATTTTCCTTATCAGTGGATAATTACAAATCAAACAAACGATTGGCTTGTTTTTTTATTTGGATATAGAGGGTATGCGGAACAGGGTGTATAGTCCCGCAAACCTCCATAGAAAAGGGAGGATGCTCCGACCAGACGGTTGTTGGTATGTCTGGTGGGTTACTACCCACTCTAGAAAATAGCTCCCGTCCGAATATCAACTGTTGGGCAACTGCCCAATAGTTGATATTCCGACTGTTGTATATGTTCAAATCGCATGAAAAACCGCGATGCAGGATTTTGTTCAGTAGTTCGCTGCTGGCGGGATAGATGGCGCTACGTTTTTTTTGTTGCGGAACAAATTTCGCTTCGTTCGTTTTTTCTTGTGGTGGCATTGATGCAATACAAGGAAAATGTACCATTTTATTAAACTAAGGTTTTTTTTTTTAAACTTATCTAACTAAATACACATAAAATAAAAATTCCAAACCAAAATATGGCGTCAAAAAATTTGTCCGCATCTGGAAGCGAGCCCAAAAGACTGGCGGCATTGCCACGTTGTAACAAGAACTTTAAAAACAAAATACCTACTTTTCAATTATGTGGGCATGTCATTTACCGTTTCAATAAAAAAAAACCGTTATTTAGAAGCTTAGCTCAAAAACATACGAATGAAAACATGAAACCATGACTGGCATGAGTCTGTAATGGCAGTTATGCCACCACATACGAAGTAAAGACCTGAGGACACACATATTCAAGTCGCGCTATTAAAGTTCTCCGCGCGATCTCAATATATTGTCAGGAGGACCTCCATGGCTGCAGGTTTCTGGCAGACAAGGTAGATCTTTGGAAGCTTCTGGTAAAAGTCAAAGAGAATTTGAATCAGGAATATGAAAATATAGAAAGAAAGAAAGAAAACCAGTTTAATCTGCCGGAAAAAATACACAGAAACAAACAAAAATAAATATCATTGTATTATCATTTTTATTTATAGTTTTGTTGAATGTCTGTTTTTGTTGATTGTGAAAAATATACAGAACACACACATTCCAGACTTTTATTTCTAGGCCGTACACTACATAATTATGTTACTTTAAATAATATATTCTAAAGGATCAAAATTGTTTAAGCGGTCACTACGCTCGAACTTCACCCGCGTGTGCGTGTATCTGCATGAGCGGTGCACACAAACATAAAATTGCGACGAATTAACCTAAACAGCAGCGAGTGAATTTTATGCACGGCCTCTTAAAAATTAAAAAAAATATCAACTACAATAATTATAACAAAAATAAATAAAAAAAACGCATCACGTTCACGGCTTTTTCACGGTTATACGGGAAATTCCTACGAGAACGGGAAAAAAACGGGATATGCGTGTACGAAGTCGCGGGCAACAGCTAGTTTATAATAATAATATTAAGTAGCACTAGCGTGAGTCCGCTAGAGTTACAATATACAATCGCCCGATGATGGGCACTTGCCTACCAGACACAACACCCGACTGGTCGGACGATCATCCCTTTTCAATAGAGGATTTGCTGGACTTTACACCCTTTTCGATCTATCTGGTTCAAAAAAACAAACATCTGCTGCTAAAGCTAATCTACTCACACGCATACACCACACACATCCACCTCCTACACACATACACACTCACACTCGACACACACTCACAAACACTACGCATACCTGATGGAATTGTTAAAATCATCCTGGAAACTAAATTTGTTTATTTTGTCTTTGCTTTTCTGTTCTTTTCCTTTACATTATGTCTCAACATTGTTAAACCATAACCTATGGGGAGTTGCGAGGTAACCCCATCACAAGTATCCTTATAACTTACCGGGGCTGCCTCAATTTTGTGCTGTAGAACAATTGTATGAGAAACAATAAATACTTTTTTTGTTTTTTTAAAGCTAGGCGCTTACAGAAAATGAGCCCACTCTTTAATTAATGCTGACCACATCAATCAATTGGGTAAATTATACATTATTAGAATTAGACCACAAGGCAATGCGTCAATCTGTGTGCGGAAACCAGCTTTCCCGCTTTCATTTAACGACCACAGCAAGATTTGTTTTCCTCATGCTAAAAGGCATGAACATTCGACACCTCATCAGACCTGCTCAAAGCGGATTGTCAATTTAAGATCAAGGTTTTTGACTACTATAAAAAAAATTGGTTGTCTGTAAAGTCGATTTACAAACGATAGTTTGAAGTGACAACGTCATAACAAAACATTGATGAAATGATCGTAACGTTACAATGAGCGTAACGTTACAATGACCGTAACGTTACAATGAGTCATCCTTTTTCGTGCGTGCAGGCGGCGTTCATCGATTTATTAGACGTTGTCACGTCAAAATATAAATGATTGTGCTAGTTGTTTACGGAAAATAGCACGATTTGTGAAAAAAAATCGGTGAAAACCAGAGAAAGTACATGCAGCATTGAAATTGGATTTTTCTGTCCTTGTCACACAACGTCGTTTTTACTGGATGACGAAACTTCAATATGCATGACTAATGGCTGGTCAAACGGCATGTTTGATAGGCAAACATGTCGTTTCAACTACTGTTGGTAGCTAATTTGACAGTTGGTTAAATTTAGAAACGATATTGAGACCGGCCGATCGGTGCTTTAAAACGCGTGATTAAAGTTAGGAGACTGACGCCTTAAGTAAAAAATTATAACCCTTCCTTTTGGCTTTGCCGTTGTATGTTTAAAAGTAGTCGAATATGGGTATATATTTTATGGCAATCAATTATTTGCTACGGAAAATTCTTTCACCGAACTGATTTGGTGTGTCAATGGGTTATTAATAAATAACACAAGTTGACAGTAAATCTGTTAATAGAAAAATTTTGGCTCTTGCTAATTACACATGGTATGCTTAGTTCAAATATATAGGTAGATTTTTTTACCAGCTCTGGTTTTTGAGTTTTAGATTTTCTGGTTCTCACCAAATAGTTAGTGTTTGAAATTTGAAATCACTTCTTTTGCCACTTTTACATAATCTTAAATATTCAATACACGATTTACAAACATTATCAGGTGCCCAAAGTATGTCAGTTTGATCCAAATGCATCCCAAAATACAGAAAATAAGTATTTCTAACGAACTCCGACATAGCTTTTAAACTAATTCTTCATAAATATAGCAAAACGATTAGGAATGGTTAAACAACATCTGCTTGAGCTATTGTCAGCATGTTGCAAAAACTTAGATATTGTTTTTAACACAGTAAAAATGGTCGTTATCAACGAATCAATATGTATAAAACTCTCCCGTTATTGAGTGACTGACAGACAACGCATAACCGAAAGTTGTAGAAAGCTGAAATTTTGCATGAAGGTTCCTTAGGGAGGGTAGGGGAGAACTAAGAATGGATTTCTCGAAATTCTTACCGGAAAGGGAGAAAACGGGATATGCGCGTACGAATTCGCGGGCAAAAGCTAGTAATTTACAAAATTAAAAAACAAAGCAATTTGAGCTGCACAATTTTTTTTGAGGGTAGATAAAAAAAAATATGACAAGAGTAAATATTATCAACTATAGTAGGCTCCAGATAATCGTGGAATAACGGTCATTGACCCACCTACAATTATTGACATTTTTAATTTGAAAAACGGAATTAATGACACAAAGCTGTCCCGAATCATCATCTCTCGTGATCCTTAACATTGTCTAATAATGAAAAACGATTCATATTTAATTGTTCAGGTACCTATGAACAGTTATTAGGGAAAGGTCAATATACTTTATTCCACATTTATCTGGCGCCTACTATACAAAGTCCACGGTAACAGAGAAATAGTATAATTTTGTAACCTAGTGTTATTTTTCCCATACATATTATTATTATAAGTTTGTTCATAATGTATTTGGTAATATTGGAAATAAACCGGTAACGTCACACATTATCTGGTTAATGACTTTTTGCAGTTATAAATCTATCTGCCTTTTCTCAACTATGTTAGGATCTGCTCCCGATATAGCCGGCTGTAAGTATCTGAATACCAGTATTTTACTTGAAACGGTTGCCGTCGGGTTTGAATGTCCTTTTCACATAATACATATTTTCATTTGATTTCGGCCCGTGCTGAAAAGTTCACATGGGGTTGACCACGTGACATTTCGATGGGGAGGTCAATTCCATAGGTACATTTATCACTTTTCGACAATGTGTATCAACATTAAAAGCTATCACCATGATCATACCAGCCGAAAGACGTCCACTGCTGGACATAGGTCTCCCCCAAGTGCCGCCACAACAACCGGTACTGTGCGTCTCGCATATATCGGCTACCCGCAACCCTTACCAGGTCATCGGTCCACCCGAAGGATCGCCAAACGTAAGTGGCAGTGGGCAGGCGTGTCAGACTCTTACTGACTAAAACCCATCGGTGTTCCTCCCAAAGCACTTTGCATTCCAGGGCGGCACATTGCTCGCAAAACATGGTCGATGGGGCTGAAAAGTTCTGGAGTGGCGACCGCGTACCGGAAAACGTAGCGTTGTAAAATAAGTGATAGACATAATTTTAATACTAGAAATAAAGACAAATTAGATCAACCATTTTTTAGATTAGCTAAAGTCCACACTTCTTTTATGGGGTATTGTGTTAAATATTACAATAAGATACCTTCTGACATATTAGAACTAAATGAAGGAAAATTTAAAACTTATGTTAAAAGTACACTTTGTAAACAAGCATATTATAAATTAGAAGATTACATTCAGGATAAGAATGCTTGGAAACATGCTGGTCCTGCTCCATAGGACAATCAAGGGTGTAGACAAAAAGTATTAACTTTATAGATATACTGTTTCTCTTTTTTGTGTTTCTATTTTTCTGTTGACTCACACACTGTTTAATTAATGGTTCCAATGTTTGTAAATATGTGAGTACCATTTACCTAAATTTCTTTAGAAAATGAATAAGTTTACCTCTGCTGGTGATACTTTGTTCTTATAAGTAGCATACTCTGGGTGCATCGTCCTCACATAATATTAAATTAATTTTTGTATACCAAATTTTGTAAAATCACTATTTGAAAAGAGTAACTATGGAGTTTCTTGTCCGTTCTTCTCCATAAGAATCTACCTTTCCGAATGGACAGTAGAGTCACTTTATTAATGTAATATTATTAATTTTACTGAACTGTAAACGATGACGTTCAAAAGTGCCGTTTAATGGCCTAATTGAAATAAACGTTTTGACTTTGACTTTGACTTTGTTGGAAGGCCTCCCACAAGGTGGACCAAATTAAAAGTAATTTATTCAAATTAGGCTTAGTGCCAGCACTTAACATACAGACAGTCCCCTCAAACGCCCGCCCGTCACCACTTCCTTGTGTTTTAGCTGGGACGAAAAAGTGGCGTAACTAGTTCCCCAGCATCCCAGCTACCTCGCTGATAGAATGTCATATTTTCTAGACCCTTTGAACAAAGGTCTAGCAGATATTTTTGCCAGGGTTGCGGAATTGTTCCACCAATTCGCACTAAACGTTTCCAAACGTCTTTTATAATGCGCACAGCAAAGCAGTGGAACTCTCTGCCTGCGTCTGTGTTTCCGAACGCGTACGACACTAATCTCTTCAAATTAGAGTGAACAGGCTTCTTCTGGGTAAGCTCGCTCCATCGTCGACTTTGTCTCTGTCATCTATGACCTAGACTAGAGTCAAGAGCAAACCCATATTAAATAAATAAAAAAAAAAAGTGTTACCGCGGTTTTGGAACGCAAAGGGCATTTGAAGGAACGCAGGTTGGTTTTAGTCAGTAAGAGTCTAACACTCCCTCCCACTCCACCGAGAACGGGAGGAGTCATTTGATGAATTCACATCCAAAAAAAGATTTAGTAGGTATTTACCTACTTACATTTATATCTTTCGTCTGACACCATTGAATGAGGAAGATAAATACAACATACAATTGTACTGGTTAGTTACCTACATTGAATTACGTGATCGTTCTGTGATCATAACACATATAGTGGGGAATTTGTTGTTTTCGATTGATGACGTATGCGTGTATACCACGGTCCTGTGTGTCTCGCATCTATCGGCTACCCACGACTCTCACCAGGTCATCGGTCCACATGAAGGATCGCCAAACTGAAGTGGCAGTAGGCAGGGCACATTGCTTGCAGAACAGTTGGTCGATGGGGCCGAAAAGTTCTGGAGTGGCGACAGCGTATCGGAAGACGTAGCGTTGGAAGGTCTCCCACAAAGTGGACCAAATTAAAAGTAATTTATTCAAATTAGGCTTAGTGCCAGCACTTAACATGAGACATTCCCCTAAAACGCCCGCCCGTCACCACTTCCTGGTAGTTTAGCTGGGACGAAAAAGTGGCGTAATTAGCTCCCCAGCATCCCAGCTACCTTGCTGATAGAATGTCACATTTTCTAGACCCTTTGAACAAAGGTCTAGCAGATATATTTGCCAGGGTTGCGGAATTGTTCGAAAGAGTTACCGCGGTTCTGGAACGCAAAGGGCACTTGAAGGAACGCGGGTGGGTTTTAGTCAGTAAGAGTCTGACACTACCTCCCACTCCACCGAGAACGGGAGGAGTCATTTGATGAATTCACATCCAAAAAAAGATTTAGTAGGTACCTACCTACATATATATCTTTCGTCTGACACCATTGAATGAGGAAGATAAATACAATTGTAAAACTGGTTAGTTACCTACATTGAATTACGTGATCGTTGTATGATCATAACACATAGTGGGGAATTAGTTGTTTTCGATTGATGACGTATGCGCGTATGCCACGGGACCAATGGTGACGGAATGTCCTGCAATAGTTATTGCACGGCGTTACCTAAATTGTGTAAGTATCTATTTCTCATTTGTTTAAGCAGTTCTGTCAAAGATTTTCTGCATAAAATTCAAGGAAGCGGAAATTTGCTGACCCGGCGCACTACGTACCGCCTCAGAACTCATTTTTGTCTATTTTTTTTCTAGCCCAGGTGAATTATGCTTTGCAATTATTCTTAACTCAGATTTTTTGTCTTTAACGTGTAGGGTATAGGCATAAAGCCCGCATTTGTACATTTCCGTGCGTAAAGTGTTAAATAAACAAATAGGCACAGGCAGGGCAGTATGTTAAAATGTATCCCGCAAAAAGTTAACTCCCGCGTGTACCTACGGTTTATCATATAATTTCAATAATAACTCGTTAGAAAAATTATTAACTATCATGTTTCTTGGGAGTATTTGTAGAAGAGTTTTTTTTTTTTAATTTTGCACTTCGACCTAAAAATTAACTACATTCTTATCATAAAAAAATATTTAATTCAGTATCTTAATGTGTAATGAATAAAAGTGATGAATAAAGTGGATTTAATTTTAATTTATAGGACATGTCTGACTTAATTATAAAAAAAATAACACATACAACCAATAAAAAAAAAGTATTATTTTTCACGACATTTCTGTGGGTGAAAATGTTTAATTGTGTCAAAATCTTCGGTCCAGCCGTTCTAACCTCTGCCAGGGTTGCGGAATTTGTTTGAAAGAGTAACCGCGGCCCTGGAACGCAAAGGGCTTTAGAAGGAATACGGATGGGTTTTAGTCAGTAAGAGTCTGACACGCCCTTCCGCTCCACCCAGAGCGGAAGAAGTTGGGCACGCCACAATTGCGGCGGTAAGGCCCCTCTTTGAGGACTGGCTGGAGAGGCGCCATGGCGTCCTCACCTTCCGCCTGACGCAGGTACTTACCGGACACGGCTGTTTCGGGAGGTACCTGTTTCGGATTAAGCGGGAGGACACGCCCGGGTGTCAGCACTGTGAGGATCGCCCGGAGGACACGGTGGAGCATACGGTGGAGGTCTGCCCTGCTTGGGCTGAGCACCGCCGTGTCCTCGTCGAGGCGATCGGCGGCGGCAACCTCTCGCGTCCGGCCCTGGTTGAATCCATGGTCCGGAGCGAGGAGGCTTGGGAAGCGGTCACCTCCTTCTGCGAAGCAGTAATGCTAGCGAAGGAGGAGGCGGGCCGCGCGAGGGAAAGGCAAGGCCTTCGCCCCAACCGCCGCAACAGGAGAAGACGCCCCGGGCGTCGGGAGTCGCAGGGCGATCCCCGGCCACCGTAGGCGCGGGCCTGCGGACGGCGAGCATTGGGTGGTTCGCTGTCCGATCACCACCAGGCCCGGGTCGATGGCGCGTTGTGTTTCACGCGCGCCTCAAAGAGATGTCAGCAAAGAGGACGGGGCCCGCTAGGGCCAGAGCCTGCCAGGGTTGCGGAATTTGTTCGAAAGAGTCACCGCGGCCCTGGAAAGCAAAGGGCTTTAGAAGGAACACGGATGGGTTTTAGTCAGTAAGAGTCTGACACGCCCTTCCGCTCCACCCAGGGCGGAAGAAGTCATTTGATGATTTCCCATCCTAAAAAAAACTTTTCAAGTATGCTTGGATGACCAAATCCAAATTTTTTGTTGTAGCGGCAATAGAAATACACATTCTGTGAACATTTCAATTGTCTACTTATTACGGTTCTTGAGATAGAGCCCGCTGACAGACACACGGACGGACGGATGGGCAGCTGAGACTTAGTAATAGGGTTCCGTTGGTAACCCTTCGGGTATGGAACCATAAAAAAGGGACTTAACCTATAAGTCTTTTTATAAAGTTGTAAAGTTGTTTGTTTTTAAACACGTCATGAAGTGGTTACAAGCCCACTACTAAAGTAAATATTTACAAAAACATGTCCCTTACGTCAGTGTGTTAACTTGAAATGAGTGAATAAGACACTTCTAAAATTACACTTTCCTTGAATAACTTTTACTCGCTAATTTCTCGTACTTCTTACATGTAAGTAATATGCGAAGAGGAGGCAACGCATGTTATTAAAAAGTTGGATTGTATTACAAAGTTATCATCATGTTTTTTTTTTTTTTTTGTAAGTCATGCTTTGTGCAAATAAACTCTTTTTCTTTCTTTTCTTTCTATCATCTGATTAAAATTAGAATGTGAAGAACATTATTTTTTTCCGTCCGTCTTTCACCAGGCTGTATCTCATGAACCGTCATGAAATTTTCACACATGATGTATTTATATTGCCGCTATAACAACAAATACTAAAAAACGGAATAAAAATAAATATTGAAGGGGGCTCCCATACAACAAACGTGATTTATTTGCTCGTTTTTATAGATAATGGTATGGACCCTTCGTGCACGAGTACAACTCGCACTTGGCTGGTTTTAAAGTATGGCTAAACATTTCCGTAACACCCTGAATACGGGGAAAAACAAGCGAGAAACTCTAGGACAATCTTTGAAATAAATTAGACGCATTGCTATCTGGACAGGTTAGTCATAGACATCCTTAAGTTATTTTAATATATAAATTGAACAGAGTAAGACACTTGGCTATAAATAGATACAATAATTACACATACTCAGCTACGTAGTAAAACATGTATTCTGACGTTTGGAGCAAGATTGAACTCAAGAAAATGCAATGTGTGACGTAGACACTGTACTAGTGGTTGACCCACTTTGGTTTTTCCAAGTTCCGAGCACTCAATGTACGTATCATTGAGACTAGTTATAAATCTCGAATTATTCGTTTCTTCGACCGGTTGCCTTCTGACGTCACTAGTCAGAGAGTACCGTACCTAATTATAAGATATTATATTATATTATATATTATAATATAATAAATTATATATGCTTGTTTATATATTAACTAGCTTTTGACCGCGACTTTGTGCGGGCATGTCCCATTTTTCCCGTTCCCGTAAGAATTTTAATAAATTAATTATACACCTAAACCTTTCTCATGAAAAACCCCATCCATTGGTGAAAACCGCATGAAAATCGGTGCACTAGTTCGCTAACAGGCACACAGACAGACAGACAGACGCGGCGGAGGACTTTGTTTTATAATATGTAGTGATAAACAAGCAAAATTGAAAATTTCGTCTGCACTGCTGTTAATGAGAAAAGTACCCAAAAGTGTGTCAGTAACACGGATTCTTTGAATCTTATTTTCTACTCTACTGTTTTAAATGCGAAAGTATATTTGTTACTTCAGTCACGTCGGAACGGCTGTTCGGATCTGGATTAAATTGGCAAAAGTGCACATGGAACGATTAAAGTCTGATGTATGTATGTATGTAGCACAAAGGCTAATTTCTACTCTGCAAATATGTTCCCCAGGGATAATTTGCGATTCTCGCAGGTTAAGCCGCAGGGTAAGTCGCAGTTAGTATAGTATAAAAAAGGAATTTAAAAAAATTGCTCATTGCGTCAATGCGAAAATTGCCCAAAAGCCAGACAGCACTGTAGTCCAGTCATCTTAGACAAAATGAGGTGAGAGTCTCGGAATTTGAGATACCCATCTAAAAACTCGTATAAACGTTGTCTCAAAACCTACATATGATAGAGTGTACGCGACTATAGTAGGCGCCAGATAATCGTGGAATAACGGTCATTGACCCACCTACAACGGAATTAATGACACAAAGCTGTCCCGAATCATCATCTCTCGTGATCCTTAACATTGTCTAATAATGAAAAACGATTCATATTTAATTGTTCAGGTACCTATGAACAGTTATTAGGGAAAGGTCAATATACTTTATTCCACATTTATCTGGCGCCTACTATATTAAAATCTAAGGTCACATAAATCGTTTTTTTGCACATTTTTTGTTTATATCTCGTTTCCTTTGGGTTTTTCGATATTTGTATTTATATTATTATCAATATTGTAGAGGATTAAATTCCCTACAACTTTTGTTTCAATTTTTTATAACTTGAATTGTTTTCGCGATAGAGGGCGGAGAGCACGCGGATAGAGCATCATTTAAGGTCAACCGGTAGTCCCGGTCAAAACGCGTCATATAAAGCTAATTAATTATTGAAAAATACATAATTATTAATCATTTTCATTTGCTTCACAACAATGCGATTCCATATTATTTGTCGTCGTTGAAATAGATGGCTGGCAGGAAGGGTGTTACTATTGCCCGATTTCTATGGAACTTTATCGGTCGTTTATCTATCCGTTAACCTCAGAAACCGGGAATTAGTTAAGAAAATAAGTTCCACTTCTAAACAGACAAACTTAAATTCTTCATCAAGATAATGCTCAAAGCTCCATTGTCCACACTTTTCCAATCAGGTCAATGATGGTCGAAAATTATTCTACTCCCGGGATAAAAAATATACCTTAGATATAACTAGTGGTCCCGGTGAACTTCGTACCTCCTCAGAATAATTTTTCGCCGTCTCTTGATTTTGTCATGTTGCAGAAATGGTATTCGAAAAATATTTTACGATTTTTTTTTCCTTAAATTTTTCCTACTTTTTTATAATTATTCTGCCATTCGGGGCAAAGACAAATCCTACAAATCAAAGATCTTCAAAATCGGTCCAGCCGTTCTTGAGTTATACATGGTGTAACTGTCACTGGAAAATTGCAGACTATAAGATTGTAGAAAGGGAGGCCTTTGCCCTGCAGTGGGACACAATAGGCTAAAAATAAATAAATAAATAATAAGATTGTAATAAATCTTTATTAGACTATAATTTCTCGATATAACCTATATTCTATTCCAGGAAATGGTCTATCCGCGATCCAAGTTTCATTCAAATATGTTCGTATGTAGTAGTTTATAATAAATTTAAATAATCAAAGTGCACAGTTTTACAAAAATGAGGATGGATGGTGACCCCCGAGCTAGATATTTGCCTGTATCTTGGCGGTCAGAAATATTTAATTTAAATTAAATTTATAATATAAATTCGTAAGATTTTTCTGAGGAGTTCGTGGCTAAACAATAACAGCATGGCAGCAATAATAACATGGTAGCACCAACACTGTCCTCAGAACGTTAGCGTGCAAAATAAACAGTCCGTTTACTGTGTACCGTTTACTGTTTACTGTGTACACCTGCACAAAAATAGGAAATAGTTTAGTATCTGACTCCAGTCTTGCCAAGAAGTACCGTGTAATGGACCCAGTTAATGGGTTGTGGAGGTCTGGTAGGCAGCCGCTAGACGTAAAATACTGGTATTCAGCTGAATCCGGTTTGACTGGGAGCCGATATAGTTGGGAAAGGACTAGGCGGATGATGAAGTTCGTAAGTTTTTAGTTATAAGGTTCCAATACTTTATCAGTGGTACCACGAGCCCGGCCATCTTGCGAGCGTGCGAAGTGGACATAAACACCTGATTCATTCATAATTTTCCGTGTTTCATTCATAATGCATAACGAGAAGGTATGAATGAAAATTGTAGTAAACAAACCTGATGAATCGTTGCTCGTGGCCGTATAAGAACTGGTTATTTGATTCGTCAGGCATCGTACAAATACAAAGTCATCATCGCGCCAAAATGCGATCGACTACGCCAATTAAGCTTGACCATTGGCGTATCAAGGGCATTTTTTTTTTAACTTACCTGCTCACGGCCCATCCTATGAACGACTATCGCGGGCCTGCGGACGGCGAGCGTTGGGTGGCTTGCTGTCCGATCACAACCAGGCCAAGGTCGATGGCGCGTTGTATTCCACGCGCGCCTCAAAGAGATGTCAGCATAGGAGACGGGACCTGCTGAGGCCAGTGCCTGCCAGGATTGCGGAATTTGTCCGAAAGGGTCACCGCGGCCCTGGAACGCAAAGGGTTTTAGAAGGAACACGGATGGGTTTTAGTCAGTAAGAGTCTGACACGTCCTTCCGCTCCACCCAGAACGGTAGAAACTAGAAGTCATTTGATGACTTCCCATACAAAAAAAATTAACGCCTAAGGGCTTGACACTTTTCTGCCATTATTCATTAGGTTTGTCTATGCTTTGGGGGCACATACTATCGGCACCTATTTATTTAACCTTTTGAACGCAAGAGCATAATTTTTTTCGTTTTTTTTCGCCGTACTTTTTGTCACATATTTGTGACGAGATGTCAAAAAGTATAGAAAATGGCGCTTATTCAGTTTCAATACAAATTGTCGTTTACGCTAACGCGATCGAGAGCGTTAAAGAATTTGCACTTAGGCCACAGTGCACGCGCTTGCTTGTCATATTATTGTCAAAAGGTTCTTAAGTTCTTTGGTCACTTATGCAGTACCATCTCTTCATGTAGGTACCTGGACTACACAACCACGACCACTCTTGCAAGAGTGTCCGACTAAGAAGAGACCATCGATACCATTCGATTGAAAACGTCAAAACATTAAAGTTTCCGTGTTATAAAACGTTAGGACGTTTTAAATGCATACAAGGTGACTGGTAATTGAGTGTGTTTCGTCAAATGGGTTTTTCTACAGCTAATTTCTTTTTTTTTTATTTAATATGGGTTTGCTCTTGACTCTAGTCTAGGTCATAGATGACAGAGACAAAGTCGACGATGTAGCGAGCTTACCCAGAAAAAGCCTGTTCAGTGTTCACTCTAATTTGCTACGATTTAGTCACACCCCGCAAATCGAGAGACTAGACATAGAATTAAGTTCACGTAAATTGTGTATACTATTTATCGTTTACAATAAAGTTTATTCTATCTAGCTTTTTTTTATCGTGTATAGGTGTCACCGGAAAATGGCAAATGCCGTAAGATTGTAAAATATTGCGTGAAATTTTAAACTATTTTTTCTAAATCAGACACGGATATGTTGGAAACTCTTGAATTTGGTTGGGATTTATTGTACATATATACAAAACGATTTTTTCATAATATATCGAGAAATTATAATCTAATCAAGCTTTATTACAATCTTCCGGAGTCTGCAATTTTACAGTGACATAGGACATGTGAGTGAAAATAGCTTCGCAAGTATTTTTTGCCACCCCGGCTACGTTATGCGCTAAAGCCGGTGATAGAATTACGGCCGGTTTCAATAACGGATCTACCTTTAACCAACTGTCAAAATAGCTACTGTAAAGAGGATATCCTTGTCTGCAGGTCTCTGGCAGACAAGATAGCCTTTGGAAGTGTCAGGTGAAAACTAAAAGAATTTGAAATACGAATGTGAAAATATGTTTTTGTTTTTATCTAGGACTCGGGTTCCGACGTTCGTCAAAGGCAGATGCCAAATATATTTTAAAGTTTTAAATCTCCGATATCGTTTCATTTATAATAATCACAATAAGTAACACTAGCGGAGTCCCTGGTGTTACACTACTAACAGTAGCTGAAACTTCATGTTTGCCTTTAAAATATGACGTTTCAGTTACTGCTGGTAACTAATTTGACCGGCCGATAGGCTTCCACTTGTAATGAGCATTCTAGCGAATGTTCTTTTGTTTAAAATACACATTCAAGCTTCAAGCTTTTTCATGAGCCGAGCAATTTTGACACTGTTATTTGAAATCTTCGTGAAGAATACATTTTTAGACGAGCATTTACTAGAGCGTTCGCTAGAATGCTCGTGAAAATGTTCGTTGCGATCTTCGGCTCTATGCTCGGCTCTATTCGTTGTTCGTTTCGACAAATTTAGAAACGGCGAATGCTGAAAGCTCGATTACAAGTGAATGCTCAAGTCTATAAGCACCTTTAGATTTAGAACAGTAGGATTGCCGCATATCCATTCAGCAATCGCTGTCACTCCGTGTAACAGGTATTAAAACGTCAAGTAGGTATTAAAATATACATTGTCATGACTCATGTCATTGCGATGACAGGGATACGGGTATATGTCACTGTCTTATTAAATTGATAACTAGTCTGTTGCTGAGGAAATATATAAATATAAGGTATATTTTTAATAGGAAAATCCGGCTGAATTGTATTAGGATGTCTGTAGTTAAATACGATCACAGTCAGAATTTAATACGTCAGCCAGAATACCGAAAAATTATGTCACACGTTTAGGAAACAAGTTAAGCAAGGTCCACACACAAGCCCCCCCCTGCTTGTAGTAGGATATTTTTCTACATAGAAAAATAAAAAAATCTTTTCAATTTTCCAAAAAAGCCCATCTCTTTTATTTTTAAAAATATTGGACAGAATTTTTTGCCATATCAAATCGATATATATATAGAATGGGGACTGATGACGTGACGTTTTTGGAAAAGGGTACAGCTTAGTGACGTCATACGAGTTTTGAACGCACTGTATCGTCTTAATTTTTTCTTTACGTGAAAAAATAATCAAAATGTGTTCAATATGTTTTGGAAATCTATCTGATGGACTTATTGGATTAACTCGATATGTTATGTTGTATATTGTATAAATTATATACTTAGTCATACAAAATACCTACTCGTAACATTATATCAACGCTATACTTTCTGTCAAATGGGCAAAAGGACACGATTTCCAAACAATGACTCGAGTTTTCTTGCATATTTTTTTTATTTTTTTATTCTGCTGTTGATTAATTTACGCATGGGCGTAAATAAGGAGTTCCAGGGGATCCGGACCCTTAGCATTACGAGGGAAAATAAAAATCGCGGAATATTGGACGTATTTAGGCTTATCAGGACGCCTAATATCCCGATGTTGCTACACTCTGATCGATATTTGAACAATAAAAACGAAGCTATACACTCTTATTGTACTTCTATAAAGATATTTTTGCTCTCATGTTTTCTCACCAAAATTGGATCCAGACAAAACCATACTTTTTAAGGTTGTCTTTGGAAGCTATTTCAATTTTTGAACTCGCTTCGCTCACCCTGGCGTCCCACATTTTCCTCAGTGATCATGATTCCGCTCTAAGAGAGAGTCGGAGCTATGCACAGCGAATAGCACTATCCCTTTAAATTATCGGAATTGGATGTCATCCCCTATTTTCAACCTTTCAAGCCGTTTTCTCGCGACAGAAACAAGCCTATGTCCTTTCCCAAGGTCTAATCTAGGTCTATACCAAATTTCATCAGACAGACAGAGTAACTTTCGTGCTGACACGCCCTTCCGCTTCGCCCAGAGCTTCCGCTCTAGGTGGAACGAATGATTTCCCATCCTTACTACTACTAACGTTACTGAAGTGAGCTGTCATTCCATCTTGATTATATGGATTGACAGCTCACCTCGTAATCAGTTCACCCAAGCCTTCACTTCAACATGTTAACAGAATCGACCGGCTGCATCGTTAACGAAAGTGAATTTTGAAAATAGGAAACTACAACGCCATAGTATTTTGGTTCAATTTAACGGGACATACACAATTTGTATCATATAAATATAAATATATATGTCACCGGAAAATTACAGGCTCCGTAAGATTGTAATAAATCTTAATTAGATTATAATTTCTCGATATATTATGAAAAAATCGCTTTGTAAAGAAAAAATCGCATCCAACATCAATAGTTTCCAATACATCCGTGTTTTATTAAGAAAAAATAGTTGCAATTTTCCGCGATATATATATAAACATGCGAAACGAGTATTTTATGGTACTAGTAACATTTTATGTTACGTTACTATACGTCGTCTGATGTATCTATGGGGATAAATTGGGATTTCCGAATCAAAACAATTGAAAAATAGTAAACTCGAATAGAGCAACAGATTGCGTAATTTATTCCCTCTGTATGTAATATCATGTACCTTCGTATTCTTTTGTTGTACCTACTTTCATGGACTTGTTTGTTTGTCGAATGCTTCATAAACTACTGTTAAGGACTTCATGAGTTAGTATCTATTTGGACGTCCTATCTAACAGTATTTTGTGGAGTATCTTAAATAAGAGTGCTTTTATTTTATTTATTAAGTTCATAAATGCGATTTGGTTTTTTATTCGGACTTGGATTTCCGTGACAACACGTTAAAGTAACATTGAAATCACTGATTTAAAAAAAAAAAAAAAATTACGTAATTTATTGTTTAAATCAAATGTGTCGTTAGGGTAAATCACACAAGTATCCTTTAATTCACAAACGTATGTGTTGACATAAGGAAAAAACAATACATGCATGCGCGCGCGCTTTATAAAACTTGAATGAAACACTGGTGGAGTCTCATTCGCTCATCGCACCTCGGATTGTGCGGTCAACTATACAAGGCACCCCACCTTGCAGTTGAACCGGCAATCTCATCCTTTAGACTTTTTAAAAGGTCCAGGATACTAAAAGTTCCTACATTGTATTTAAATGTAAAGTGGAGTTTTGAAGATTAAAAAAAATGGCGTCCCCTGTGTTGTTTGTGCTATCAATGAGTGTTTTGTTTTCTGGGATTACTGGAGTGAAGAGTATCAACTTCAAATCATGGTGGAATAAAGGTATGTTGATTAAAATAAATAAATAGTTTTAATTTCAAAATTCGGATTAACATCTAACCGTAGTTTCTGTTTAATATTAGAAAGGCAATTTAAATTAGCACGAGTGAAAGATTGATGTCAATTTTCAGTTCCTTAGGTAATTGTTATTGTTTATTTAGTTGATCACTTTTAAAAGCTATCTGAAGATAATTATTTTATTTAGCTATGAAAAAACTTAATCATCTATAAAATTAAAAGTTACATTTAAATGTAAAGTTAAGCCCAGATTTAACAGATTTTACATAATTGTGTAAGAATCATTTTGTTTAGATTCGCTCAATCGGATCGGTTTTCTTCGATTATTAAGTCATTATTGAAATAATTATATTTATTTTGGTTAAAAATTTGCTATATTGGAACACTGTATATTATTAGAGGAGCAATCGTCTTATTTTTAAGGAGTGAACTATCTAAAACACTTCTAATTTCCCTACATTTAATTTTCAAGTTCGAGAATTGGCCTTAAGATGTGTGTTTAGAATTTACAATGAGAATACTTTTCATTCGAAAATAAAAAAAAAACATTAAACTACAAAGCAAGCAACCAATGATTCCTCATACTTTAATTACGCAATTCAACTCAAGCTCCTATTGGACCAAAGTCAGCCAATCGCGTCTTATATTCGTCTATCGCAAGTGTAAACAATTTTGTGAAACCACACCCCAGGTGTGGTTTCTGCTACATTTCTAGTTTTCTTTTGTTTTGATAAACATTTCATAACTTATGAATCATCATAAGTTCTGATTATTATTTGACTTATCTTGGTGTAAAATGTTTTAATATATAACTGAATACATTGCTTCAAGTGGGATGTTCTAGAGCTAATATGCAATGATTTTGGTCCCGCTAACTTCCCCCAAGTTAGCGGGACCAAAATAAAAAAAAGCTAAACAAATTGGGTTGTTTTTGATTAATCGAAATCTTGTACACATACTACTAAAATAAGAACTTCAAAAGTAATGAAAATTCATGAGATTCCAGAAAAGTATTAGTTTAGTGTAGTAGTTTACTGCAGTAGAGAAAATTTCCCATATTAAGCAATTTTTGTTCTTGAGGTAGAAAATTTCCAAAATTAAACTTAAAAGTTCGATTACTCTAAAAAAAGTTATCGGGTCAAAGTCATTGCAAATGAACTGTAGAAAATCCTATTTGAAGGGACGCACTGAATTACTAATCACCCAATATATGTAAACTATGTATAACCAGGAGCCTGTTACGCACAAAACAAATCATAATATAGGTAAATGTTATAAGTGTGTTTAATGTAAATACCCACATAGATTTTTTTCAATATTTCCCGCCACAGTGACGTAGATTCGCCGCAAATTAATTATATGGCACGCGTTTTCCTGTATTTGGTTCGAATACATCGCTCGATTAAGACACATGAAGTATGTTTTACAGTAGAATATGATTTGACATTGGATTAGGAGCAAAGGTGTCAAAAGGCTCCAGACAAGTGATATTCTGTCAGCTGACAGAATTTCACTTGTCTGGAGCCTTCTCCACGCTTTTGGCATTTCGATAATTGCATTCGCTGATAGAATGGTACCTTTTCACTTTAAAAATGGGCACCTACTTAGTTTTATGATTTATGAAACCATACCTAATTTTAATGATAAAAGTAACTGACCATCTGAAGACAATTAGGAACCAGCCTAATTAACTTCCAAGGCAAAAGCTTTCCTCCACATGTGCTGCCTAAGAGAACTAAGAATCATATTAAGATATACTAAACTAAATTTATCCACGTACGTATAAGTTACGTCATGACGAAATTGACGGGAAGGAAGGCAAAACAATTAAACCAATTAAATTAAATTAATAACAGTAAGTTGTAAAATTTTAACTAGTTGATTTGGTAATAAATGGGTTTGTTTACTCATCGTTGGCCTCCGTTCATTCATGAAATTGTGTTAAATACCTAACTGAAAATAGTGTTATTCATTAATCCTAGCCCTCATTCAACTAGGTGTAATAATTGTTGTTATTTATTTATGAATCATTAGGTGTTATTTGTCTGTCTAGCACCGACTTGCTAATATCACCTTAATAACTTTGGAATAATAAATGAAACTGTTATGAAAGTATGTATGACTTAGCAGCCTTTACGTCAACGGTTTAAATTTCTCTGAAAGATCAACCGATTTTCAAAAATAATTTTCCCTTTAGGCTGTTGTTCCAAACAACACCAATGAATATTCTCAGAAAATGTTTGCAGTGTACCATATTTTTCAATTGAATCCACTGGCGCCTTATTTATAAATAAGGCAAATAAAATAAATGTTAACAATTGAATCGTTTTTTTAATACATTTAAGGATGTTTCTAAAACAAAACCGTTTATGTGTACTTCTTAACTACTTTATGAAGTCGATATTTTTTTTAAACTCTCAAATAATTTTATACTTAGTTCAAAATATTCTTTCACCTTCTTCTCCATAAGATCTACATTAGAATGTGAAAGAAAGAAAGAAAACCTGCTCTAGCGCGGCAGAACTAGCTTCATCTGATGATTAAAAGCTGGAAATGATCTATTTGAGATGTATGTTTGTGAGTGGAGTTTGAGTTTGTTCTTCGTTTTTCTTATGAATCCTATCATTGTTACAGACGAAGCCAAATGTGGTGTCGAAGCCAGCACGAACCTGGTCCACCACAACCCGTGGCTGGTCTACATCGAGTACTGGCGTGGAGATACTGACACCGAAATCAGATGCGCTGGTACCCTGGTCGACAGCAGGCATATTATCACCGCTGCCCACTGCGTGAGGACTCTGAAGTTTACTCGGTAAGCATCATACAAAATTAATTGAATTGAATTTGTATTTTTCGGGAGTCAAAAGGGCGAAAGTCAAATAACAAGTTTCACTAAGGGGTAGTTTTATCCATGCTTGGGTCGTGGAGGCAGTCGATATATGTTAAATACTAATATTGTGCTGTATCTGGATTTGAATAAACCAAGTAGCCAATGGTTAAGTCCTTTTGAAGTTTACTTGAAGTGCGTAGTTAACCACAATGACGACCTTACTAACCAATATTATCATGATATTGCTCAAAGTTAGGGAAGCAAAGTGCACGTTTATGACTAGAATATATGAATAATGCAAGATCGAGGTATTACTGAAGGTTCCAATAACAAAATTTATTACTATGCTTCTACACAGGGAGATTTATAGATCTGCCAAATTATTCACAAACCATACTTACGAATATTTTCTCCCTCATTTCAGTTTAGTCGCTCGTCTCGGCGAATACGACTTATATTCTAAGGAGGACTGCGTTCGTGGAGTGTGTGCTGACCCCATCGTCAGGATTAACGTGGCTGATATCATCGTGCACCCCGGTTACGGTGAAAAGGCCCACGATATCGCTATCCTGCGACTGGAAGAAGATGCTCCTTATACTGGTATGTATTTAAACTTTGAAGCGAATTTTAATATCAAGAACGTTGAGAATACTAGCCGGTCTATTGAAGAATTTCAAGTTGCTTTATTTTTAGTTATTGTAAACTACATTAAGGGGCATGGATGGATTCTGTGTAGAGTGATATGAAAAAAAAGGGAGTTGGTGATAGTATAATGGTTGACAAGATAGAATTACTAAATAAAATGAATAAATTGCGCCGACCCTAAGAAACATGGGATAAGTGCAGGAAGATGATGATTAAGGCCCATCCAGCAGATTAGACAATAAAATGCGTTTTGTTTTTGCAACATCAAATTATTGATGGATTATCAATTCATCATCCACGAGTAGACCTCGTCATGAGACTTGGGCCAACTGTGCTAGTACTAATAAACCTATTATTATTTACAGATTTTATCCGCCCGATCTGCTTACCAACCGGAGACCTAAACCAAGACACCGAGTTCTACGCCGCTGGTTGGGGCGAAATTCCCAGAAAAGGATACTACGCACACGTCAAGAAAATTATTCGTCTGCCCTACTGGACCAGGGATGAATGCAAGGCCGCTTACCCAAAGAACAACATCCCTGAACACGTCATCTGTGCTGGTGGAGAAGAAGGCATTGACACCTGCAGGGGTGATTCTGGTGGCCCTTTGACCCTCGTCAAGGATACCATCGAGTTATGGGGAGTGACCAGCCACGGCAATGTTCACTGTGGGACCAAAGATTCCCCCGGTATCTACACTAATGTAGCTGAACATATGGATTGGATTCAGACTGTTCTCGAATCTCCGAGGGAAAATTGATCAAGGCTCTGTTTGAATGGTTCGTTGCTTTTATGAAATAATGTTTTAATTCTAGCAAGGTGATGAATTAAAAAAAAGTTAAGTTATGGTAACGATTTAAATACTGACCAATGATCTCTTAATTTATTTAAAAAGCAAATATTTTTATTTAAATTATATTAAAAATACATTTAAATGTAAATTAATTTTAATTTAAATGAAGTATTTGCATTTATTTATAATAAAATGGCATTCTATACTTTTGTTTTAAAAGTAAAAAATGTTGCTTTCAAATATAGGATGCATTTTAAAGTTGTTTTCTGCTGGTCAGAATGTCCGATATTCAATATTGCTAAAGCCTTTTTATTTTTTTTCTCGAATCGTTATAGTTCACACACATATTGTAAAATAGCTATTTGTTTTTGAAGGACTTAGATTAGTCCTAGTCCTTGCATGGGACTAAATGTAGTTGAAATATTCACCTTTGCGTGAGTTTCTAGATCAACTTTGTCTACGCTAGACAGCTAGTGGTTTTATTGCTAAAAATTTTGTACTAAAACTGCCATAAAATATCATTACAATATTTATAAGTATTTTTAATTGTATATAACAGCTGGTACTGTTAACGAAAGAAATAATTATGCAGGCAGATAACTACACACCTTTTAAAATAGTTCTTAAAAAAATACGTGTTTTAAAAGATATTAAAAAAATACATTACTTATCATTCCGACAGTTGAAGCACGGTAAATAATTCCTATCCACTAGATTTAAATCACCCTTAGAAAATATTTTTTTAAATTATAAAAAGGGATTTTAAATATTCATGTCAGATGGGAATTATTTAAAACTAAATACTATTTTAAAAGACATTGTTTTGTACTATTATTATTATTCCTGTCCACTAGATTTTGATCTCCTTTAAAAATATTTATTTAAATTGTAAAAAGGGATTAAAAATATTCTTGTCAGATGGAAATTTTATATTAAATTTATTTATTAAGCATACATACTAAATATTATTTCATGAAAAGTGCCTTATTATATAATATATAATTAAGTGAAAGTTTAATTAGAAAATCTTTCTAAAGTCCGACCACAGATAATAAATCGCAAATGTAAAAAAAGTTTTCTCTTTTATTTCTAACATTATTTTTTTTATTAATCCATGGTGACTCAGGATGGAACAAAGGTGGATCAATAGGCCTGATTAGCTTAGGGACAGTGTTACTAACTAAAAACATTAAGGATCAGTTTTAGCAGTAGGTACAACTACACTGTCCTGTATCAGTCATGTTCTTCAATATGGAATAGCAACACTGGTTGGAGGCAGAAATAGAAGATGTAGTCCATCAACTTGTTTTTGGACGAAGTAGTGTTAGTGAATCACACTAATATTATAAAGGCGAAAGTTTGTGAGTGTGTGTACTTGTTACTTCTTCACGTACAAACGGCTGGACCGATTGTAGATGAAATTTGGTATAGCGATTGTTTGAGTCCCGGGAAAGGACATAGGATAGGTTTTATCTCGGGAGTATGTTCCCTTGGGATAGTTTTTGACATTCTCGCGGGTGACAGCTAATTCTTTTATAAATGATGTCTATCATTCTAAAGATCATAAGTGAATCCTTATTACAAACGGTATCTTTCTTAGATTATAAAGTAACTCTAGTTGTCCATTCGCAAAGGTAGATTCTAAAGGAGAAGAACTGACGAGAAACTTCATAGTTATTATTTTCAAATGAAAGTTTTACAATGTATATGGTGGTAAACATTAACTTATTATATGTGAGGACAATGCACCAAGAATAGCCATTTCATTTTATAAACAAGGACCGGTACTCACATAAGTATCTAGTGTTAATGAATCAAGAATCATCTATGAAGTTATGCGCTTTAAATACACACTATAGGTTTTTTAGGTTAGGTTCTGGAGTGGCGACCGCGTACCGAAAGACGCAGCGTTGGAAGGCCTCGCACAAGGTGGACCGATGACCTGGTGAAGGAAACGGGAATCCGCTGGATACGAGACACACAGAATAGGTCACTGTGGCGACTCTTGAAGGAGCCATGAACGCGTTTCGGCTGAAGTGATAACGATCATCATCATCTGCCTAGCCTTTTCCCAACTATATTAGGGTCGGCTTCCAGTCAAACCAGATTCAGCTGAATACCAGTATTTTACGTGGAGCGGCTGCCTACCAAACCTCCACAACCCATTAACTGGGTAACACGGTAGTTCTAGGCAAGACTGATGTCAGATTTTCTAGCTTCTGACAATCCATAACGACTGCCAAGGATCTGCAAATGACAGTCGGGACCAACGGCTTAACGTGCTTTCCGAGGCACAGTGGAAACTCGGTATGAAGTGATAACGATGATGACTCCAAATTATTGTGTTAACAAAGTAATAATTTTTCCTTTCAAGCATTTGCATTTCATTTAATGTTAGCATACATTAATGGACTCTAGATGTAACCAAAGATGATGAAACGAGACGAAATTAGGCGCCATAGCTTTGTATTGCAACGTGACGCCAACGCATCGGTCTGTGTTCCCATTGCTTTGTCCCTGGATGATGCAACTATTGCCCTGCACTGCGATGTACCTATTTCATCTATACTATAATATTATAAAGCTGAAGAGTTTGTTTGGTTGAAGGCGCTAATCTCGCGAACAACTGGTTCGAATTGATAAAATATTTTAATTTTGGATAGCCCATTAATCGAGGAAGGCTATATGCTACGACCAATAGTTATTATATTTATACTTATATGTATATGTATTGTGTTTTGTGGGCCTTAGTTGCCTGAAATGAAGGATAAATAAATAAATAGGAGCGGAGCATTAATAAAAAATGTGACGCAGACGACGTCAAGCGGGTAAGCTGGTGTTTTATATTGGTGATAGTGCCAAAGATATTATTCACTGTCGATTTTTAACGGTCGACACGAGAATTTTGAAATACTGACAGCCAGTCTCACCAAATATCGTCTTACCCAAGTACCTAACTGGATTATAGAGGTATGATGGCTATTCAAACGTAAAATTACGGTATTCAAATGAATCCGGTTGGACTTGAAGCCGATCCCACAAAAAAAAAGTATCTTAAGAATCAAAGTCAAAGTCAAAACGTTTATTTCAATTAGGCCTTTAAACGGCACTTTTGAACGTCATCATTTACAGTTCAGTAAAATAATAGAATAAAATTAATAAAGTGACTCTACTGTCCATTCGGAAAGGTAGATTCTTATGGAGAAGAACGGACAAGAAACTCCATAGTTACTCTTTTCAAATAATGGTTTTACAAAATTTGGTATACAAAAAATAATATAATATTACTAGCGCAGCACCCAAGAACGCGCTATTCCTAAGAAGTCTATTTATTGAGAAAGGCTATAGGCTATATAACATCACGCTACGACCAATAAGAGCCGAGCATTCATGAAAAATGTGACGCAGACGAAGTTGCGTGGGTCAGCTAGTTATATATAAGAAGATGTGAGGACGATGCACCCAGAGTATGCTACTTATAGGAACAAAGTATTACCAGCAGAGGTGATTGAAAATGGCTGCCCAAAGTAACTATTCCACGCGGACGAAGTCGCGGGCAAAAGCTAGTAGACTCTAAAGATGACGTTCATGTCGTCTGGGGCATCCTGGGTTCCACTAACAACTTATGGACCTACCTTACCTGTTCCCAACTTGTTGGGTCGGAGTAATATGACTGTCGTAATGTATACCTCTACTATAATTTGTTCAAAGGAAGTCGGTGTGTTTTAGTATTGAAAAGTGGCCTTATATAGTTTTTTTTTTTTAAGTATGGGAAATCATCAAATGACTTCTTCCGCTCTGGGTGGAGCGGAAGGGCGTGTCAGACTCTTAACGACTAAAACCCATCCGTGTTCCTTCTATAGCCCTTTGCGTTCCAGGGCCACGGTGACTCTTTCGAACAAATTCCGCAAACCTGGCAGGACCTTACATAGACTTACTTCCATGTTATTTAAGGTACCTATTATGACCTCGTCTATGACGTATCAAACTGGACACAAACAGATACTGACGCAAATTATTACAAATTGCCGATTTGTGACAATTAGCGCTGTTTTGACTGTAGTTTCAGGACAAAATCAATACCTTTATTTATAAAAGGAAAGTCATGATTACACTTTACACTCCCCGACCTTTTACTACCGAGCCAGCAAGCTTCGCCGAGCCACTAGTTTTAAATCCCCTAATTAATAATGATATGACCCAGCCTGTCCCTTGCTGTCCTTCCGAAATGACGCCGCTAAGCCGAGGTCCGTATCCCGCAGGGGATGCCCTAGCGAGCGGTCATTTATGATAATTGGCTAGTTTGTAAGCCCTGGCTGGGGGCCTTAAATTCATTTGAGGCCACCACATGATAGTCCGGTTAAACAGTATCCAGCCTTAGTGTGCTGAAATGCGAGTGGTCATCGTCAAAAAAAAAACACTTTACACTAATATTATAAAGGTGAAAGTTTATGAGTGTGTGTGTGTGTGTGTGTATGTTTGTTACTTCTTCACACGCAAACGGCTGGACCGATTTAGATGAAATTTGGTATATAGATTGTTTGAGTCCCGGGAGTATGTTCTCTTTGGATAATTTTCGACATTCACGCGGGCGGCGGCACGTTAAAAATATGTATGTAATATCTCGTATTGTCCGAGTAAATTAATATGTTTAAATTGTTAACAAAGAATTTTTCATTAGCGACACGTAGTAGGTACAACACCAGACTTCGCGGTTTTTTTCACTTTCACTTTTCACAGTTTGGAAACCGTCGTCAGTAGGCTTAATTGCCTTTATAAGCGCTTGTTTTACCGCGAACGAAGTACTATAATGAATCAACTGATCGGTAGGATATGCAATCAAGCAGGGCAACGGACCACGTGACTCCATCGCTGAAGGCGGAGCCACCTTTAGCAAGCGAGGTTTCAATGAGTCCGCATATGAAACTTTGGTATTGAGGTAGTTATTGACGGGATAGTGATTGACACCGTTATTCAACCTGATCTTTTCTTATTCTCGTTCCGTATTGGCTAACTTGGTTTCGTTACACGATGATTTTATGGCCAGCATAGAAACGATAGCCGTGACTTTCTGTGTCACGTCCATGATAGCAGATTTATTTGCAACGTTAATGCGGGACCCTTGACCAGGTCGTTAATTTTGGTTAAATACGGCATATTTAACCAAAATTAACGACCTGGTCAAGGGTCGGGAGGCCTCGGAAACTAAGTCGCAATAATCGGCACTGCCCCTGGTTGGAATGACGGCCGCCATGGCCCACGCACAATGGTCCAACATCAGGACTAAGTGCGGAAACCATACCCCAATAGATAGATATATAGATAGATCTGCACTGCCCGCATCACTGATGTTTAAAATCGGCGAGGATTTTTCCACGGTTTCGGATGTCTGATGAAGCCGTTTTGACCTATCATCGGGCGAAATGTAAGATGGAGACATTTCTCTAAAAAAGCGTTTAGAATTAGCGGAGGACCTTTGAAATATTTCTCCGCCTTGATCTGGCGGATCATTTGTTGACGTCATGTTTAATGGAGATAACACTAAATAAACGTATTAGAACGCGGATGAATGTGAATCAGAAATAAAAAAAACTAGAAATAAATAAATATAACGATCGATTAAATTATTTCGCGGTACCCACACACAAATAAAAAAAAATGCACTTACCGAAGGCTGGAGAAATTAACGAATTACTAGAAAATAAGTAAACAGACACCTTTAAAAACTTACAAAACACGCCTTAATACACTAGGGCACATCTTGAAACAATTCACAAGCCTTTAAATAAACACGGAACACGATTTCCGAATTTAAAAACCGGAGCGGTATTAAGATTAGCAACCGCTGGCGACGGTACGGAGGGAAGTGAACGCAGACGATGATATTAAAGTTGAATGATGCTATACTACAACCCGATCATCTCTTTCATTTGTGTAGCAAAGTCGTCGATAGGGGGTGCCTCCCCAAGAGTCACCGCGGCCCTGGAACGCAAAGGGTTTTAGAAGGAACACGGATGGGTTTTAGTCAGTAAGAGTCTGACACGCCCTTCCGGTCCACCCAGAGCGGAAGAAGTCATTTGATGATTTCCCTAACTTAAAAAAAAGGGAACAAATGAATGTGACGATCGCGTATTTGGACTAACTCAACATTATCAACCCAGCTAAAATCGACGCCAGGTTCCCGCCGCCTTGACTAGGTCATCGGTCTACTTCGTGGAAGGTTTTCCCGTGATAAGCCTTCTGGTACGCGGTCGCCACTCAAGAATCGGCCATCTTACCCAACCTGTTGGTGTCGTGGTCGATCGAAATCCGAGTTTTTATTTATCTCTTCCATTGCCACTTACCTATTAAGTTTGCAATTCTTCGGTACAAACTCTAGAACATCCGACATCATGATCAATCGTGACCAGTGACTGAAATACGTAAACACTCGCCAACGTCGAAAAAAAATCGATTCATCAAAGTCTTTGTTAAATTGGCCAAATTGGAATGAACAAATCAGGATAATTATTTAAAAAAAATAATGATTAGTTAAACAACTTATTAGCAGAATCTTAGTTTCAAATTTTACTCAGGGGGAATGCCTAAGCCCCTAGGCATCCTGCTAAGGTTGAGGAATTTGTTCGAATGAGTCACCGCGGCCCTGGAACGCAAAGGACATTAGGAGGAACACGGATGGGTTTTAGTCAGTAAGAGTCTGGCACTCCCTTTCACTCCGACCAGAGCGGAAGGCGTCATTTGATGATATCCCATCCTTTAAAAAAGACCCCTAGGTATTGTCTGCCAATCAACTTTTGGGCTATTTAAGGGTTCTCGAAGTTGTGTTCCAAGGTTCCAACCAATTTTTCAAATTGCACAATATTTCGATTTTGTATTATTACCGCATTTTGAGGAAAAGGTGTTGTTGCGATGAGTCACATTCTTTTATAGTAACTTGAATAATATGTTATGGTATTTTGTTTTTGCTTAGCGTGATACCTACTTAGTTTTGTAAAATATTTTTAAAAAGGAAAAAATTGCGCGTTGTAAATCTAGCTGTGATTGGTTGAATGAGTTTTCAACAGTTATTCACGTCACTTTAGTTTAGTTTCCTGATGTTTCGATTTATTTTTTCCGGAACCCTGCGGTTTAGTCGCTGGCTTTAAAAGGTAAATAAGAATAACTTATATGATGACTAGTAACTGTACCTAGATACAAAATAATGTGGACATGCAAAAATAGCTACACTTTCACTTTTATTGCAGGAATTTACCATATTTGGTTGTATGTTGAGCAAAGAAAAAAAGTGGCACTGAAAAAATATGTTTTTGTGCCAAAATCAACGTCAATGGTTGCCACACGATGCGGTGCATCGGGGCTGCGACGACGGAACGGGGGGAAGGGTAGTGAGATATCACGTGTGTATATTATGGTAGTATTATAACTTCAACACCAATCACCAAGGGGATTTAAAGGGGGTTAAAACGTTGCTAAAATAACCGGCTAAGTGCGAGTTGGGCTCGCGTGCAAAGGCTTCCTAAAGAATCTCATTTTTGCAACATGATTCATTAAAACCATAGACTTCTTGAGGTTTTCGTCAAGAACTATTTTTTTTGCATATTTTTCCAAAATTTTAGGCTCAGTAGTTAATTTCGTATGGTGTCGGACGTAAAAGAATAGTACCATCCCATCACTTCCCGTGGGTGTCGCAAGAGGCGACTAAGGGACTCACTAGAGAATGGGCAGCAGCATTCTCTGTGTATTACAACAGCTACACTGCGACCGCCAACCCGCCTGCCAAGCGTGGCGATTATGGCAACCTCCTCCTCTTGGGGGAGGCCTATGCACAGCAGTGGACGATTGTCGGCTGATATGATGACGAGTTCGATCCCAAGACAAATTTAGATTGGAATATGCTATTCGCAACAGTGGATTTCGATACCAAGACTGTCGTACTAGCGTACCAGTTAAACAACTTTTCGGATCAGCGTGTTCGCAGCAACGTCACTCGGTATAGCGGTTTTCGACTCAATGTGTATACTGATGTACATATGTGATACTGGCGTACCACTCGTAAAGTTTTTTTAAATAGCGTGCGTCGCAATAATTCAAATCAGTCATTCGAATCTTCATATCACTCCGGATATGGACGACCTGATAGGAAAAATATACTTCACATTCACCGATTTATTATATAGTTAACAATAAATGTACATACAATAACTTAAACTACTTACTTAACTATTTATATCTACTAAACCTAACTTAATACTTGTTGGATATTCTGGTAGTTTGTTTCAAAGACATTTTTATTTTTTTCGTTTCGACACCCTTAGTCGGCATAAAGTTCGTCTCCAAGTTACTCACCTTTGTACCTACCAGTGATTCAGGTAGTCCAATAAGTACACGGAGGAATGTCCCTTCTTTAAACATAATGACGTTGTTCGTACAGTCCCTAACCGACCTAATTTTTATAAATGACGTAAATAACTTGACTTTACTATCTAGTCGGCGGTCTAGGGCGCCTGGCTTCGGGTAAGTATTGCTTGGTTTTTCCGGTACTGTAAACAATATGACTATTCCACTACCGACTATTTCATCGATCCTTCGGAGAACCTTCCACTTAGGCACACCTTAACGTGACCTGGAAAACTCTTACGGCCGGTCTCAATAACGTATCTACCTTTGACCAACTGTCAAATTAGCTACCGAGCCCCGAAATCGCGAAAAAAAATCAGCTTTTCAATACATTTTGTCTAGTGTCTTGCGCACATAAATGTATGGGGGAATCGATTTTTTTTCGCGATTTCTGTGTAGGTCCCATAGTAAAAGTTGTTCATAATGATGAGTACAATTACACTTTAAGAGTTATTGCGTTTATTCTGTTACGCATTGTTTACATTTCTCGTATTTATAATATTAGTGTAGATGTAGATACCTTACGAAAACGTGAAACCGTTTACGTGTGTTAAATTATATTGTCATTAAAATGCAACCCTGTATAAGTCAATTAAATTTAGTGAATGACTTATAATTTATTTAAATTTTTATTCTAAAGTAAAATAACAATAATAGGAGAAGCTCGTGGCTAAACAATAACAGCCGCACGGGTCGATCTTCAAGGTTAAGCAACGCTTGCCGAGGTCGGGTAGTTGATGGGTGACCAATTGACCATCTTAACATACCGAGATTCCTCCGTGCCTCGGAAAGCATTTTAAGCCGTTGGTCCTGGCTGTCATTTGGAGATCGGATTGTCAAAAGCCAGAAAATATGACACCAGTCTTGCCAAGAAGTACCGTGTAACCCAGTTAATGGGTTGTGGAGGTGTGGTAGGCAGCCACTCCACGAAAAAAAAATGGCTATCCCTTATTTTGATACTAGCGTGATGAACGTACGTATGTACAGTCAACAAAGCTATTTGGTATGCTGCTAACTTTTAACTACTTTTAAACAATGTTGTGAGTGTACTGAGTGGACAATTATTGTACACCACAGTCGTAATTATGTCACAAGCTTAAAAAGTTACAATTCACACATTAGAAATAAATATTGGCAGTGCAGTGGAAAAAATATCGTTTTTGCCTGGATACCAAATGGTTCTGTTACGTGCGGTTTCGTGTAGGTACAGTCAACACTGTACACGAAACCGCACGTAACAATTTGACTTTCGCGATAACTTTTATGTTGTTTTTGTTGTTGTATTTCAAGTGTTGGTAACCTAAACAGACTGACCTAACTTTGACGTATTTTTGACGGATACCAGGAACTTGATTATGATACTACTACCTACATTATTAAGGCACCTAAGTATACTATTTTGTATCACACTAATATTATAAAGGCGAAAGTTTGTGAGTGTGTTTGTGTGTATGTTTTTTACTTCTTCAGCCTCAAGCGGCTGGACGGATCTTGATGGAATTTGACACAGAGGTAGATTATGGTTTGGAATAACACATAGGATACTTTTCATCCCGGGAATATGTTCCCTTGGGATAAATTTAGACATTAACGTGGGCTGAGCCGCGGGCGTTAGCTAGTTGGTCATGATTATATTAACCTATTCTAATACTTTCAATTAGGTTTTGATCCATAAAATCTTTTTCTACCTTATACTGCATACATGCTTAAGGGTGCTACAACACTAATCGATCGATCGTCGATCTATGGTCGATTGATAGTTTCTAGAAGTTGAATAACCTTTCCGAACGATCACAGTGGCCAATCTTAACGGAGATTAGCCATGTATGAAGGACGTATTGTAGTGCACAACTGTGCTCGCAAATACAGATGTACTCTCCGTTTCGTTTATCCTCATGTTCCAATGGGATGACATTCGACACGACCAGGGTACTATGAAGTCTTAAAACGATCATGATTCCGCTCTAAGAGAGAGAGACGGAGCTATACACAGCGAATAGCAGTATCCCGTTTACATCATCGGAATTGGATGGCATTAGCACGTCATAGTAGGTCGGCAGGGAGAGATCAGGCACAGGACCAACGGCTTCACGTGCTTTCCGAGAGACGGGGGTGCCACAACCAGCTTCTAGACTGGACCCTGAATCCCGATCCGGTACCGATCTTTGACAGTCTTCATGGGTCTTACAATGAGGTGATCAGTAACTGGGTTATGAAGTTCATAACTGCTCCGTTGGTTTCGCAAGCGCGACTGCCGAACTTGAAGTCCTGGTTTCGATTCCCAGGTCGGGCGAAAAGTGTCATTGGGCTTTTCCAAAAGGAATTTCTCAGTGACAGCCCGGAGTTTGGAAGTTGGTGGTGTTACACCCCCGTGCCTCGAAAAGCATGTTAAGCCGTTGGTTCTGCGCCAGATCTCTCGTCGGTCATGTCGGGTTGCTGTCCCATCGGAATATGAGAGTGATGGAAGAAAGAGTGCACCTGTGTTTGCGCACACACTTGTGCACTATAATATGTCCCACGCCGATGGCTAGTCTAGTTTGAGAGTGGCCACCATGGCTGAAATCGGTCAGGAGGACTATTCATGGAGTTCAGATGGGCAATGATATTTAGCTGAATCTGTTTAGACTGGAAGTCAACACCAAAATAGTTGGAAAATTCTCGGCAGACGATGATGACCACAATCGAAGGTCATCATCTGCCTAGCCTTTTCCCAATTATATTGGGATCGGCTTCCAGTCAAACCGGATTCAGCTGAAATCAGTATTTTACGTGGAGCGGCTGCTTACCAGACCTCCACAACCCATTAACTGGGTAACACGGTACTCCTTGGTAAAACTGGTGACAGATTATCTGGGCTTCTGACTATCCGTAACGACTGCTAAAGATCTACAAATACCAACGGTTTAACGTGCTTTCTGAGGCAAGGAAGAGTCTCGGTATGTAAAAATGGTTACCCATCTACAAACCAACCTCGGTAAGCGTTGCTTAACTTTGAAGATCGACCTGTGTGGATGTTATTATTCAATCACGAGCTCCTCGACCACAATCGAAGGTAATTTTATTTATTATTATGAAAATATGAGTTCATCTTATTTACCCAATCCCTCATTAGGCGATTTTCCCCAAATTACGGTTATGGTAGTTAAGTTCCTGAAATTAATTACTTTCAGGAAATTATGATTACCTACTAACCATGATACAATTATAAATACTAAAACGAATTCTGCGGTAGGTTTTTTTAATCATTACAAAAATATTGAGTTTGGTTAGGTCTCGTCGGCGGGCGCGCTGTCAACGGTGCCTCCCAATTTGGGGGGCCCAAGCATCGTCTGCGGACGTTTGTACGTGTGCCCCGGTTTAGGCAGCTGACCTGACGGCCCGTAATATTGCAGTGTTGCGAGCACCACAGAGGGCGATCGCCGTCAGAGTCATCAGAGGGTATTGTACGACCCCCTACGAGGCGGCTTGCACACTGGCTGGATTCATACCGTGGTACCTGGAAGCAAGAGCCCTCGCGTCACTGCATCGGTGACGTGAGGAGGCGCGGACGGGGGATGATGTACTGGTGTAGCGGCAGATTATGCTGCGCGGGGCCGAACTCCGTAAGGTCTTGGTGGCTGAATGGCGGGACAGGCTTCTGCGCTCTACGTCTCGTCACCACAGAGGCGGTCTGGCCGGTGCTCGACGACTGGCTCGGGAGGAGGCACGGCTCCCTGTCATTTAGGGCGACGCTGGTGCCCTCGGGGTATG
>NDFZ01005180.1:337608-358128 GCA_002192655.3 Mamestra configurata
AGATAAATGTGGAATAAAGTATATTGACCTTTCCCTAATAACTGTTCATAGGTACCTGAACAATTAAATATGAATCGTTTTTCATTATTAGACAATGTTAAGGATCACGAGAGATGATGATTCGGGACAGCTTTGTGTCATTAATTCCGTTTTTCAAATTAAAAATGTCAATAATTGTAGGTGGGTCAATGACCGTTATTCCACGATTATCTGGCGCCTACTATAGTTGCCTTCTTTTCTTGTAATTTTTTTTTTAAGTATCGGTCAATCGTCTACTCAGATGCTAGATAATAGTAAAACCATATACGATATTACTATTAAAAAGCCCAATAACATTTATTAGTGCACAATGGCTGAAAAAAAAACATAATTCGTGTAAGTTTTCATACAAGAAAATTGTACTCAAAAGTGTAATTTTTAGCCACTTTTTGAGTCATTCTTTTTCGTTATTGTATAGCTTTCCTTTTCTATTTATTCCTCCATCACATTTTTTGTGGAAATCCTCATGGATTTCTTCCGCCCTGGGACGGACGTAGGGCACCCAACTCGTGTTCCCTCGCACACTTGCACCAGGAGCCTCAGCTTGACCAGATGGGACCCACAGAAGCGGGCCGGCCATCAGTCGGGGGCTGCGTTGAAGATTGCTTCAGGGGGCACTGAAGCAATCTTCAACGCAGCCCCCGACTGATGGCCGGCCCGCTTCTGTGGGTCCCATCTGGTCAAGCTGAGGCTCCTGGTGCAAGTGTGCGAGGGAACACGAGTTGGGTGCCCTACGTCCGTCCCAGGGCGGAAGAAATCCATGAGGATTTCCACAAAAAATGTGATGGAGGAATAAATAGAAAAGGAAAGCTATACAATAACGAAAAAGAATGACTCAAAAAGTGGCTAAAAATTACACTTTTGAGTACAATTTTCTTGTATGAAAACTTACACGAATTATGTTTTTTTTTCAGCCATTGTGCACTAATAAATGTTATTGGGCTTTTTAATAGTAATATCGTATATGGTTTTACTATTATCTAGCATCTGAGTAGACGATTGACCGATACTTAAAAAAAAAATTACAAGAAAAGAAGGCAACTATAGTAGGCGCCAGATAATCGTGGAATAACGGTCATTGACCCACCTACAATTATTGACATTTTTAATTTGAAAAACGGAATTAATGACACAAAGCTGTCCCGAATCATCATCTCTCGTGATCCTTAACATTGTCTAATAATGAAAAACGATTCATATTTAATTGTTCAGGTACCTATGAACAGTTATTAGGGAAAGGTCAATATACTTTATTCCACATTTATCTGGCGCCTACTATAACGCAACCATACCACACGCGAGGATACGTAGCTGTCTCGCTACCGATTGCTTCCCAGTGCTTATACTATTCTTTTGAGCTGCTGTGATGTGGGTGCATGACGCGTATATTTACTACGTGTACAGACTGAACGCAATACCTCCAAATGGGGTCATTACACTCATCATTATGAGCAATTTTTTACTATGGTACACTCATAGAAGATACAAAAAAATCTAAAAATCTAATTTGCTCGAAGTAATACTTTGGCAGTTGTAGTAACTCTATGTTCGGATTGTGCATATGATCTCAGTCTTCGGTGCCATAAAATCGTTTCGATGTGCCTTGCTGATTCAATATAAATTATGAGTCAAGTTGATTCATCAAGTAGTTTCTTTACTTAGTCATTTCAAGAATAGCAGAAATAGTTCGATGGTTTGTTTTTTAGGGTCCGTACTCCAGGCGTAAAAATGGAACCCTTATAGGATCACTTTGTTGTCCGTCTATCAAGACCCTTTTTCTCAGGAACGCGTGTAGGAATCAAGCTGAAATTTATATCAAATACTTAGGTTTACTAACCCTTACAGCAGCTTCTAAATCAAGGCAAACTGAAGATAAGGTTTATGTTTCGTTTACGGCGTATGTTTTGACGCTCGCAAGGGAATCAAAACATACATTTGATCAAGAGTCATGAAATTTGGCAAGAAGATAGAGTACAAGTACAGAAAAAAAAAATGAGAATTTGTTGTTTTATCACGTAAAAATCATTTTTTTTTCAACTTACGTTTTCAGTTGAAGAATTGACCGTGACGTACATTGATTTATGGGAGAACATGTTATCAACACGCAGAAATTGTAGAATTTACTGTTAAAACATTGTGACGGGACACACCATAATCAAAAAGATGGTTAGGCTAATTTAGTAGCGAGCCTGTATTGTCCCGTTATCCATTGAACTATTTTGACCCCTCGCAACTACCAAGCGGCAACCATCACAACCCAAAATATTGACTAATGTTTTTGGGGAAGTAGAGAATATATTTCCATGAACACGATCATGGAAGGAAATGATATACCTTATTCGATAAAGTTTTATGATTTCTACTCAGATATTCTAGCTCTCTAAAACTTTGCAATGACAAGCGGCTGCAAGTCACAAATCTGCAACAAAATGTCATCCAAGTCGTAATACTAACAGGTTGCCCTTATGATGTTTTATTTAATGAAATACTGCATTATATTTTTTGACGTCGGTTTATTATTGGGAATGAGACGGATCTTGGGAATGCCCAAGATCCGTCTCATTCGGTTCTGTATTTGACCCGTATGTATGTATATTTGTATGTGCGCGATTCTTTGTCTGTTTAGTTTCAAACGTGTTCAATTCCCTGTGAGCCTATGATACGTCATGAACAGTCCAGGGCCAGACATCATCCGTTGTGGGGGTAGACTTTTCTTCTGGTTGCTTTTCCAATGGACAACTTTATGTAGCTCTATCACTTATAAGGGTTCCGTAATCTGTAAGGAACCTTTATAATTTCACCATGTCCGTCTGTTTGTCCGCGGTTTAGCTCAGAGACGCTAAGCACTAGAAAGTTGGAATTTGGTATGGGTATACACATTAACACGCCGACAAAGTAGTTACAAAAATAAAAAAAGAATTTAGGGTACCCCCCGACACGTAAAGTAGGGTAGTTACGGAACTCTAAACTGTGCGTGGCCCCACCCGCACTTGACCGGTTTTTGAGTATGCTCCAGGTGATTCCGCCGCTAACATAGTGTACCTATAGAGAAGCGCTGTCATTAAAATGATTTTCATTTCCGATAAATATCAGGACTGGTCAACATTTTAAACGGAAGAGGTGATACAGTCAATGTCTTACATAAAACTTCTAAATTCTAAGAGGTGTCAGGTAATACAGGATATTGACTGTTAGTTTATCTTATCTTAGTGACAGGTTTTCATTTTCCAACATACACGCGAACGAAGTCGCGGGCTCATCAGCTAGTTTGAAATAAATGCTTTGACTTTGAAAGAGTCTGACAGACCCTCGCGCCTACTGTAGAATGGAGGACCATCCATGGCAATTTGATGCTAACTCCGAAAAAATAAAAGTTTATCGTCGTGCTTTGTAGACATAATGGTGAACTACTACTTAGACCAAGAGCTCAAAGATAAAGTGTTGGTCGTCCGAAGGGAGGATTTCCAGACAACTTTGATGCTATTGCGAGTAGGCCCTGGATGAGACTGGCACTGGAATGTGGTGTTTGTCACAGGTAAAGCCTATAATCAGCGGTGGCAGTGGGCAAAACCAGTAAACCTTCTTTTTAGATATTTTTTTCCGATGGGGGGTCGGTTTTTTAAGGGGTGGCTAAACCCTTTTATAGATCATGCTTCATCGTCATGGTATAGTGTAGTGCCTTCCTTTGCCGTCACCCTTCCTACGTATAAATGTGGTTTTGGTATATTTTCCCTATAAACGCCGCAGGATATAAGTGGGCTCAAAACGACGAAGCGGACCATTCCTAGAGGTATAACCGACTGAACACAACGTAATGAGAACTTTAATTTATTAAAAAGTATATATTTAATCTGTGGAGATTTTAAACTTATCTATGATTCGTTTATTAGTACTGTTATCATGTGCTGTAGGCGTTTTGGCTTTTAAACTGACGAACGGTATGATATTTTTTTTATTATAACTTTTTTAACTGCTTTTTCTTTTGAGATTGTGTTTTTAATATTTTATTTTCTTTTGATATATTTTTATCACATCAAGAATATTTTAATTATCTTTGATATTATTTTTTGCTTCACCAATTTTTTTTTTTAGAAATTATTTTAATATTTTGTTTCTCATTTCCAGGCCGTACCTGTGGCTTAGAAGCAAGTTCTAACCTGATCCATCACAACCCCTGGCTTGTCTACATAGAATATTGGCGAGGAGAACACCGGACTGACATCAGATGTGCTGCAACCCTGGTGGATAGCAGGCACCTCATCACTGCTGCTCATTGCATCAGGACACCAAAGTTTACAAGGTAAATACATGTTCTCATTAGCTCTCCATCTCTCTTTCCCTTTCTTACAGCCATTTCTATTTTCAAGCAGTTTTTGAAGTACGACACATAACTCGAGAAAAACACCGCCTAGAATGTTATGCACTCAAAGTGTTCAGTTTAATTGAAAAATTATTCTTTTTACTTTCTCTTCTAGTCTTCTGATCCCAGACCCACAAGGACCAGATCAGCACCACCATAAGATCTGTTCTACCTTTCCAAATTTGGTCCTAACAGGTGCAATCGGGGTTGGGAAAATCCGGGGGAAAATGTAATGATATTGAAAGTTTCAAAAATAATTAATTTAGCGATAACACGCGTTAAAAACTCGGTTCTTTCCCGGAAACATTATAGTTTCCGATTAACTGTGAAAGGAATATTTGAGATTAATGTTCTAAAAAAGAAATCTTGATTTTTGGAAATAATTTTTTAGAACCTAAAAGTCTTAAAAATCAGTTTTAGATATCTCAAAGAAAATATCATAACATATTCTTTGAGATCAATTAAAAATTAAACAAAATCTAGCGATGATTGAATCACCTTTTGACTGAATTAATTCTTTCAATAATTTCATCATAATTTCTTATTATGATCAGTTTCCTAACCAACGCGCCCTTAAGGTTAGTAACCTAAACATACTTTGAATCGTCTTCAAAGCCAACGTCATCGGTACCACCGATATTAAAATTACATCACTAGGAATTCCCTCATTATAAAATGTATGTAAATATAGCATTATTATTGAATCATGTGGTTAATTCTTATTCAATATGTGTTATATTTATAAGGTTATCTAGGTTTCGGGAATACCGTGTTAGTGCAATGTTGAAATTGATATTAATATTTTTCACCGTTTTTTTATTAATGTCCTTCAAGTTACCTACCTATCGTTATGATTATAAGAATTTTAAAATTAGTATCTGGAAAGAAAATCAAAAATATTTTATATTATTAAAAAATATTTTGTATTCTGAAAAAATATTTTAATTATCACAAAATTATTTTGTATTTTTTTGGCGTCGATAATGTAATTTCAGAATTCTGGTTTTAAACTTTGATATCCGTGTCTTGTTTTCTCAAACCTGATGCTTCCTCTTTCTTTTCTTACTGTTTTATCTTCTTTTATGAAACAAAAAAGATTTTACCAGTTATTTTGAAAATCGGTATATTGTTATTACGTATTGTTTCTGTTTGATAGATTATTAACGAAATCTTTCTTCTTTCCAGGTTAGTGGCACGTCTCGGGGAATATGACTTGGCAAGTCGGAAAGATTGTATCAGTGGAGTTTGTTCTGATCCGATTGTCAGAGTAGAAGTTGAGGAGATCATCGTTCACCCTGACTATGATGGAAAGAGCCACGACATCGCTGTGCTGAGGCTGACGAAAGATGTTCCTTATACGGGTAAGAATTGTCTTGATTTCTAGACAAAACGGAAGCTTCTCCAGATAATTAGTAAAGGTTAAATAGGCAGTTTCTTCGTATAAAAACTGATGTAAATAAAGGACCAATTTTGGTTTTTAGTGGGGCTTAAGTAAAAACTGGTCCTTCGATCTTTAAAAGCGATTTGAGTCCTGAATTCTTGATGTAATAAAAACTGTTACTTTATATCTCCTTTCTGTTTCTCCACAGATTTCATCCGACCAATCTGCCTTCCATTCGGTGAATTACAAAAAGACATAGTTTTCGCGGCCACAGGATGGGGTGAAATTCCCCTGAAACGATACTACAGCAGCACTAAGAAAATCATCCCCCTGCCAATTTGGGGAAAAGCTGAATGCGAAGCAGTATACAAATTCTTCAAAGTTCCGGACAATGCAATCTGTGCAGGTGGTGAAGAGGGCATTGACACCTGCAGGGGTGATTCTGGAGGTCCCTTAGTGTGGTTCAAGAATCGGGCTGAGCTGTGGGGAGTAACTAGTGCGGGGAACAGCCACTGCGGGACGAAAAACTCCCCCGGGATTTATACCAATGTTGCTGATCATCTGCAGTGGGTCGAAGATGCTCTTGCCGGAAACTATGAGAAGCCAGAATACGATGAGTTTGATATTCTGTAAATTATTTATGATTACGGCACGACTTTGCCCACTTCTACTTTCTTACAAGTGACATTGTTGCCATGCGGGTTGGCACAGAAGCCATGATGGCAACAATTTCAGCTGCCCATCTCGCAGTTGGACGACTAATCTTCGAAAATTTCCACGCTAATTGGTTACTGCTTTTCGATATCTGTAAAAGATCATGGATCTAAGTTTAAAAAAAAAAACAAAAAAGTTTGAAACAAAAAATGTTAGTTTTAAGCAAAAAAAAAAAACAAAGCTTTAAGAAAACAAAAAAAGTGATAAAAGATATAATGCTAGTAAAACCAAAAAGATTTGGGTATGTACACATATAAAAAAAATACAAAAAAAAAGTATGAGATATTGAGGATAAGTCAGATTATTTTGTTATCAGTTTGGGGTAAAACTCCTTAAAATATGTAAAAATTACACTTATGCATGTGTTTACCTGATGGGCTGCATTTCAAATATAATATAAGTGTGATTGTTCTATTATATTATGGTTAATAATGTTCCTATTTTTGGCTCACTGCGTGAGCTTTATAAATGTGCCAAAAAATGTTCCTATAATGTAAATAGCTAGATTATTTATAAGTTATTTATTGATAGTTAAATGTAAAAAAGAAAAGTTTTGAATAAAAACTTTTCGCAGAACACGATTTTTCCTTTTATGACCTCTGCTAGACCATCTTTTTAGACTATTCAAAACAAAAGGTAAATGGATTTATTAAAGTCTAATTTTCAGTAAACAATTTTGACACACAGTTATACTCAAAAATGTCGTTATAGTACTTCGAGTAACTCTGATTGGAATCGGTTTTCCGAAAAAACAACTCACAATGCGAGTGTAAGGCATATTTTCGCTGTGTAGTAGTATGCTATTCCAGAAAAACCTCAACGTGAAAATTGGATTGCTGAGAGCTGTCATTCCCATTATCTGAGAACCTTAAAAAATGGTTCAATCTCTACATTTTTGACAGATTGCGACTGAAATGCGAATACGATCATTGTTTAGAAAATAGTCGAATTGGGCCTCAGGTGAAAAAATAGTTTACTTCGCCTAAGTTATAGCTTTATCAAACATAGGGTTGAAATCCTCCATCCTTCCGCAGTCCACAGCTGGACATAGGCCGCTCCAATCGCAGGCCATTTATCTTCGTTTTCGGCAACTTTCATCCAGGAACCCTGCGAAGATCATTGCTCCTGATTCTGAAACCTGGCCAGAGCCTGCAGAAGAAAAAACCAATCAGCCTAGCCTTTTCCCAACTATCTTAGAATCGACTTCCACCCTGTTTGCAGTTGGTACTGGGTATCGCAATTTCCCTTGCCACGACCGGTGTCAGATTTATCGGCTTCTGAGTACCTGCAACGATTGTCAAAGATCTATTTATAGCTGACGGGGCCAACGATATAATGCGCTTTCCGACGCGATTGGAGATCCATATCCGTACTTATAACACTAATATTATAAAGGCGAAAGTTTGTGTGTGTGTATGTTTGTTACTTCTTCACGCGCAAACGGCTGGACGGATCTTGATGAAATTTGGCACAGAGGTAGATTATGGTCTGGAATAACACATAGGATACTTTTCATTACGACAATATGTTCCCTTGGGATAATTTTCGCCATTAACGCGGGCGGAGCCGCGGGCGGTATCTAGTTATATTATAAATGCGAAAGTGTGTCTGTCTGTCTGTTACGTCTTCATGCCTAAACCGCTGAACCGATTCTGATGAAATTTGGTACAGAGATAGATTAGATCTTGGAAAAGGACATATACTACTTTTTGTCGCGTGAAAGGGGCTTAAAAGGGGGATGTACGTTTGTATGGGAGTCCATCATTATTGAAGATAAAACCATGATCCTTTCTATTAAGGCACTTGATAATAAATAAATAAACAATAATTTTCAAGCGTTTTTGAAAAATAAATATCGTAAAATTCAAAATGGTTGCCCACGCGGACGAAGTCGCGGGCAAAAGCTAATAATTAATAAAACCCAATTATTATTTATCTAACATTTATTCGTTTCTTAACTAGATCAAAATTGTATAGAAACGGAACAACATTTTGTTTAAAATGAATATTATAATCAGTCTTTTTGTAGATATATTTTTAGCAATTATCGCTACAATTATATAAAATTCGACTTAAAATAGAGGCTGTTCGCTTAAGAAGTAACTAACAATCCAACGAAGCAAGACTTGTGACACCGGGTTGTTGCAAACCGCGTCAGATTGTAAACGCTTTTTTCTCAAAAAGACACCGATTTATTGAATTTGAAATGATCTGTTCACAATATATGAAAGTTTATAATCACGGAGAAGATTTATTACAAACATTTGGTGTTGACCATAATTCGGTGACATGACTGCGATACAAAGGACCAAATTATATTTTCCGTTTAGTTTTAGGACCCCTGCGCCCGTTCCGGGTCGGAGGACATTCATGAGGATTTCAAGTCGTTAAAAAAGGACAAATTTTTATTACAACGATTTTGAATTGCGCGTAATTCAGTGCTCATAACTGTGCTATTAATAAGCCTTGTTTAAGACATTGACCAATATTTTAATTAATTTCGTTACCTTATTTGGAGTGACTAACAAATACGATTATCACACTCACACTAATATTATAAAGGCGAAAGTTTGTGAGTGTGTGTGTATGTTTGTTACTTCTTCACGCACAAACGGCAGGATCGATTTAGATGAAGTTTGGTATGCAGGAAGCAGACACCCTGGATTAACACATATGCTACTTTTGAACCGCGGGTAACACCGCGGGGTGCAGCTAGTTTACAATATTTTTAGAAAACAATGTAGTTAACAGGTTATTACGTCGGTGTGCGTAAGCAACGCTTGGTTTTATAATTTTCGTCATATTTTGTAACCTGTTATTATATTATTATGACAGCACTAAAAACAATGACATCACAGGAAAAATATTTAATAAATCTAGTACTGCAAACATCTCTAGGTTAACGGCTGGTATTTCGACTATATAATAAAACAAATGAAAAAAAAAATAAGTCTAAAAAGAAATTATTAAACATAATGAAAAAAAAATGGAGCGTAGTATACTTGGTGTTAAATTAACGGATCGCGTTAGAAACACTATACTGCGCTCTAAAACACAGATCCTTGACGTGGCTCAGAAGGCTACCAGATTAAATAGGACTGGGCTGGATATGTCTGCCGCATGCCCATCAAGCGGTGGGCCCACAAAACTCAAAATTGGTGCCCATAAATTGTGAGACAGGGCCTCGGCAGACTACAAAGGAGATGGCGGGATGACTTGGATGACTTCCTTAGGAATTGGCAGGATGTGGCACAAAATCAGGAACAATGGAAGGAGTGGAGTGAGGCCTTTGCCCAGCAGTGGGGCATTTCAGGCTAGCTATAACAAAAATAATAATATCATATAATAACAAAAAAAAAACAAACAAAATAAACATGCACGCGTGATGAACATCAAAATTGTGCACCTGCAGAATTTCCTCTAAGCTTCAATTTTATTCTGCCATAAAAACTCAGAAGAATTTAAATATGTAAAACAACATCATGGAAAGTCGTTATTTTGACCAAAGATAGGAATTTTATACATTTACCGGTTACTGTACGTCATTGCCTGCGGTCATTGTTGATTGTAGTCACTTCTTAAACAAACATACATAAATAGTAAAGTACATGACTAGATACAGTGTTTATATGACTATATTGACAATTATTTACAATGTATGAAGCCTGGGTTTTTCCAAAGAAGCGTGAAATACAACTGTTTGAAAAATGGCTAGAGTTGAAAGAAATTTGTAGATGATTAAAGAGCCTACATATTGACATTCCATCAGCGGTAGCAATGGGCAAAAAGACTCAAAATGGGATCAACATGCGCTATCGAATGTGACGTTATCATTCTTAATATATGTAACTTTGAACTTTCGTCAAACAATATCACTGGTAGATTGACAATTTCTTATAGCTCCGCCAGTAATTTTTAAGCACCGTTTGTATTCGCATCGTCGACTGAGACGCAAATGCGAACTTTGCTGAAAAAATTGTAGACTTGCCCCCATGGTCTATGATATACTCAGTTGAATAATATATTAGCCAATGGATGCACCTTTAAAAAAACCCACGCTGTAACCTTTTTGCACACCACTGCTTTCTGTCTTATACATAGGCATTATATCTTTTGCCCGCTTTTTTTGCAGACCGTGGTGATGGGCAAAACCCGTTACCGACAAAATTCACTAGACTTTTACTATACAATCCAGTTAATATGTACATTACCCAAAGTTATACTAAGCAAAGTAGCTCGTTGTAATTTATACTATGTATGTATTCGTTTTAAGCTAAACTAAACTAAGAAGCTATTTTATTAATATTAGCTGGCGAATGTGGATAAAAAATTCGTCTAGTGAATTTTGTTTGTAACAGTGAGGCATCTTCCTCGCGAATACGCGATTGTCGCGATCATTCGTTCGGCAAACCCGAACCCGCGTTGTCGCGCCGACAGAGGGCCTTTCGATTTTACCGAACATGAACGCGGCAATCGCATATTAGCGCAATGATCGCTTTATAATAGGACAACGCCTCAACTTACATATTATGTCAAGGCTCAATAACTTAGTGAGAATTTGAAAATTCTCGGGCGTAATATTTTTATTTTTCTTGCTTAGATTTGATCGTCGATTTAACATTGTTTTAAACAACAGGTTGAAAGTAAATGACACATTCGCTTTATGGATATCTGTAGTTGTTTTTTTCTGGTTGTATAATTATGATTTAGTTGCAAACTTATTGAATGACGAAATTACGAAAAACTAAATTTGTAATACTTATAAATAATATTTCAATCATTTTTATTGTGACATAAAAAAATACTTAACAACTATACATGAAATAGTAATTCGAGATAATAACAATCACCAACTTAATTACGACTATAGATACGGTTTTTTTAATTACCCATTTTTACAAAGATCCTACAAAAGTATAGGCTGCAATGGAATTTCAAGTTCATCTCGAATTCTGTATTCAAATATATATTCTATAAAAAATATAAACAATTCATAAATGTAACGAAACTTAACAGGGACATTTGATTATACTTTCTAACTATAAATACAAATAAAACTAAAAAAATAATTTCGTAAATAGCTTGTTGGTGTTGTTATTGCCCAAGCGCAATTGCCGGAGCCCCTAATTTTGCCCAGGACAACTATCCCTCGGTTAAAAAAAAAAGTCTCGGCTCATCAAAAATTAAACGCAAGAGTCTTTCTGCCAGGGTTGCGGAATTTGTTCGAAAGAGTCACCGCGGCCCTGGAAAGCAAAGGGCTTTAGAAGGAACACGGATGGGTTTTAGTCAGTAAGAGTCTGACACGCCCTTCCGCTCCACCCAGAGCGGAAGAAGTCATTTGATGATTTCCCATCTAAAAAAAAAAAAAAAAGTTTTGTTTTGGCTGTTTTTTTATTTACCAAACCAATCACAGCAGCTTACTCACTGAAGACCGGTTTCAATAACGTAACCACCAACAGAAATGCGTTGGCTGAATTAGCCAAGTTCGCATAGACTAATTCGTAATTTTTCTTTGGCAAGTTTGGAGAGTTTACGCAAAGTTGAATTCCTTTTATTTGTTGTGTTTGACGTCCCACCAGGCGGATCTATATTTTATTGCCTTTTTACCTTGACTCTAGGATATCTGAATGAAATAAAGCCACGGGCTGATTACGACGTGTCGCGTCGCGGTATAAAACAATAAAACGAACCTGTTCAAAATAGCCGATCAACTGCGTCAGAAGGCGACACGACACAACACAGGAATGTGAACCCGGTTGTAGGCTCGAACCGCAAATTTATATTTATCAAAATAAAAGTAGGTACTTGCACAAAAACAGTGATTAAAGTAATATATTGGAAATGATTTATTTTAATTTTTGGCACATCCTATCCTGTTTTGTTATAAATTACATAAAAATTACAAAACTATGACGTCAAACGCATTTTTTCCCGTACCGTCACTGCCATTTATGTAACACATTATCAAAGTTTGACTTTTGCCCAGTATCTCGTTCTCTCTTTGAAATATTAGAAAATATAACTATATTAAAGAAAAAGATATAACAAAATATTACGCTACGACCCTTAGGAGCCAAGCAAAAAAAAAACGAATACGGCAGGTAAACCTGCGGGGCACAGCTAGTTTTTAATAGATTTAAATGCTCAATAAATTCATGATACAAGTATTTACTTCACACTTTTTTGGAGTACCAACCTCCGAACGTAGTATAATCTGTGGAGGTAGATAATATTGGTTTTCAGAAGTATAATCTCTAGATTTCTAAAGAACACGAGTTGTCCCTTTACCTGCCATCATGTTAGTTAATCAGGAGATTAAATATTAATATAGTTAAAATACTTAATATTACGGATAGGGCCTATGTCCAGCAGCAGTGGATGTATTTCGGTTAATAATATAATAATAATAATAAATAAGTATGTATATATAAAATATTTAAATTATGAAAGCGATGCCTATGTATTAATAATCATATAAAACAATGTTATCGGTCACAAATAACCAAAAATAGGTCTACCACAGGTTTAAAAATTTAAATTATTCAATAGCAGGAAATTGACGGAATTTTCTGCACAGTGACGGTCAAATTTGTATTGTGTACCTAAAATTATTTGGCACTTTGTCCAGAATTTTCGATGTTTTTGTACATGTTTACCTACCAGGCAAATTTGTTTGAGTTTTTTATTGAAGAAAATCGCGAATTCGTCATTGAATAAGACTTGCCTACAGTAAATATGCTTATTATGTACTAGTAATTCCGTCAAATGAGTGATTCATTAGAAAACAATTTTATACTAAAAATTATTTATCATTCGGACGTCAGCAAACAAAAGAATATTTACGTTAAACGAAGGGAAATATTATTAAGTTACTTAAAAAATAAATATAATGTACTGAGGTGTAGTGCCCTTTTAGAACATTTTAAATGTTACAACAGGTTCCTATGATTCTGTTGCTTAGTAAAATTATGTTTTAAAGAGACTTACACTCGTTTTTGGAGAGTTATTATCGACGCGTCACAAATTAAACGCTGGTTACGTGCTACGACTTGCTGTTGAAAATTCTTTTAAACAATCACAGAAGCTAACGCGCGGTTTTCACATTCCTTTTTTGAAAATTCTCATTCTATGATCTTGGATCTTAGGGTTATTCCACACAAATAATCGATCGTCGATCAATGCCATCGATTGCATTGTCGACGTCGATCGTTAGTTTCTTCTTCTTTCTTCGATCAGCCAAAGTTACCACATTAATCGATCAACGTCGATCGATGGCATCGATCAGTGGGCGATTAATTGTTCATCGCCGCTGATCAGTCAAAGCTACCACACCAATCAATCAACGTCATAGTCATAGTCATTTTATTCATAAACAATAAAAATAAACAATACAGTATTTACAATATAATAATAACATTTGAATTTTGTAAATTAAATCAACAATTAGAAATAATTTTACCTTTTTCGTCGATCGATTGGTGTAGTAATACTCTTATAGTCATTTTTTTTGGACGTGACCACTCGCAGTTCAGCACACCAAGGCTGGTTACTGCTTAACCGGACTATATCTTATGGTCAGAACGGCTTTGCTTTTTAAACAAGAATTTTTTTTTTCTTGGCAGAGTAGTTTTTTACAAAGTAGTTTTGTTCCAAGTAGAGTAAAAGTTGTTTGTTTGGCAGAAAACTGGTCCTTCGAGACAAATTTGTTTTAAAACGAAAGTTCTTCCTTGTCTAGTTATCTATGATGTGGCGTTCTGCAGACCTCTGGAAAGCAAGAAAAAAGTATATTAGTTTGTATAGAATCATTATATGACTATACTATTACAAGTTTATCAATTTAAGGTCGTTAAGTCTTTGACCAGAGCTAGGAAACATTGGCCTCATCCAGTGTTAATCGGCTAACAAAATTGACGTGTATAACTTGCTGTAGCGGCATCAATGCCGCCACATGAAAAACAAAGAAGCGAAATTTGTACGGAAACAAAAAGAACCGCAGCGCCATCTACGACGAACTAATAACGAAATCTTGCATCGCGCAAGCAAAGTTACATACATAAATACAACAGTCCGAATATCAACTCTCGGGCAGTTGCCCCCCAAACACAACAACCGTCTGGTTCGGAGGATCCTCCCATTTTCAGTGGAGGTATGCGGGACTTTACTCTCTGTACCGCATACCTGTATATTACTTATAACCAATTTGCAAAATCGGTCAGTGGGTAGCCTAAGGGGCGGATTTTTAGGAGTTGGAGTATACGCTTCGGGGCGCTATGAGAAGCAAAGAAAACCAAAAAAAAAATTTTTTTGTTTCAAAAAAATTTTTTGGACAAAATTTTTCAGAAAAAAAAATTTTTTTTTTGGGAGTTGGCACCATACGCTTAGAGGCACTATGAGCCGTGCAGAAAACGAAAAAAAAAATTCTTGGTTCAAAAAAATTTTTGGGACAGAAAAATTTCGCCTTACTATCACCTTGAGTAGAGCTCGGGGCAAAACACTTAGAAAAATTTCGCGACCAATTTCGAGGTAGGTAGGTCACAGTTCTAACCTAACCTAACCTATGGATATCTTTACAAAAAAGATATGACTTTGAAAAATAGTGAAAAAAAAAAAATTTCGAAAAATTTTCTAAGTCCTCGCGCCATAGCGCCCCTAAGTCTACACTCTAACCGCAAAATCTTTTATTATATGGACACAACAATTGTCACACACAACATAAAATAAATTACATAATATTTTGAACTTTAAAAATTCACAAAATTCTAAGTGAATTATTGAGACGAGCAGATAGCTAACTTCAATAAATCGTTGTAGCTAAAGGAATACGTTCCTTGGAGATGTTAAAATTATGACTTCACTAGCTTTTGCCCGCGATTTCGTACGCGCATATTTTTCCCATTCCCGTAAGAATTTCCCGTTCCCGTATAGCCCATACCCTTTCTCATGAATGTGGCTGTTATACACAAAAATAATTTTCCAAATTCGATTTGTATTTCCAGAGATTAGCACGTTCAAACAACATCTTTAACTTTGTTTGTAGATTTATGATATTCGAATTTGAAGACGATTGAGTAGATAAATTTGGATAAACAAATACAAATCTACCTTTCATATGTTATTGCGATAATTTTACTCAATTCTAAAATTGATAGAAATAAGTCAACAGATTAAAAAGGTCAGTTAGAAAAAAAAACTTTTACTATTTTATCCGTGGGATCTTTTAAATCAGTACCTAGTAGTATATTTTCTAGCCCTCCGAAAGGCCATTCTTGAAATCGCTGAAGCCTTGAGCAGTACCTACAGTTTTTTCATTAAAATAGATGAACACTTACTTCTTGGAACACTTTTTAATGTAGATTTTGATATGCTGTCACTATCTTCTGATTCGGAACACACTTGAAAACTCGTTTCTGAAAAAAAAAAGAATTCATAAAAATTATGTTTTGTTTACTTTAAATTTTGGGCACTTTTGACTTAACTTAGATGAGTAATACTTGAAATAATAAATTACGCACACAGTCATCGATTAAAATAATAAGGAGACCATCCGATTGTTTGCTTATACGCGCACACGACCGCTTCCGAAGACAGCCGACGTGTTTACTTCGGTCTAGAGCCAATTTGTGACGTAAGAAAAACAAAATATATTGATGGTGAAAGCAAGGGAAACCAGTTCAGATGGACAACTCTTACTGACTCAAAAAGTAAAAAAAAAATCATTAATTCAAATTAGGCTGAGTGCCAGCACTTTTTGAACGTCAAAGTTCTACATACAGACGGTCCCCCAAAACGCGCGCCCGTCACCACTTCCTAGTGTTTTAGCTGGGAAGAAGAAGTGGCGCAACAAACTCCCCAGCAACACATCTGTCTGTTGAGTTAGAAGAACTAGTATTTATTTAAAGGTATGCAAAGTATTCTACTACTAAAACCCATCGACGTGTTGTCATTCATTCTTAGTTCGGGTTCGGAAGTAATCGTAAGTGATACGAACTAGAATACACCCGCAACTACGGACTTCAGACTTAGAGAGTAGCCCCCCTGGCGCAGGTTCCACGACAGGAGAGAGATCTGGCGCAGGACCAACGGCTTACGAGGCACGGGAGTGAAAACAACAGAAAAAGAAGGACTATATAACTAATTTAAATGGTTTACCTGTGTCATATCTATGTTTTGCGTGTCGACTCGGCATGTCCTGGTTCTCCACATGCCCGAATGTTCTGAAGCCCACCGCGAATTGCGCGTAGGGGCTTATCTCGTATAACTCTGGAAGTAAATGGTTTCATTGTTAGATATCTAAATACAAGGAGGCAATCGGCTAGAACCTAGAGGAGGCTGGCACAGGAACGTGGAGATTGGCACAAGAAAGAGGCCTATGTTCAGCAGTAAGCGAAGTCGGGCTGTGGATGATGATGATATAAACAAACCATGTTTTGTGTTCATGTTATAGGCTTATTTTATACAGCCGGTCGATTCAGTAAACATGTCGAAGTGAAGGCTTGTCAATCCATATAATCAAGATGTCACGTGATCACGAGGTGAGCTGTTTCCATCTTGATCATATGGATTGACAGTTCACCTCGTGATCACTTCACCCAAGCCTTCACTTCAACATGTAAACAGAATCAACCGGCGGGTTTGGTGTTTACCTTTGTTAGAGAATAAAGGTTACCATCATTATCATTTCAGCAGAAACACGTCCACTGGACACTTTTAATCATAGCCACATCGACCGCTCCTGTGAGTCGCACGCATCCAGCGGATTCTTGCGGCCTTCACCAGGTCGTAAAGCGTCCGTTACACGCTCATGCAAACGTCAATCAATTCCAAAAAACATGATTGACGAATGATTGATGGTGAGTGATAGTGAGTGATGGAATTCAGTCGACATTACCGTAAACTTAAGGAACCATTCCATAAACATATAAAAAACATACCCATTCACTTTAAAGTCGTGACTAATCAAATATCCAGATTTTCGACAATCAATGTCATGTAACCATCAATCAATACATTACACGATAGGTTTCCCGTTAATCACAGCCTTGACTGTGGTAAAACTGACAGCAAAACCTACGGTCTAATGGGCGCTTAAGGATTGCCATTCAAAGTGATCATACCGACATTGTTTTGATAAATTCCCAGACGGAAATTTTAACGCCAAATATTTATATTATTTTCATATCTAGTAAGGTAGGATATTGAAGTGATAACTTCTTATGGGAGGGTAAACCGCTTCGTAACGTAACGCGTTGCGGCGCCAGTCTGTCTGGCTTCCCTTTCTCTCACGCATACGGCAGCGGCAGGTAGGCTAGTCGTATTTCGGACAGACGTTTCCCATATAAGTTATCACTTCTGTCGGGCGTTCCGAGACGCACACGTTTTTACTTTTTTCAGTGTGTGGTGACAGTTAGGTATGAGCTAAATGTAAATAAACAATTAATTGACATAAGTAATAGGAAAATAGAAGATCTGTCCTGGAATTCTGCAATTGTTTCCGTATTATATCATATAACTAGTTAACTACCTAGGTAGTTAGGTACACTGTTCTGGTCAATAAATCTAGCTTAATAGACCACAAATACGTACCTGTACTGTGGTGACGCTTAACAAGCAAAATATAAGGAAATATTTATTTAATAAAAACTTGGTCATGGGAGAATTTAATATTGTTCTTTTTCTCATATAAACAAAAGTTGCACTAATGATAAGTACAATGATCCCTTAAAAGGTATTGCGTTTATTCTGTTACACGTTGTAATGTCACCGGAAAATTGCACAAGATAAGGAAATATTTACTTAATAAAAACTTGGTCATGGGAGAGTTAAATATTGTTCTTTTTTTCATATAAACAAAAGTTGCACTAATGATAAGTACAATGACCCCTTAAAAGGTATTGCGTTTATTCTGTTACACGTTGTAATGGCACCGGAAAGTTGCAGACTCCGTAAGATTGTAATCAATCTTTATTAGATTAAAAATTTCTCGATATATTATGAAAAAAATCTCCATCGTTTCTCCGTCATCAAATCGTTTCCCGTCCAAATTATTAGTTTTCAATATCTCTTAATTATTAAGAAAATATTGTTTTCAATTTCACGCGTTATTTTACAATCTTACGGCGTTTGCAATTTTCCGGTGACATATACCATATCTTTCTCACTTCACACACACACGCACACACACGCCCGGACCCTACACTTACTCACCACCCACACAGTTAAACGTTTTTCATTTTGTGTTTTCTTTATATAGGTAGATCATATTCTATTTTCTTTTAGACCATTTGCTGATTGTTGTAACGTCCTGATTGATTATATTATGGCTTTGTCTAGTTCGTTTCGGAGAATCACTGACTCCTAAGACACAGGCACATACACCTAGTTTAGGAGTCAGGAAATTAAAATTATTGTGACCTAGTTATAAGCTTTATGTGCACTTAGTTTTTAGTTCTTGTACTGTTATGGCTTTTGGTTAAATAAAAGAATTATTATTATTATACAAGGGGTGCCCACTCATCCTAAGAGCGAATTCGGCAAACTTCGATTAAATTTGAAGATCGACCCGTGTAGCTGTAGTCTCTCGAAATAAACTAACAAAGTTTTAGGGATTCCTTCTTCTATATTTAAGTTTAATTATCGCCATGGTAACAATATAAACACTGGCTGATCTTCCCGTTCTAATTCCATCCCACACATATTCCGATATCCTGCCTTAATTATTAATAAAGCTCACATAATTTTCGTGTTAATTTATTTTCAGGTTTATCATGCCATTTTAATTCCATTTTGTAATGACGCATGTAGTTTATTATCAGCGGACGTTACGCGGTTTCACCCGCGTAGTTCCCGTTCCCGTGGGAGTACGGGGACAAAATATAGCCTATGTTACTCGCTGATAATGTAGCTTTCCAATGGTGAGAGAATTTGAAATCGGCACAGTAGTTTTTGAGTTTTTTCATTACAAACATACACACACACACACAAAAATACAATTTTTTCCTCTTTATTATATTAGTGTAGATTAATTTTAATTTGCAAATTTAAAATTTATTTCCTAAACTATATCTGGCTTGAATACCTACGTCACGTCGGTTATTGTTAATTTATTTGGTTAATTAATTGTCTTCAAGTTTTCCCTAAGGATGTCGGTTTGACGTTTATGTTAAGTATCCTCTTGTAATCAGAGCATCTGCTTGATTCGTGGTAGCTAATATGTAGGTAGGTAGAAAATCAGTTTTTTTTTTGTCACTTTTGGTTTTGATGGACTGTGGTATTTTTTTGGGTATTTCTTATCAGTTGCCCGAGTCTTCCTATAAGTAATGAGCTTAAGAATCCCCATCAAAGTAGGTACCTACTCTCATTAAAGATGGACGGCCGGATTGGTCACTGATGCGCGCTCGTTAGTACTAGATAATAATACGCATATCCGCTTCAATTTTGTTTTTTTTGTTGTTATTGCTTTTAACTAAGTACCCATTTAAAGTTTAGGTTATAAATTTTGTCTAAATTATGTAGTCGATGATTTTGGTGCTCGGTAAAACTCTAATGAGTTTTATTTTGGCACCAATCTAGAAATATAAAATGTAGGTATGTTTGTAATACTGAATAAATAAATAAATAATAATTACTAAATTTCACCTTAACTTAATGTTCTTTGCCGGACTCTATGCTACACGTATATATACACGTTTTTCGTTGATGGTTTCAAGTGGCTTTTTTTCGAACATTTTCACACTGTTGAAAACCTTAGTGCGCCAAGACGACCTATGTGAAGCCTCTCCCAACCGGTCAATAACGCAAGCGCTTAAATGTCTCTTGAACACGTCCTTGTAGCGGAGATGTTGACCACCGTGATTTCGTTTACCTTCGGCCATCTCGGAGTAAAAGACAAGTTTTGGTAACCGATGGTCCTCCATGCGAAGGACGTGTCCACGAGTCATATCAGGGCACACGCTAGGAAGTAGTGTCATGGGGTCGCCGTTGTCGAAATCGGCAAGGAGGACTATATATATATATATATATATATATA
>NDFZ01005180.1:366395-383155 GCA_002192655.3 Mamestra configurata
ATTTTGCGCTTACAATACATTCTTCTTTTTTCACATACTCTTTTCCTTTTTCTTTCTCTTTGCGTTTATTATTATTTTTTTCTTTTTCAATCCTGCTTCACCCACTTTACCGTCTTCTGATCTTACTTTTTTTTCTTTTTTGAAGTCAATGCTTTCATTTGATGAAGATTCATCCCCAGTTTCTTTCCAAGAAGAGGAACCCCATACGAAGTCCTCTTCCTCAGGCAGAAAATCGACATAACTTTTATTAATTGTGCTTCTCCTGTTACCTTTTTTAGATTTAATATTCTCTGCTTCTATCTCATTTTTCTCCATCCGAAAAATCAACCGTCTGTCTTCACAGCTCGCTTGCACACAACGCACTTCCTTTAGTGTTGGCGGCTGACAGACGCGCCCGCGTGGGTGGTTGAGGTACTCGTAACGAACACTTATACAGAGCGCGCAATAATTTGAACTTAGTTCCAAGCGACTAAGGAGTAGCTATCCTCATTAATTTATTGGACGGCCTATGTGTTAAAATCGATTTCATGAAGTGATGGAAATGCCAATTTTACAAATACTGAATTTAATCAAAATATTTCAACCGCCATAACACTCATGAGATAGTTAGGTCAAAATAGCCGAAATGACATTACTCATTATCCTTAATAGAGGCTAAATGGGTCAAGAGTCATAGTTAATTAATATAACTTAATGCAAAATGGGCCAAACGACATAGCTTTTTCTTTTGGTTAAATGCAAAATAGGCCAAACGACCTAACTACAACTATGGCGAAAAAGCCAAATGCCTTAATCGACACACGTTATAAAAGTTCGAAAAATCAAAATAGCTTAAGTCATCAAGTCTTTAAATTTGCCTAATTTTGTGTCGTATAGATCAATGAGCTTAGAAATGAGGCCTGTTTTGCTGTGGGTGCTAAGCGCCAAAAAAGTGGTCAAAAAATTTTGAAACCTGACTCAAACGACGGAGAAAAATTTGCTGATTCCGAATATGTATATAACTCAATATCGCAAAAAATGTCGCTTAGACCAATTAGCCTTTCAACCGTCGTTATATAATGGAGGAAAAACAAAATGCGCCGACATTAAACAACAGGGATTAGGGCAAGAAGATGATGAATGCCCTTATGATGAGTTTTCTAGCTAACTCATATGAACATCTTACCTCCACCCAAAGTACTGACATCCAAATAAGCTGGTTGCGAAGTCCCTACTTTGTTGGTAGCAGTGATTCTCAGAGAGTACTTGGTGCCACACTTCAGGCCCGTCAGGGCATGTTTCTGTACTCCTGATAAGTTAGGCAGCTTGTTGGCAGGCCACGCTTCTCGCCAGGGACTGTTTGCTTCTTTCCAGGTTAGGCTGTAACCTGTAAAACTGATTGATTAGTATGTTTAGTTGTTGTTTATGTGTAGTTTGCCGGCCTTGTAAACAACCAAACGAACTTTCAAAAATGGAATCACAAGAATAACAAAATCTGTAATGACTATTTATTACAGATTTTGTTATCCTTGTGATTCCATTTTTGAAAGTTCGTTTGGTTGTTTACAAGGCCGGCAAACACTATTCTTAGCCATTACTACTCTCGGGAGCCAGAGTCAATATTTGTGACCACGTAAACGCCAAGTCGATGATTTTTTGTTTTAACTGTTTTGGATCTTTCAACAAAAAGCACAGCGGAGAAGCTTACTTTGTTTTCTCTATTTGTTTTGGGGTTTTTATCTTAACAGATATGCCAACCCCATCGTACCCTTTAACACTTATAATTATCACATATACTATACTAAACATTTAAACAATATATAGAACACTTTGTGAGAAAGACGGAAGTCACAGATGAAGGACTGTTAGTAGACGACATAAGTTTTTGGCACCTCCTGAAGTTTTTTGAAAATTGATTGGTTTAATCCCACGTCAAGCTTGCTTCCTCAAAAATGACTCCCTCTTGCGCCTGTTCCTGGCACAATCCATCAACAAACGTTGCACATCCTCAATTTGATTAAATTCTCTGCAATTTGGCGAATCATCAGAAACTTACTTAATTTCCACTTCCCTTCATATCAAGCACGAGACAACAGAGCTAGGCTAATAGGTCACCAAGGGACATTTACAACGTGGGTGAGCCAAGTTTATTTGATCCTTCAGTACAAATACAATTAATAAAAAAAACACATGTGTTACCAAATGTGTCGAAAAGATTTCACGGGTATTCGTCACATTTTGTTAGAGGTTATTGTGATATCCATACTAATATTATAAAGTATTTAGATTTGTATTTTTATTTGTAACGAACAAACTTAAAAAGTACTGGACCATTCAGCTTCATTACACTAGTCAACAAGATTATGTCACAAGGAATGTGATCACTAATTGCGAATAACCTACGAAGCCTTATTCCAAAATCATATTTATTTTGTTTTGATGAGGTCTAGTCTTTGTGTTACAACTACTACCAGTAACATAATTTTTCCTTTAGCTTGTAAATTCCGATTTTTTTATTTTTCCATAAAGTAGCAATTTTTTCAGTTTAATGAGTTATTTTATTCATATATAATGTAGAAAAAGTGCTCAAATGATTCTGTCATGTTTCTTTACATTTATGGTGAAATTATTTTTAAAACTCAAAAAAGAAATTATGCACCATCAGATTTAAAAAAATGTAAGCTTTATTTTGCATTTTTTTAATATAAAAGGATAGTTGAGTATACTGACGTGCCATCTGCTACACAACCAATCCTTTAATATGATACCGTGCCTGTATAAGAATCACCTGAAAACTTCAGTTTTCGCCTAAAAGGACCGCTTCAAAATCATATTACTGGAAAACTGTTCGTGTCTCAATAATTCTAATTTCAGTTCTATGATACTTAACCATGTTGTTAACATAATTAGTTTTAAAAAATCTTGTGACACACAAAAAGTGTTTTTTTTTGTTGACCAGTGTTATCAGCAAATAACATAGCATATACTTTATAGCAATATATATTTTATCTCCGTACTCCCACGGGAACGGGAACTATGCGGGTGAAACCGCATGACGTCCGCTAGTTTTTCATATTTTGGCTGGCCTTTTTTTCGGCAAAAGAATCATCATTACCATTTTACGATGAAAGCGATCTGGGATGCCCAATGAGTTCTTCCCCTCCCCATTTTATTAAACTTGTACATATTTATCTTGTTGTAGCTTGTGTATAGTTATTTTTATTGTTATTATTGTCTCAACTTAGATTTTAAATATTACGTAAAAAGCAAATATTTTATATTTTTTTTTTAGAGTTAACAATGTGAATAACCACAAATTTTGCATGAGGTGTTAACCTTTAATTAATTGTTGCTGAATGTAACTGTAATGTGATGTGTAAACAATTGTTAGCTGACCAAATAAATAAAAAATGAATATATAAATAGTCAGTAGCTACACGATATATTGCTTTTTTACTATAATAAAAAACAAAAGAACTTACTAATCTTCTGGCTCGCACTTTTATTGCTAACACTATAATAAGGTTGCTCCCACTCCACCAATATCGAGTCCTTGTACGGAGTCGCTCTAAGGATGGGCGCCTCCGGTAGTGGTAACACGATGACTGTGTATTCTACCTGATCAGAACCGTAAAGGTTCTTGGCTAGGCAGGTGTAGTTGCCGCTGAGGGATTGGTCTATATCTGGAATTTGAAGAGACAGTATTTGGCATTGTTTTATGTTAAAAACTGGCCAAGTGCAAGTTGGACTTGCACACGAAGGGTTCGTACCGTATGATTCGTAAAGAAAGAAAAAAATATTTATAGTAAGGGACCAGTCTCCACTGACGGCGCCCGTTCAGGAACATGACGCGTGCATTAGCACCATTCAGCTCAATCATTTTGAAGGGATCTGAATGATCCGATACACGAAAATGGTTGAATATGTGACGAGACGGTTTTATTGAAATAGTTCTACGATAAACGATTTCCGACATGACATTATTGCCTGCGGGAGAGCCTTTATGTTTTTATAATTTTTAAACGTCCTTTACTCACTGTTAATAAGGAGACTATCATCATGGTTCCTCGTAAACCTCGGATGATGGGTGATGATGTTATGTTTGTGATACCACACGGTCCGCGGTGGGGGCGATCCCACGCACTGACACACCAGGAGGAGGGAACTGCCCACTCCTACTGATACTGTGCCTCCTAGAGACGCTACTCCTGCTACAACTGGAAAGAGAAAGGATCAATTAAGTAACTTAAGATGTGTGCGAGTGAAATTAACATAGCAGGATCAACTTATCAGTAATTTTCGAGTTCCATTGGCATCTCTCAACAATGATTCTTCTTTTGGACAATTTCAAAGTGTTGCCTCGAATCTAGAAGCTAGTGGCAAAAAAATAACAGCCATGCGGGTCAAACTTTGACGTTTAGATATTTGCCGAGGTCGGCCCGTACATGGGTGACTATCTATTACATACGAGTTTACGTGCTACGAAAAGCACATAAAACCGTTGGTTCCAGCTGTCATTTAGACAATTTAGACAGTCGTTACGGTTGACTACGCGACTGACTATCTCACATCAGCCTTGCTAAGGGGTAACGTGTTAATTTTATGGGGTTGTAGAGGTCCGATACCTAGGTAGCTGTTCAATGAATAACATTGATATTCAGCTGCATCCGGATAGACTGGCAGCCGACCGATCCCGACACACTACACACAAGACACGACACGACACGACACGACACGACACGACACGACACGACACGACACGACGCGGCATTTTACTATATCTTTGTTATGTTTTATTATATTTTCTTTTCTATTCTATTCTTAGATAGTTGGGAGAAGGCTAGGCAAATTGAAGATGTGTACGAGTAGCTTTAACATACGAGACACTTCTCAGTTATTTTCGAGATGCATAGGCATTTCATAACAATAGGGAATATACATGCATTTTTTTTAATTTGCAAATTAAAATACTTATTATTATCTCTAGTAAATAATTATGAAAGAATTTTTAAAATACCTTCATCAGTGTTGAAGTTATTAAGCTTCAAAGTTGACAATTAGAAAGAGAAGTCCGATATCAAATATGACGCCTATACATCTGCCATAGAAAACAGCGTTTTCGCGAAAGGGACGGATATATTTGTTTAAAATAGTTATATCTCGTTTGCCGAATAGGTCAAATTCGATTCTATTTTCACTGTTAGTATTATATTTTTGTATATTTCTAGATAAACTGTATAGATAATAAATATTTTTTTCATGCATATTCCCTATTATTAATATTTTGAACTTTCATTTCAATCAGTTGGCAAATCTCGTGCAATAATTTTAGTAAAGTTATTATGGTCCACCAACCAATCAAATTGTACTATAAAAACGATTATTATGATATTAGCAACATCATGACACTCCTCCATTGCTGCTACACTCCAGTTACCTCTATGCGTAGGCGTGTGCGCCACCCGCCTCGTGGCGGCGCCTTCGCCGGCCGCGGTGCTGGCGCTCACCCACGCTTCGTACGTGCGCCCCGCCACCAGCTCCTTTACCTCCGCAGTGGAGCGACCTTCTGACTCAATACGGAGTGTCGCCGGTGGGCCATTGCTGCGGTAAACGATTTTTGGCTGTACTAGGTGAAGTTGGAGATATTGATAAACATTAAGGTAATATTTTAAATATTCTACGAGACGTTCTGTGAATACTTTCAATGATGGATAAGGAGTGGAATTCCCTACCGAAAAGTAAAATATTCTATATGAATACCTACAAAAGCACACTTACATAAATCATAATACTTACTAGAAAATACAAATATGACAACACAATAAAAAAAATACAGAATTTATGGCAATACCTACCGACATAAAAAATATTTGACATGAAAAAAAATCCAATGTGCGGTGTGTGTGTCTCATTGGACATTGGACTTTGTCGTTGAGTCAAAATGGTGATGATGATATCGATGTAGCAACCAATCAGAACTAACCTGGATGTAGGCTTCACATAGACGGTGTAGTGCAGCAGTTCTCCGTTTGGATGGAGAGGCTTCTTCCAACTGATGAGGAGTGAAGATGATGATAGCACCAGGACTTTTATGTCTGCTGGTGGGCCGGGCACTGGGGAAGAAGATGGTGAAAATAAATCCTTTTTAGGGTTCCGTAACTCAAAAGGCAAAAAAAGGAACCCTTATAAGATCACTCTCTTGTCCGCTTATCCATCTGTCTGTCCGTGTGTCACCACCGATTTTCTCAGGAACGGATGGACCTAGCAAGTTGAAATTTATACCAGATACTGAGGTCTATAGTCCCTATTAGGTGTATAAAAATCAATACGGAAAACGAACAAAGCTTTTTTCGTATTCCTCTTAGCAAACCTTACCATATTTATATTATATATGCGAAAGAGTGGCTGTCTGTCTGTCTGTTATCTCTTTATGCTTAAACTGCTAAACCGATTAAGATGAAATTTGGTACATAGGTAGTTTGAGACCCGGGAAAGGACATAAGCTACCTTTAGTCGTGAGTAAATGGCTTAAAGGGGTTAAAATAGTGGATGAAAGTTTGTATGGAAGTCCGTCATTATTCAAGACAAAATCTTTCTATGTAGGCACTTGATAAAAAATAAATAAACATAAATAGTGTTTTAAAAAATTGGGATCCTTAAAATAAAAACCGAACCACCGGACAAGTGCGAGTCAGACTCACGTACCGTGGGTTCCGATCGAATCTTGATTTTTTCCGAGTATACATTACCTACGGAAGTTTATAAACTATGAGAGCAAAATATAGCAGGTAAAATTGAAGGACAAATTTAACTTTGTTGGTGAAAAAAAATGTTAATGTTATTAAATGGGGTCATAGAAAACTTCATCAAATTGACATTTATACGAAATTTTGTAATAATAATTTAAAATGTATTGACTTTCCAATTGAATTTAGTGGATGTTGTGACTATGTTTGTAATAATTTGGATCACAGAATTACTATTGATAAAATGTATAATGACATCGTTAATACTTTATGCCAAGCAGCTTCTGAAAGTTACGAGTTAAGTAATGAGCGAAATAGGAGGCCAGTAATGGGGTGGAATATGCACGTGAGTGACGCTCACAGGCAGGCCAGGCTGAAGTTTGAACAGTGGGTGTCATATGGTAGACCGCGCGAGGGTCGTATTTGGATGGATATGCAAACAAGTCGAAAAATTTTTAAATCGCGTTTACGATGGTGCCAGAACAATAGTGACCAAATTAAAATGGACAGGTTGGCGTCGCAGCATTCTAAGGGCGATTTCCGCAGTTTTTGGAAATCCACTGATAAACTCAATAGTAGGCCAGGCCTGCCAGTGAGTGTCAGTGGCACTACTGATGTCACGGGTATTGCCGAGCTATTTAGGCAGCACTTCGCCGTTTCGTCACCGTTGGGACCATCACAGTTTACAGGCAGTGCTGGTTTTAGTGGTCAGGAGTCCAGTGTCCGGTTTACGGCAAAGGAGGTAAGACATGTCATTATGTCTATGTCAAGGGGCAAGTCTCCAGGCCACGATGATTTAAGTATTGAACACCTTAAGCATGCTGGTTGTCATCTGCCCAGAGTCTTGGCGATGTTCTACTCTTTATGTGTGGGACATTCGTATCTGCCTGAGCAGATGATGAAGACTGTGGTGGTGCCAATTATTAAAAATAAAACTGGTGATGTTAGTGATGAGAATAACTACAGGCCCATTTCCTTGGCCACTGTTATTTCGAAAGTGCTTGACAGTTTGCTTAACACTCAATTGGATAAACACTTGAACATACATGACAACCAGTTTGGTTTCAAGGCTGGTCTTTCTACTGAAACAGCTATATTGTGTTTAAAGCAGACTGTCAAGTACTACACTGATAGAAGTACACCTGTCGTTGCTTGCTTCCTCGACCTATCGAAGGCATTTGACTTGGTTTGCTATGATCTGCTGTGGCAAAAACTGCAGCAAGCGTCAGTGCCAGACGACCTGGTCCGTATCTTTCAATACTGGTACAGCAATCAGGTCAATGTTGTTCGATGGTCGGGGGCTTATTCCGCCCCGTACAGGTTGAAGTGCGGCGTGAGGCAAGGGGGTCTAACCTCACCGAAGCTCTTCAATCTGTATATTAATGCGCTGATAGAGAGGCTTAGCAGCACGCATGTTGGTTGCCATATTGGAGGTGTGTGCCTAAACAATATCAGTTATGCTGACGATATGGCGCTGCTGAGCGCCTCTGTCTGTGGTGTGTCAAAGCTGATTGGCATTTGTGAAAGGTATGCTGAAGAACACGGTTTGCTCTACAATGTAAACAAAAGCGAGTGCATGGTCTTTCGGGCCAGAGGGTGGTGTCCAGATAACTTACCAGCAATTAAGCTTAAAGGATGCCCACTTAAAAGAGTTGATACGTTTAAGTATCTTGGACATTTATTAACCTCTGACCTGAAGGACAATGCAGACATTGAAAGGGAACGCAGGGCGCTGTCTGTTCGTGCGAATATGATAGCCCGCAGATTTGCGCGGTGTTCGAGGGACGTCAAAATTGCTCTATTTAGGGCATTCTGTACGTCCTTTTATACTTGCAGTCTGTGGGTGGATTATACGCAGAAGCAGTACGGCGCTCTGCGCGTCCAATACAATAACGCGTTCAGGGTGCTCTTGGGGCTGCCTCGCTTCTGTAGCGCGTCGGGGATGTTTGCAGAGGCGCGTGTTGATTGTTTTCACACAATCATGCGCAAGCGGTGCACATCCCTGGTGCGTAGGGTGCGAGCCAGCCGCAATAGTATCCTGAGCGCTATCGCTGAACGTTTCGACTGTCAATACGTCAACCACTGCTGCATGGTCCACGTACAGACTAATGTCATTTTATTTTAATTTATTTGTGTAAGTTTTTAGTTTGTATGTTTTTGTTTTGAATGATCCAATGTTGATTGATTTAATAAATGAATAATAATAATAATTAAAAAAGTAATATTAGGAAAGAAAACACATTTAGTTGATTCAGAGCAAAAAAATATGTATTGGCTATTAATTTTTAATTCGAGTATGAGCGGTGGTACTCGCCTTTCTTGCGGAGGTGGCTGCGACTGCATGCCAGGCGCCTGCGCTTATTATAATACTTTAATTATGTCCTGTATGCATTACGTATGTCTGTAATTTTTAAATCTTAATTATGATTTTAATTTAATTATTGATTTTATTGTAAGTTAATTTTTGGTTTTTAATTTGATTTTAACGTTATGTTTTGATTTTTAATTTTTATTTGACATTAATTTTTAATTTTGGTATTGATTTTATATGATTTTTGTTTAATTTTACTTTAATTTAATTTTAAATTTGTTTCTCAAATAAATATTAATAAATTTATCCCATACATGTAATCACAATGTACGTCACGGTCAATTTTTCAACCGAAAATATAAGTTTGTAATCGTAAAAAATGATTTTTTGTATGATAAAACTATAATATCCCAATTTTCTGACTTGTTCCTGTACTTGTACTTTAAGATCTATCTTCTTGCCAAATTTCATGAATCTAGGTCAACGAAAAGTACCCTAATAATTTATATTCCCCAGTGTCGAAATATATGTTTTTTGCCGCATAAACGGCCGTATCCTTTTTTACGTTAACTTAGTGGTGGTGTTAATGTTAACTCGATATCTCCACGCGTTCCCGAGATAAAGGGTCTTGATAGACGGACAGACGGACGGACGAACGAACAACAAAGTGTTCCTATAAGGGTTCCGTTTTTTCCTTTTAAGGTACGGAACCCTAAAAATGGCTGACGAAAGCAACTATTCCACGCGGACGAAGTCGCGGGCAAAACCTAGTAATAAATTATTTTTCCGCCATTTTTGGGAGGCCGCCATATTGGATTTAGAATGATGTCTTTTAGCTAACCGTGCATTGTAATCCAAATCAAAAATGTATGCAGCTCAATCGGTTGGAGGTAACTGTTAATTCAGTTGCAAAGTATGACCCATACATACCTACTTATTAACAAACAAGGCAAGCGTAATTAAGCTTGTAATAATAATTGGGAAAAAGAAGAATTAAACTGCACAAAAGAATGAGTCAATAACGATTGTAAAAAAGGCAATTAGTATTCATTGTGGTAGGTCAAACCGGGACTGCATTTAAGGATTTTTAGTTAATAATTTTCCTCTTATAAACGTCACTTCGAGCTTGAACTTTGCATTACGCGTTAGTGTTTGGTCACAGGAGTTCATACGTGTAAGAACGCTTACGCACTAGTACGTCCGATCCGAACCCGATCAGTATCCGTGAAGAGGTCCGGTGTAGTCGTAGAACAATTTGTATGGTAGCTTACGCACTACACCATCGGGTGTAGTGCGTAAGCGGACGGAGATTCTCGGATGACGGAGAGAAATCGTTCCGTCATACGATTTCTCTTCTTCATGCGAAAAATCTCCATTTCGGATAAGATTCGGTATTCGGTAGTCATTGTCAAATTTCCTGTCGTATTGACGTAACACTACGTGGTGATTGTAAAAAGGTCCTTTTAAACATCGGTCCAGCAAGAGAGGGTGCACCCAGAATTTTTTACTTTTCTGCGTCTCCGTAACATTCAATAGCATTGCCGTAGACGCCGATTAGGCCCAGGGCCTAGAGGCCTTTTTTTTTAAGGGTGGAAATCATCAAATGACTTCTTCTGCTCTGGGTGGAGCGGAAGGGCGTGTCAGACTCTTACTGACTAAAACCCATCCGTGTTCCTTCTAAAGCCGAATTCTTAATATAATAAATTCCGCAACCCTGGCAAGGGCCTAAGGGCCTAGATCAACGACGTGAACCAAAGAGTAATATAATATAGTGACGTGAACGCTCTGTAGCGGCTCCGCGTGAAATGACGTCTGAATCACGAATTTGGATCGGACGAGGTAGTGCGTAAGCAATATCCGAGTTCGGTCCGAGTTTCTCGGACAGTATTTTGACGGATTCGGATCAGACGTAGTGCGCAACCGCCCTGTGTAAATTTGATATACACTTGGACTGTCACAGCCATTTGCCTGGTTTCTGGTAATTGCTTTTTTTATTGTTCAGTTACCAGTCTGATGAAATATTTGTCTTTACTAACATAAAATTAAGTCCTAATGTTACCATTTTTGTAATATCTACTATTGATAAGGAATTTTATAATTTTGTATGCATGTCAGTGCTGTGACAATAATTACTTTTTCAATCTGTCTTTTTAGACAGACATAAACGAGAGATCTCAAAAGAGTTTTGGTTTTTTATCGTTCTTCGGAAGTATACAACCCTCATAGCATAAAACAGTTTTTTTTTCCAAATTTTTATTTTATTTCCATATGAGTTATTCCGAGAGCAAGGTTTTTTGTTTATCTATTTATTACTAGCTGTTGCCCGCCATTTTGTACGCGCATATCCCGTTTTTTCCCGTTCCCGCAGGAATTTCCCGTATAGCTTTTCTCATGAATGTGGCTATTACATACAAAAAGAATTTTCAAAATCGGTTCAGTAGATCCAGAGATTACTCCCTACATACAAACTTACAAACTTTACCTCTTTATAATTAGTTTATATATACTTTATTGTACACCAAAGCTACATTACAAAAGGAAACTTAAAACTAAAACACATACAATGGGCGGTCTTATCGCATTCCGCGATCACTTCCAGACAACCTGGGATGGACAGTATTTATTATTTTTATTTTTTTAGTTAGTTTGTTTTGTTCGCAAACTTAAATAGTAAAATGTTTTGATTGTCTTACCATCTTGCAACGTAGCACAAACAATAGGGTAGGAAAACGGTCCAGCTCCATAGTTTGAGAATCCAGCGACCTTCACTGTGTAGTTCGTGTACTTCAGAAGACCTTGCAAGTAAAGCTCCGAGTGTAACGATGTTTGGTTCAGCCAAGCCGCTTCTGAAAAATGTTCACGAGTATTAGAACGTTATTAACCTTTTGAAAGCCATTGTCACGTAAACATGACAAGCTAGCGCGTTCACGGCAAACGTCATTAATATGTCACAAAAATTACGGCGAATTTGTGGCTTGACGTCGGGGGCACGATGATGCGTTTATTATGCTTTGGCGTTCAAAAGGTCTAAGAAATGGATGTGTATTGAGTATCTATTAAGATAACGCCTTCGCAAACGGCACAAGAAAAAACCAACTGCTAGCGTTCAGGACAAATTTTTAAGTTTATTTATTAATTTTAGTATGTATTTTTAAAATTGTGTGAACTTCGTGTAATGTAAATATTTCTTTCAAAGAATTTCGATGTTTATTTTTTCATTTACTTATTATTGTTTTACAGCCGGTCGATTCTGTAAACATATCTAAGTGAAGTCTTGGGTGAAGTGATCACGAGGTGAGCTGTCAATCCATATAACCAAGATGGATTGACAGCTCACCTCGTGATCACTTCAACAGAATCGACCGGCAGGTAGGCTACTCGAGAAAACAAAAGCAGTCACAAATTGCTACCTCAGAGATGCCACTTAAAAACCAATCACGCACTTATTAGCGCTCTAGGTTGATCAGTACACAGAGTTAGATCAGATACGTATACAGATAACAACACGCTAATGCTGGGGCTACATTATCGCGCGTTTATTCGTGTCGCGTTGTCGCAACATTTTACCGACAGTGCCGGACAAGCATTCTTGTTCGCCCAAATACGGCACGGTTGGCGCAGCGGTTGCTTTAACAGGTTTAACGAGCATGCAATTATCTTACCATCAGTGGCAAACAGTACAGTGTATCCTACAAGCGAGCTGCCCTGTCCTGGTAGACCAATAGGCTGCCAACCGATTCGAAGAGATGTAGAGGATACTGCCGTACATTCTACTGACGATGGCGCCTGTTCAGGAGCTGAAGACAGAAATGATTGAATATTAATTGATGCGGTACTAGAAACTTCGTTTACAAAAATTTTAATGAAGAAAGTTGTCCCAAAAAATAAAGATGGGTACTGCAGTCAGTATCCACCTTTGCCAATGTTATATTACGCCCCGTTACACCGGTCAGTACCCAGCTTTACATGTTACAAAGCGAGCATTCGTGCAGTTAGTACGTGGAAACGAGCACGAACATGATGCGTAGGTATGTGTTGTATTTTACATGGATTTTAGGAGACGGCGTAACGTTACATGATCGCTGCGAATGTTACATTACGGTCCGTAGCGCCGGTTAGTACCCAGCTTAAGAATAGTAACTATAGATAAAGTCATGTTTAGTGGGATGGCCACCCAAATTCATAATTGAAGATTAATGGATTGTCCGGTTGCGCAAGGCTAGAGTTACATGCTTTACAACAACAAATGACTTGGAAAAGCTGTCCATGAGCAATATTTGAAACCAGCTAGCCACCCGAGTGTATGTCGAAAATTATCGGGTACATATTCTCGGGATAAAAAAGAATCCTATGTGCTATTCCAGATTTTAATCTACCTCTGTGCCAAATTTCATCAAGATCCGTTCAGCCGTTTTGACGTGATTGAGTTTAAATGTGTAATATTAGTGTTTTAGATGCCCCTTGTTAACTTACCTCCTTCTCTTGTATCTTGAAATACTGGCAGCGAGAATGGTCCCGAACCAGCGTTTGTGAAGGCGGATACTGACACAGCATATCTAGGAAAAAAGTAGCTCATATGAGTTATTTGCTGAGGTATTTATGTAAGATAGTCCCAGATGTAAAATAAATTTACTGGCCAATATTTACTGGATGTACTCACGACACCTTTAGGTGACTATGTGATTTACAAGGTGGGGACGACGATACGACAATAAATCAAAACACTGCCAATACTGGCAACATTGCCAGTGTTTTGTATTTTCTTTTTTTGATTTGATGTTACTGACTGCAACAGACTGCTTGGAATGTTTGACTTGACTAGTTTGAGTTTGTTTGACGTTGTATGATTGGAAAGTTTATTTTTAATTTCGGTGACAGGATTTACAGTAGTGTCAAAATATTCCTATGAACCAGTATTGCCAGTGTTTCCATTTATTGTCATACTAGCTGCTGCCCGCTGCTCCACCCACGTTAATGTCGAAAATTATCCCAAGAGAACATACTCCCGGGATGAAAAGTATCCAATGTATTATTCTAGACTAAAATCTACCTCTGTGCCAAATTTCATCAAGATCCGTTCAGCCGTTCTGACGTGAAAGAGTAAGAAACATACACACACACTCACAAACTTTCGCCTTTTTAATATTAGTGTGATATGTAGGATAGTAGGATCGTCGTCTCCACATTGGATACAAAGGCTTCCAGTCCACAGATTTTATCTGTTTACTAACCCTTTAGCAAGACAGGTATCAGATTTCTTGGTTACGGACTACCCGTAATGACTGTCAATAGCCGAGACCAACAGCTTAACGAAATTTCCAAAGAATCTCCGTTAAATATGACGTGAAGATGGCCACCAATTCACAAACCGACCTCGCCAAGCTTTTCTTAACTTTGAAGATGAGTGCGTGTGGCTGTTATTATTCAGCACCGCTTCGGGTGAGGAGGAGAGCGAAGAGGAACAAGTGACAAGTGCCGATTAATGATAGCAAAGAAGTTTTAAAGTCAGTACCTGGTGTTCTTCATAAGACCGCTCAACAACGTTTCTTGTTTGCCTGATAATTGAGACACTTTGACTGTTCGCGTATCAGCTTCATCTGAAACTTGATGATAGAGTCAAATAAGTTTCTGGTAAAGTGACAATCTTGGGAATGAAGTTAATTTGGAGATGCTTGAGCTGTGTGAAATTTGAAATTGGTGGATGGTTCTCCGCCTGCTCCGCCATCTTGGATTGCTTGTAAACTCACCAGTGCCCACGCTCTGCGCCACAGCCTTGACATGGTAGCCCGCGAGGATGCCGTTGTGCGTCTCCTTGAGCGGTGACGACCACGACACGTGCAGCTCGCCCGGGCTCTCCGTCTGCTCCACTTGCACGTTTACTGGCGCTGATGAGGGCGCTGAAACGACAGCAAAAGGTATGTGAAAGTTTTAGATGTTTTGGAAGGCGTTACTGGGTCTTAGGATCAGTTCACCGAAACGACTCTGTATAAATTACATTTTATAAGCAAAAATAATGTCGCCTTGTCTAGGGCCGGGGAGGTGAGAGATGCAAAAGGTCGAAGCTTGCCGGTCGATTTTGTAAACATATCGAAGTGAAAGCTTAGTTGAAGTTATCACAAGGTGAGCTGTCAATCTATCTTCATTATATGGAATGACAGCTCACCTCGTGATCACTTTACAGAAGCCTTCACTTCGACATGTGTACAGAATTGACCGGCTGATATCCCCAACATGTACCATTAGCCAGTATGCTGGTCATTCTTTGGGACCTTTGCCCTGCAGTTACGTAAACACATACTACATCCATAAAATACGTGAATGAAGAAGAGAATGATTTTATGCAGGTATATTTTTTAGATTAGATGTCGTTGATAGCTTCAGTGACTGGTAAAGTCATTAACAAATACAATTATCGTAGTTAATGGAACGTTTCACCAGGAATCTTCAGAAGATTTTTAAGCAAATAGGATCCTGGGGGAAGACTGGGACCAGTATGGTTACAAACTACAAAAATAGGTACAATAGCAGATGCATTATTTTTTATATCAAAAGAAACAAATTACAAAAACAAGAGGTGCTAGACAAAATATGAGGGATTGATATTTCGTCAATTCTATTATTTTTTATTGTTTTGACAATGGCCTCCGCCACGCTACCGCTGACAGAATGTCAGCTGTCTAGAACCTAAGGTATCCATAGTTCAATAGCTATACCTTCTTCATGCGTAGTAAAATGTACGGGTGCTGTGTACATGGACACGCCGACTTGGTTGCCCGTGGCGACGCGGACGGCGTACGGCGTCGCTGGACGCAGGTTCTGGAGCTCTACTGTTTGACGGAGCTCTTGTTCTTTTCTGAAATAGGTGTTTTGAGTGATCAAGTAGAAAACCAAGAACCCGAGAAACCGAGAGGAGCTCGTGGCTAAATAATAACAGCCGCATGGGTCTAAGGTTAAGCAACGCTTGCCGAGGTTGGTCTGTGGATGGGTGACCATCTTAAGATACCGAGACTCCTCCGTGCCTCGGAAAGCACGTTAAGCCGTTAGTCCCGGCTCTCATTTGTAGATCTTTGGCAGTCGTTACGGATAGTCAGAAGCCAGATAATCTGACACCAGTCTTGCCAAGGAGTACCGTGTTACCCAGTTAATGGGTTGTGGAGGTCTGGTAGGCAGCCGCTCAACGTAAAATACTGGTATTGAGCTGAATCCGGTTTGACTGGAAGCCGACCCCATTATAATTGGGAAAAGGCTAGGCAGATGATGAAGTAGAAAACCAATCAAATAGATTGAGACGAGAAGAACCCATTGGTATAGTGTGAAGAAGATATCCTTGTATGCAGGTCTCTGGCAGACAAGGGGCTCTAGACAAGTGTCGATCGCTACGAAGCGTTTCGATTTCGATAGCGCTGGCGTGACGAAGGATCGCTTCGGCTTCGATTCGATGCCGCTTGTCAATATTTTGGCGATTGCGCCTGTTCAATAAAAACTATTGTTCTAGTTTATGGTTTTCGATGACGGACATGTCAAACTTGGTTCAAAACATTATTTTATATTGCGAAATTGATAATTTTATTGGCNAGTAGAAAACCAATCAAATAGATTGAGACGAGAAGAACCCATTGGTATAGTGTGAAGAAGATATCCTTGTATGCAGGTCTCTGGCAGACAAGGGGCTCTAGACAAGTGTCGATCGCTACGAAGCGTTTCGATTTCGATAGCGCTGGCGT
>NDFZ01005181.1:0-234384 GCA_002192655.3 Mamestra configurata
GTGGGAGATTGTCCCAGGACGACAGCGCGGGCATTGGACGTGTCCCTGCCGTCCGCAACAATACATTATGAATATTGATCTTTCAAAAATACAGTGATGCAGTTTTGATTTTCATCAAAATCGAGCCAGTGAATGCTTTCAGTATTTTTCGCTTTTCTTAATAGATTCGGATTTGCCAATCTACGCCTATTTGAAAAATTCAGTAAATGGGAACGACTGTCGTAACGTGGTCGTAACAGTAACGCTTATCACGATGCTGCGTGATCTAAACATCAATTAGTATATAGCACCAGAGAAATACAGGGAGTTGTGGCAAAAAAGGCACAGAAACGGCTTCAGGAAAGCGCGTGTGATTCACATGAATAACACTTAAAAAAATATTTTACGAGAAACTATTCCGTTTGTTACAAATAAAATTAAGATTTTTCCTACCTCACTTTATACTAAGTGTCAAACAACTTTGCCACTCTGAAGTTGGTCACAATTCGCAGCGCAGTAGTCTATTTTACAACCGTTCATAACACCGCGCATGCGCGGTCTCGCGGAAGCTGGCGCGTACATCTTCTCCAAGCCTCTTTATGTATATAGATGACCGGATGATAGATAGACAGCAGGCCTTCCTCTTGTTTTCATGATTAAATTGCGTATTCTTGCATTCGTTTCGAAATAAAAAAGGAAAATTGTTGACGGGAAATGTCTCACCAAATAAATGTCGGTCAGAAAGTTATTAACGTGACAGCGACCCAGCTAGCGAAAAACTCGAAACTACACAACTTTGTGCTATCGATTTCCATACATTTAGTTCATTTACGCAACGTTAATGCGTAAGTCGACACGTAAACTTGTGCTACCGATTATTTAGTTCCAAATACGCACACATGGCGCTGATCAAAGTCAAAGTCAAAGTCAATACATTTATTTCTACTAGACCATTAAAAGACACTTTTGAACGTCAAATTTACAGTTTGAAATTAAAATATTAGTGACTAGTTGTCCATTCGCAAAAAGTAGTGTAGAGAAGAACGGACAAGAAACTCCATAGTTACTCTTTTCGAATATAAGTTTTACAATACTATGTATACATACATTGATCAATTGATTATATAATGTGAGCACAATGCACCCAACATTACACTAATATACAGCACACACTTTTTACTAATAGGTACAACAAAGCAATACCAGCAGAGATAAAATTAAGTTGGCAAGCAAGGAACATGGTCAATTTTGCATACAAAAATTGTCGAAGGCGATACATTTACGTTGTCGATTCAATTACGCAGAAGTTCGTGCTCAGCCCACTGGCGACCATAACAACCAACGCGATTGCACAACATTGGTTCATCGTGTGGTAGAATAGTGTTGATCTTTAAAACAAACACCTACGTATACAATGAGACGTTCGCCAATGAGAAGAACGGTGTTGAGATCTAACTCTCCATGTGCTAGGTTTTGTAAGGTTTTGAATAGTTGTAGTGATATGGTTGATTTGCACTTTGATTCTCTCAATAAGCAAAAATTTAAATTTCTGAACTGTTGAACAGATTTGTTGTAAATGTTTTTGGACTGATTGTACGGAACTTTTTGAGGAAATTATAATAATGCGTTAATATTTAGCATAAATTACTAACATAGAGTTATATTACTTATGAAATATGTAAACAATTAACACAAATTACTTAATAATGTTTTTGTCCACGTGGTGTTTACCTTTAAGTAATTGTTGCACTGTGTAAAGTTTAAACGAATGTTTTATTTTGTTTGTAAATTAGTGTAAACAATTGTTGGTAGACCTAATAAATTAAATAAAAATAAATTAATAAACTCTCACCTTTTTGCCATGCTGGACAGATCTACGAAACGCGACCAGCTAAAATCCTTCCTATACGTTTTTGCTACGTTTACGCTCATACATCTTAGGCATGAGCCTAACAAACAAAAATGGCAAATGGCATGACAAAAATGTCTCAATGTTGGCGAATGCGATCGTCGAAATTATATATAATTATAATTTATATTTGATAAAAATAAAAAAAAAACCTACATTTTTCGATAATCTAACTGACGGACTTAACAGAATCGTATTTTTTTTACCCAGGCAACATTTCTCTTTTCATGACAAGGATAGAATAATAACTTTAAAAGGTTGCAACTCCTCTATTTAGGTATCAATTTATTAATTTTTCACAAACCGTACAATTTTAGTGATAGCATTCGGGTAAGTATTCATTTATCTCGATTTTTGATAGTTGTCAAATACCCTATCGCCAAAATAAGAGATTGATCACGTGATATTTTGACAACGTTTGTCAATTCTATACATTTGACATTTGGACATACGTCTTCGTATTACTTACTATACTCTTTGGTCTTCATCATGCTACCGCTGACAGAATATCACGTGTCTAGACCCTGTCATACAAGCAAGCCGGTTCCAAAACAATGGTTCAATGGCTTCAGAAAGGTCTCTAAAACTGTTGTATCTGTTCTCTGCAGAATCCGTTTAGGTATTTGCTGTACCCCCGTTTTTCTTCACAAAATCGTGTCTCATAAAATAAAATAGTGCGGATTAGCAAAGGGTACTTTAGATCATATAATTTTTGAATGCCCAAACAACGTCCCCCCTCTTGATTTATATAGTCATCGTCTGCCTAGCCTTTACCCGACTATATTGGGGTCGGCTTCCAGTCAAACTGGACTCAGCTGAATACCAGTATTTTACGTGGAGCGGCTCCTACCAGACCTCCACAACCCATAAACTGGGTAACACGGTACAGGAGTAGTACAGATAATCTGACTATCCGTAACGACTGCCAAAGATCTACAAATGACAGCCGGGACCAATGGTTTAACGTGCTTTCCGAGGCACGGAGGAGTCTCGGTATATTAAATGGTCACCCATCCACAGACCAACCTCGGCAAGCGTTGCCTAACCTTGAAGATCGACTCGTGAGGCTGTTATTATTAAGCCACGAGCTCCTCTTGATTCATATAGTCATCTCCCTAAATTTAAGATCTCTCTTCCAAAGATCCTCTTCTTTCTTAAAGCAATACCAACAGAGATAAAACTAAGTTTGCTAGCAAGGGACATGGTACTCACATATTTACAATATAATTAACAACAATGAATCAGTGTGTGAGTTAAATTACATATTAAAAAAAGAACAGAAAGTACACCAGTATATTATATAGTAAATAAATCAACAAGTTTGACTTTGTCTACTCTCTAGATCGTCCTATGGAGCAGGACGAGCATGTTTCCAAGCATTCTAATCTTTAACAAAATCATCTAGTTTGTAATATGCTTGTTTACAAAGTGTGGTTTTAAAAAGTTTTAAATTTTCCTTCATTTAATTCTAATATGTCACAAGGTATTTTGTTGTAACATTTAACACAGTACCCCATGAAAGATGTTCGTACTTTGACTAATCTATAAAATGTTTGATCTAATTTATTTTTATTTCTAGTATTAAAATTATTTAAGTTATTAATGTTTTAACACTTATATGTTTGTTTCAGTCCCGTACTAACACATCAAGTACCTGATCAACTGTATCCATAGAAGAATCGAATAATTTTCTGCAGCAATCGTCGTTTTCTCCTTATAATTAAAGTATTTTAATTGTTAAACCAATCCACAAGAAAGGTGACAGAAGTGATATGAATAATTACCGCCCCATAACACTCATACCAATACTATCAAAAATCTTTGAAAAGATCATGCATGAAAAACTCTCCGGTTTTTTATCAAAATACGAAATTCTAAGTGAGGATCAATTTGGTTTCAGAAAAAATAAATCGACCACAACAGCTTGTTTTGCTCTATTAAAATCAATAACGAAAAGCCTTAATGATAAACTACCAATTGTGTCCATTTTTCTAGATATGTCCAAGGCTTTTGATTTCGTAAACCATAAACTGTTAATTTATAAATTAGATCGATACGGCATAAGGGGAAACGCATTGAAATGGCTCGAAAGCTATCTTACACATCGAAAACAATGTGTTGAGATTGCGGGGCAAACAGGAAATCAAAAGCTTGTATATAGGTCTAAGTATCGTGAAAATAACTGCGGTGTTCCCCAAGGAACCATACTAGGGCCGCCTTTATTCTTGCTGTATGTAAATGATTTGACTAGTGTTACTCCCCACAAGTGCATACTATACGCTGACGATACGACCCTCAGTATTATAAACGAAAATGACGACATTGTTGAGTACCAAAATGAAATAAACATGACATTAAACAAAATTATTACATGGCTTGAACACAATAATCTTCATATTAATATTGGAAAAACAAAAATGATACAATTTCAGACATATAACAGCACTCGTCCACGGCTTAAAATACAATATGGAAATGAGACAATAGAAGAGGTAGATTACGCAAAATTCTTGGGGATAATAATTGACAAAAACTGCAACTGGAAGTCTCATATTGATGACCTATGTAAGAAGATAGATAGATTTGTCTACGTTTTATATAGACTAACACGTGTGGCTAGTGTAAATGCGGCACTATGTGCATACCATGGCTATGTCTCGTCAATTTTGCGCTACGGCATTATAATATGGGGTAATTCCGTTGAAATTAAAAGAGTGTTTCGAGCTCAGAAAAAATGTGTACGCTCAATTTGTGGAGCCCATCCACTGGATAGCTGTGTTCCACTATTTAAAAAACTTAAAATACTGCCACTTCCAGCCCTATACATTTTTGAAATTTGTATCTATGTACACCAAAACAGACATGAATTTGAATTGTTTAATGATGTTGTATCCAGACCCAGCCGCAAAGTGTATATGCTTAATGTTCCTAGACGTAGAATTAAATTGTTTTCTAATAATGTATACTGCATGTCAATTACTGTTTATAACAAATTACCGGATGGCTTCAAAACTCTAAACCTCAGAACTTTTAAATGTAAATTATTCAACTTTCTTTTAAGCAAATGTTATTACTCGACTGACGATTTCATGAATGAAAAATTGACCTAAATATTTGACATTGCCTATAAAACATATTTTATCTCCTTGACCAAATTGAATTTTGACTTTTATAATTGATCCTTTTTACAACTATTGTCCAATTTATTAAAATTATTTATAATGATTAATATTTTAATGTAATGATGATCCATAATTTTATAAACCATATTTGTACGCCGGAAACGGCAGAATATTATGATCTTAATATTATCCATATAACAACTTTGTACAATATTCTGACAAATAAATGCATTCTTCTTCTTCTTCTTCTTCTTCTTCTATTGCACACTTGCTTCTACAATTTACTTGGGACATTGGCAGAATAGTCGTATTTAAGGTTAAGCAACGCTTGCCGAGGTTGGTCTGTGGATGGGTGACCATCTTAACACTCCGTGCCTGGGAAAGCACGTTAAGCCGTCGGTCCCGGTTGTCATTTGTAGATTTTTGACAGTCGTTACGGTTAGTCAGAAGCCAGAAAATCTGACACCAGTCTTGCCAAGGAGTACCGTGTTACCCAGTTAATGGGTTGTGGAGGTCTGGTAGGCAGCCGCTCCACGTAAAGTACTGGTATTCAGCTGAATCCGGTTTGACTGGAAGCCGACCCCAATATAATTGGGAAAAGGCTAGGCAGATGATAATTGGCAGAATAGTCGTCATCGGCTTTGATTGCCATATATTAAAAATAGAATAGAATAGAAGCAAGCCGGTTGTGAGAACAATGCGCATGGTCTTTCTGAAGAACAGCACCGGTAAAATTTGTTAACAAAATTTTAAGGCGATTTTTTTTTTTTTTATCGACCCAGAGCATTTTATTTAAAAAGTCAACACCATATAAGGAAAAAAAGATACCTGATTACGATTATCACATTACTCATCACTATTGACATTCCAACACAGTTATCGGCAATATTATCATCATGTGTTATCGTTACATAAACGTTATGCAAATCGGAACGTCAATGAGTAAGTACTTAATTGCTAGCTTGAGCCGGAGACTTTGCCCGCGTAAAATTCGGAATGTATTTAACATCCTATGCCCTTTTATAAGGACCAATCTATCTGTATACATAGAAGTAACAAAATAGACCTGTGAAAATTTATTAAAATTGGTACAGCGGCTTGGACGTAAAAATATGTATGAAACACCGTAAGATAGTAAAATATCGCGTAGAATTGTAAACTATGTTTTCTTATTAAGATACGGATGTATTGGAAACTATTGAATTTAGGTGGGATTTATTGCATACAAAACTATTATTTCATAACAGAATTTGTAATCTAATAAAGATTTAGTACAATCTTACGGAATCTGCAATTTTCCGGTGACATGTATAACAAACAAATCGACAGACAGAACGAGACGAATCCACATAATTTAAATATACTGGAAGATTAATTATAAAACAATAATGTCGATAAAAATACAACATAAAACAATCTACTTGTTTGTTTTTCGTTATCTACAAACACACATCCGCCCGCGGCTTTCCCCGCTGAAAAAGTGGGCAAATTTTATTATTCAAACTGTCGCTGTCCCTGTAGAATATTTCTACAGGGACAGCGATAGTGTATTTGATAAACGGTAATCCAGGCCATGGTGAAAATTGTAACATACAAACCGACATGCATAATAATTACTTTCGGATTAATATATAATGAATGCGTCCGGTATGTGCATGTTGATTCATCGCTACGTTTTCTTCAATGTTGATTCATTTTTCAATATCTACAAGTGACATCTTTATAGGCGATTAGCATAGATAAACAAAATAAAGCAATTTGTGTATTCCCGAAAGCAAATATCTAATCTTCAAAAGTCGGATAAGTTAGAAACCAGGGGGGCTACTCTCTAAACTCGAAGTCCGTATTTTCGGGCGTATTCTACTCCGTATCATCTATGGACTTACGATTAGTTCCGAACCCGAACTAAGAATGAACGAAAACACGATTTCACAGTAACTGTCAAATTGTGTTGTCATTAATTCTTAGTGGTTAGGTCATACGGACTAGAATGCGCCCGCAACTAAGCCCGAAACTACGAACTTCGGGCTTAGAGAGTAGCTCCCATAGGTAGCATAGTTTCTGGTTCATCAGCCATCGTTAAAATTATGCCAACGTCTCCGTTATACAGGCTGTTTCAGAACTGCGTGGTCCAAAACAGCCTGTATATCAATTATGACAAAAAATAAAATAGTAAATCAACAAACTTTTTTTAATATTGATTTTCGAGTTGTGTTTGACGACTGTCTCATCAGATGGTAAGCGATGATGTGGTCAAAGACGGAGCACGCTAGTCTAGAAGAACCACCTTCTTTACTTAAAGATCTCCAAATTTTAGCTATTAAGAAAAAAGACTTTGTCACGTAATTCATTAGGGAAAATGCATGAAAAAAATATTTACTAAAAAAATATACAAAAATATAATACTAACAGTGAAATTAGAATTAAAATTCATCGAAAAACAAACGAGATATAACTATTTTAAACAAATATATCTGACTCTCTCGCGGAGACGCTGTTTTCTATGGCAGCTGTATAGGCGACATAGTATTTGACGTTAGAGTTCGTATCGGACTTTTCTTTCTAATTGTCATCTTTGAAGCTTTAGAACTTCATGGCTGATGAAGCTATTTAAAAAAATATTTCATAATTGTTTACTAGAGCTAATAAGTATTTCATTTTGCAAATAAAAAAAATGCATGCATATTCCCTATTGCTTGGTTGTACGCACAATGACAACAGTAAAATTGTTTTCTATTATAACCAATAATTAATCTGGCTGCCTTTTCTCAATAGAGAATTTGCATGCAATTTTGACGTGACAACGTCTTATTCGATGGAGCCTGCTGCACGCACGAAAAAATATGACGTCATGCGGCGTTACCTCGCTCTGAGGCGTTCCATAAGTGAATGTGGTGTCAATTGTTTATAGCAACGATAATTGCGGCGATAAATTTTCTTTTGAACAATGAAACCATTCCATCAGTATTTTCTTATGACGTTGTCACGTTAACTATCGTCAGTAAACCGACTTTACAGACAACCGTTTTTTTTTTTTGCAAAATAAAATATGCATGCATTGAGGCATACATTTTCGCCGCGCGGTAGAAAGAGAGGGGGATATAGCTTCCTCTCCTACGCCGCGCCGCCGGTCTATTCTCCCTCCGTCTTAAGAATTTTCGGTCAGGTCACGTGTCCTGATGCGAGTTTAACATTTTTTACCCATCCCAAAAACTGCACAACGCCGCTAAAGAAGTTTTCACTTCAATAAAAGTGTTTATTCACATAAATACATTGCTAACAATATAATGATTACCTCTGCCAAAATGGAAGCAGTTTGCAGATGGAGCTTTTCTTTAGCACATATAAATAAATACACTCAAAAATACAAGTTTTTTTTTTATATATATAATATTAATTAGAGAGTGTGTGAGTGAGTGAGTTTTTTATTAGCGAGTGTACCTGTGTTTACGCACACATATGTGCCTTATTCCTATATCTCCCGTGCCACTCTGGTTGGTCTCCGCTGACTCACCGACATTAGGTCTGGATGGAGGATTAATAGTCATCCTCCATGCATTTAAATCATCCTCCAGCCATTTAAATCTAGACGCAATGGGTGCCAGGGGGGTGGATGGCGTCGCCGATGCCTAAAAAGCGGTGGCGGGATGACCTGGACGCGCCCCACGAGAACTGGTTCGAAGCGGCGCAGAAGAAGAGAGCCTGGAAGGATATGGGGAGGCCTTTGTCCAGCAGTGGGAAACTATAGGATATTAAAAAAATATTCCCAATAGTCTCCGCTGACTCACCGCGATCAAAATTGGGTAGGATGACTATTACGTCCGACGATCTAACAACATTGAGTCACAATTTGATTTAATCATAGCGGTGTCGATAAACAAAGCCACCATTGTTCTCCAAAACGGAAAACATAGAAAAGGAATTCCCGAAACAATAATATGTTGCAATATTAGTCTAGTATTTTAAAATGTTATGCAATTGCAATGTATCAATCTGCATAGCTGTTACCAACATGTTGTTCGGCTCGAAGTCTAACCGAATGCAGCCGAGTACCAGTATTTTACATGGAGCGTCTGCATACCTGACTTCTAAGACTCAGTAACTGGGTAGTAAGATGGTCCCAAGCCTTGTGTCAGATTTCTTACTACCCGTAACGTCTGTCAAAGATTTACAAATGACAGCCAGAACTAACAACTTGACGTGCTTTCCTAGGAATCTGTGTATGTTAAGATGGCCAGGTCACCTATCCACAGATCGATTTCGGTAAGCAATACTTAACCATGAGGATCGACTAGTGCGGCTGTTATAATTTAGCATATTTTTTAACCTTTTGAACGCCAGAGCATAAACGCATCGGCGTCAAGCATCAAGGCATTCTCTACCAGTCATCATTTGGGTTAAAAAGACTACACTATGGTCGGTTTACAATAAATAAAAAAGAAATAGAATTTTGTTTCGGAATACACAAATAATATATATAATACTAATAAAATACGCATAATGCTAACATAATAAACTAATAAATATGCTATATAATAATTATACTGATTAAGAGTATTCATAATATATTATATATATGTATTTATATTTTAGACCGGAACTCTTTCTGTTTGTTAAAAAAAAAGTAGTCATCCGAAGATCCGCCAGTGAAAATCACATCGAAGTAAGTCCAGCCGCTTCGCAGATTACAGTTAGAACAGGTCGTTTTTAAGATAAGGAGACCAGTGTAAACATTCATATACATTTAATAAAAAAAGCTGTTATTTTTACCCGACCCTGCAAAGCAAAAATAAGGGTTTTTCATTTCAAACAGAAGATGTCCACAAAAAATTGCATAATATTAGAAGTATATATCTTGATTCTTGACGCATAATTTGATTTGACCAAAGTTGGATTGATAACACACTCAACTTTGAACTCTCAAACCGAAAACAAAAACATGTTGCACAACATGGTGCTATAAGGAGGGGCTCATGGTTCAATAATTACAGCCACTAGGGTGTATCTTGAAGGATAAGCAACGCTTTCCAAGGTTGAAAAGTGGATTTGTGACCAATCCAATTCTTCGAAAAAGCTCGTTTAACCGGCTCTCATTGATAGTCAGACAACCAGTGTTGCCAAGGAGAATTTTGTTGAACAGTATTCAACTCTATTCTCCTTGGTAACAGTTGTGCTTATTTACATCCGAATAGGAAGTCTTCTGCATCCAAGAAAAGGCAAACTAATTTTTGTTTTTTTTCACAATCTATTCCTTTATGCCGATTAGCAACTAAAGCACTTATTATTGTTATAAATCCGTAGATTAAATAACGTGTTGCAATAACGTTATTTGGTTTTCCTGATTGCGATACTTTATGCAATAACTCGTGCTATGCGACGAGTATATAAGCCGAAATTGTCCCTGAGAAATCCATTCTTTACCGCACTTCGGGAGGCGCGGGATTGATTCATCAACTAATAGTTAGTATACAAAAACAAATTCATAGACAGGGACAAACAAGTGACAGAAGATAAAAGCCTATCGAAGTCCACTGCTGGACATAGGCCACTTCCAAGCTTTGCCATAAACCCCGGTCTTCCGGTTTTTGCATCCAGTGTGTCCCAGCTACCTTTGAAAGGTCGTCGGTCTACCTAGCTGGGGTGTCCCTCGGTACGCTTACTGATACGCGGTCGCCAGTCAAAGATTCGACTGCGCCACCGGCTATCGGTCCTTGAATTGAAACATTCTGGTCTTCAATTTACAAATCAAAGTGAAAAGTTATTTTACGATTCGAAACCGAATCCTTATTGACAATACTCTCATATTTGTCTTAATAGATTTGAAATGTTTTGAACGTGTTAATTGGAAAAACCAAAGTTTTAAGTGACAGTGATCTCATAAAAGTGCTTTTGTTTCAAGATCGTGTCATTACCCATTCCTACTTTGGGTTTGAACCTACGAGTATATTATTTCTGTGATTGATTGTGCCCATAGAAAATGGCTAGCTGTAATACTTGTGCAGTACCAGTGAAACAACATGATAAAATAATAATATGTTCTAAATGCGATAGAGACTACCATCAAACGTGTGTTAAACTGAGTGCTACTGCGTTTGAGAAACTAAAACAAAATGCACATTCAAAGTGGAAGTGTCCGAACTGCTTACCAGCAAAGAAGAAAAGTGGTAAACCTACTGCTGAAGCTGAAGAAGATAGGTCTGATGTCGACAAGTTCAAAGATACACGACGTAAACATAGACCTGATGAAAAAGCTAGCTCAGATGGCAAGGATAATAAGGCCAACGATATTCGAGACGAAATTAGGAATATATTACGAGTAGAAGTAAGAAATATGACTCTATCCGGATTTGCTGATATTAAGACACAGATCGGCGAGTTGAAGAGATCTGATACATACGACACCTCTCGAATTACTGACATGAAAACTAAGCTCAAGGGTGCTCAACGTGACAATATTGAGCTTCGCACAAAGATCTCCGAGATGATAAAGACTGTGAGTCAACTGAACGCGAGTGTAAACGCCCTAGATCAAAGCATGCGCGAGGCGAATATAGAAATTTATGGCTTACCAGAACTGAAAAATGGAAAGTTATCGGCCATCGTTATAAAATTAGCTCGTGTTGTGTCGTATGAACTAAAAGACAGTGATATATTAAAGTGCGTTAGAGTGGCCAACGACAGGGTACACCCGCGCTCTGTAGTAGTGAAGCTGCACAGTGCTAGATGTCGCGACGAGTTGTATGCTGCAGTGATGAGATACAACAAAGCCCACCCTGATGATACATTGAACACGACCGTGTTGGGTTATGCTGGTAAAAAGATGCCAGTTTATGTAACCGAGCATTATTCTCCGATGTATCAATCTTAACTCAGTGCAGCACTATTTACGGCCAAAGAAAAAAATTAGTCGTAAGTTTGTCTGAACGATTCTGTGTCAGACATATTATCAATATTTAAATAAATGTTTTTGTTCCTTTTTGTTATGTTTTTCTTTTATTACCGTTGTAAAGAAATACTTCACGTTCTGATTGAAGGTTTCCTCGTTTAAGTATGAATGCAATGAAAAAAAAGTCATATGTCCTGCTTAAATTCTGACAACGACACTAATCGAGTCATTATTTCGGAAAGAAAGTTTTAGCCTCTGACAATTTAGTTTAAATATATATCTTGTTGTAGCTTAGTCACAATCGTTTGGCCATAACTTCAATGTGTTATGTAATCAAAAATATTTAGTTTTAACTAACTTCTGTTCGTGAATGTCGGGAACACGATCCCGGGATAAAAAGTACTAGGTACTTCTTTCCCAGTTGCTTTTCCAGACTAGAATCTTTTTGTTTGGTTAATTGCATCCAAATCCGTTCAGTCGTCCTGGCATGCCTGAGTAACAAACATCCATTCATCCATCTAAACTTTCGCATTTATAATAATAAGTACCTGGATGACCGAGCTTTGCTCGTTTTTTTTTTTGGTAAACGTTTTCTAAAAATGAAACCTAGCTAGATCGACTTATCGCCCCCGAAACTCCCTGCATACTAAATTTCATGAAAATCGTTGAAGCCAGTTCCGAGATTCAGATTATATATATACATGAATTGCTCGTCTAAAGGTATTAGATATCTATGATTTCGCCAATATGGCATCATACAAAATATTATTTAGGTTTTCGCTCGAAGAAGCAAGGTCCTCATTGTACGGAACCCTTCGTATGCACGTCCGACTCGCACTTAATCTATTCTTCCATTTCTATGTGAACTCATTTTTGCATATAAGTTGGTACTACAAAGTACGTTTGGAGCAAATTGTTGCATAGTTATGTCACTTAGTTAATCTAAACTAATCAATAAAGACAGCTGATAGATAAAGACATAAACATTGAGTGATAAAGTAGGAACCTAACCAGGCTGAACGTTGACTCATAATTTGTTATTATCTTCGCTACATTTATTACACAGGCATCTCTGATCTCACACACGGAAAACTGAAAAAAACTGATAAACGGTATACCGCCGTTTGCCCGAATTGTATTTACCCTAATATCATTTGCCATAATAGTCAACAGCCATAATATTACACGACGTAATATTCATTTGCCCTACTTTGACGTACAATGTCGAGGATCACCAGAAGAGGTATTTTGGGCTATTGTACATGTTCAAATCGCATGTTAAACTGATACCGCGATGCAGGATTTGTGTGACGTCAGGTTTTTAATCCGTATGAGGCGTCATGTCTTATACAATACAATGAAATGATACTTCAATGAAACTGAGACGAACAACAATTTAAATTTTGTCAATTTTAATCGTATACTCGGGTAAATCGCACTTGACAACAAAATAAATACCCTGTATGCACATGCAGAAGGTACCTCATCATCTGCCTAGCCTTTTTCCCAACTATATTGTGGTTGGCTCCCAGTCAAACGGGATTCAGCTGAATACCAGTATTTTACGTGGAGCGGCTGCCTACCAGACCTCCATCCACAACCCATTAACTGGGTAACACGGTAGTTCTTGGCAAGACTGGAGTCAGATTTACTGGCTTTTGACAATCCGTAACGACTGCCAAAGATCTACAAATGATAACCGGGACCAACGGCTTAACGTGCTTTCCCAGGCACCCATCCACAGACCAACCTTGGCAAGCGTTGCTTAACCTTGATCGACCCGTGCGGCTATTATTTTTTAGCCACGAGCTCCTCCTATGCAGAAGGTACCTACAGTAAATATAATGCAACCCAAATTTATACCTATCTAGGTTAAAGTGGCACATCGCAATTGCATAACAAGACAATATTATTATCTTGCGGAAATTCCCGAAAACGTAAAAAAAATATTGAATAATATTAGAAGTACTTAACATGACTCATATTTGATAATACAGACAACTTTGACCTCAAATAAAGAAAAATGATTCTCTTAACGATAAACATGTAGCAGTATAGTTGCTCGTAGTCATACAATAACAGCCACACAAGTATGTCTATAAGGTTAGGCTACGGTTGCTTAGACTGGTCCGTGGATGGGTGACCAGTGAATATCATCCATTACACATCGAGAGTCCTCCGGGCTTCAAAAAATCATATAATGGCCTGGCTACACGCTTAATCTTATTTGCACCAATTCTTGTTTGTGCAAGCAAAAATGTGCGTTAAGACGGCAAAACAAATGGCTAACACACCATGTATTTTTTGCGCCAATGGTTTGCACAAACTGTTTGCGCAAGCAAGATTGAGCGTCTGGCCGAACCTTTAAGCTATCGGTTGGTCCTGGCTGTCATTTAAGTTTCTTTGACATCCGTTACGGGTAGTCACATGCCTAAGTCTTCCTAATCCCGTCGCGGTACCCAGTAACTGAATTCTGGAGGCTTGATAGGCATTCGCTCCTTTTAAAACACTGATTAACTGTATATGGCAAGTTTGGAAGGTGAGCGTATTTGCCAGCCCAAGTTGGAAAAAAGCGAGCAACCACAGGATAAAATAAATATATCTATACATTTATATCTATAAAATTAAATAAAATTGAACTGTTTCTTTGTAATTTTATTTTCAAAATGACAGCTTTTTAATTAATGCAACGAAAATAAAAGCAACACTTGTACCAAAAAAATAAATGTTAATTGTTTTGGTCTCTCTTTCGGTCTGTCTGTCGGTCTGTATGTCGGTCTGTCTGTCGGTCTGTCTGTCGGTCTGTCTGTTGGTCTGTCTGTCGGTCTGTCTGTCGGTCTGTCTGTCGGTCTGTCTGTCGGTCTGTCTGTCGGTCTGTCTATCGGTCTGTCTGTCGGCCTGTCTGTCGGTCTGTCTGTCGGTCTGTCTGTCGGTCTGTCTGGCGGTCTGTCTGTCGGTCTGTCTGTCGGTCTATCTGTCGGTCTGTGTGTCGGTCTGTCTGTCGGTCTGTCTGTCGGTCTGTCTGTCGGACTGTCTGTCGGTCTGTTAAATCTGTAATACATCGCGTAAACTGGCGGATTTTTCTAACAGCATATGCTGCTGAACCGAGCCTTACTGAAAGAGAAGTTAAATTTGGACACCATTGTAGCCTTGGGTCCAGCATTATTCTCAGGAAAACTCTATCATTAATATTTCACCTTGTTCAATACTATGTCAAAGTCACTAACTTTTTCAATTCAATACTAAATTATTAGCCATGAACCAATTCTGTAGACGAATAGCGCGTTACTTACGTCGTTAATATTGTTGTTCTCCATTTACCTGAAAAATAAAGATATGTATATGTTTAAATAAAACCATATTAAGTTGGTTTCATTTATTTTTATCGAAAAATAAGAAAGGACCCAAAATTGAGCCCTGAGGTACCCCAATTTTTAAATTGAATGCAATTTGTAAATCGCTGCCATTTATTTGAACTTCTTGCCAAAGGGCATGGTTTACACAATTCTTATGGTATGGAGACTGGTTGCCGACTGGACTCGAACTCGTGTCCAACATGGTTGGACAAAATAATGATGACGATTATTGGGTATTCATGCTACGGGTTTTTTCTTTGATGCAGCTATTAATAGCAAAAACAATTCGTCCATTGTTTCGGCATGTCAACTGAAGGATTCAACAATACAGCTGAACTGTGGAATTCCCTGGCGGAATCTAATTCCTGCAAGCTACTACCCGGCGTTTTATTAGTCAAGAGTGAATAGGAAACGTGTTTTATAACGGAACGGTCAGATTATGGTCAAATGCAAACTTACTTATAAGTATTAATTGAACAAAGTTTTAATTCAATTTCTCCTGTATCGTGGGCGGGGTGTGTAACATTTGATATAATAACAAAAGATCGAATGATCATATGACCTAATTTCATTTAATATACTTTTGTTTAATATAACAATCAAATGATATAATGAATTTTGAATATAATTTAATTTTATCTAATTTTATATGGTATATTTTGGCTTCACTTATAACATTGTTGTATGAATAAATAACAACGAATTAAAATGTGTTTTTGTTCTATCATATTCACCTCATATATACCTGCGCCAGATCCCTTCTATTGTTGGTTAATCGTTTGGGTTAGATGAGGTTATAACAGTATGATGTTTTCTGATATTTACTTAATCACTACAGAATTTGGGCAGAAAATGAGTAAATATGAAAATTAGGTCAACTGAACATTAGATCACATGAAATTAGGTTATTTGTTTTAATAGCATATGAAAATTATATCATGTGAACGTTATTTCAACTGATAATATATTATCTGTTATTATGGCATACATATATTACCATTACTACCCGTGGGTGCGCTTACTAACATAAACTCACATCCACAAACAGATAAATCACAAGATTGAATCACATGTTGCAATAAAAATATTTTGTTCTGTTTTTCCCGATCTTCAACCAGTGTTGCCAAAGAGTATATTGGTACCCAGTTGCTGGGTAGCAAAGCTCAGAAAAGACTACACAGATTTTAATAATCGATGCAAAAAAATATTTCTATGTAGCGATTGCTGCCGACAGACAACCAGGTTTAAATATTATGAAGCTGGAGATTAAATAACATGTTGCAATAAAAATATTTTGTTATGTTTTCCCGATTGCGACAATTTGTGCAATAGCCCACGGTTTACAATTCGTATATAACCTGAAATTGTTTCGTACACAGTCATTCTTTACCGAACTTCGGGAGTCGACAGATCTATTCACTAACTAAAATTTCCAAAATCTAAATTACGGATAGGCACGAACAAGTAACAGAAGATAGAAAGAAGCCTGCCGCAGTTCACTGCTGGACATAGGCCTCTCCCACGCTGCGCCACAACACCCGGTTCTCCGCCTCATCCAGTGTTTCCAGCTGCTCTTGTCGATACGTGCTCTCCACTCAAGCGTCAACAGTACAAACATTGAACCGCAAAATTCTCAAAACATAGTGAAAAGTTATTTTCGACTGTTTGCTGTTTGAAAATACGAAAAATAAAATTTTCTACCTGAATGAAGTGTTTATAAAAACTTGGTTGTGATAAAAGTGACTTTATTTCGAATTCGTGAGCGTTATTATAAAAAAGTGCATTAGGAGTAAATTAGGACTTATAACATAATTTGTGTAGTTGATTGCACTCTTACAAAATGGCTAAGATAAATGAAATACAACAGGAAATTCAAAACGTAATGCGAATTGAAGCAAGAAATATGATCAGGTACGAAGCGGATGATATTAAGAATCAGCTGGAAGAGTTGAAGAAATGTGGGCCAATTGACGTCACTCATATTAACGAGTTGAATGCTGAACTCAAGGCAGTGGAATCTGAGAATAGTGAACTTCGTTCAAAGATCTCCGAGATTATAAAGACTGTGAGTCAACTAAATGTGAATATAAACACTCTAGACCAGAGCATGCGCGAGGCGAATATAGAAATTTATGGTTTACCAGAAGTTAAAAATGAAAATCTACCGGCCATTGTGATAAAATTGGCTAAAGCTGTGTCACTTCGGGCATATGATCTAAAAGACAGTGATATATTAAAGTGTATTAGAGTGGTCAACAACAGGCTACACCCGCACTCTGTCGTAGTGAAGCTGTGCAGTGCTAGATTGCGCGACGAGTTGTATGTTGCAGTAGTTAGATACAACAAATCCCACCCTGACGATAAATTGAACACAACTGTCTTGGGTTATCCTGGTAGGAAGATGCCAGTCTATGTTACCGAGCATCGCTCTCCGATGTCTAAATCTTAACTCACTGCTGCTAAATTGAATGCCAAAGAAAAATCCTAGTCGTAAGTTTGCACGCAAAAGATTTTTGTATGCAAAAGTGACAATCCAGGTGTCAGGTTAAAAATGCGCATTATTTTAAGAAAGTAGTTTAAATAAACTGTATACGTTCCTATAAGATTTGTTTTCTTTTTGTTTTTTTCTTGTATGGTTTTTCGTGTTTGGTCAGGCATGAAAGCGAAGTATGATAAATTGTAATGACCCCTGGACCGACATTTTTTGAGATTTGGGGTTGAAAAATTATGCCCATGGGGTACGTGTACCCATGGAGTCTACCATCCACCCAATACTTTGATTAATCGACGGTGTTGTATCCCTATGATGAAGTGACTGAGATCATATTTTGTAATTAACAAGTTTTACCAAGGGACCAAACCTGTCATGGTAAGATAAATAATTGATATTGCACATATCTTGACTTGATCGATTTACTTCATGATAAGAAAAATTTAAAACAGTAGACACAGTAATTGTTTGGTTGGTTACAAAGGATAAGCTGTTTGAAATGATAAGTACATTGACCTTTTAAGAGGTTAAGTATCCACAATCAAGGTGTTTGACTTCTTTACTTTTTTTTTGATAAAATGTCAATCCATTGCTTTCGTCGATCCATTGGCGTCGTGTTATTTAAGGTTTATTTTTATTTCAGCAGAAAGCTTTAGTATGCTTTTTTTACTAAAAAGCCTTAAAACATATGGGTAGCAATGTAATTTGATCTTTGTCAAACGACATCGAGATTGATACCCCAAAATCTGAGGATTATCTCGAATTTTTAATACAAATATATGTAGGTAAGAGTTCCAAAATTCTAATGCCCGTTCTGTTTTGCCTCGTCTTCATCTTTCTACCCTTGTTCCATGTTGCCTGTGGTCGACGCAAACCGTTTTTATCTTCCATTCTCATCTGTTAACCATCGCGCTGTCATTGACGCCCTATTCTCTTATTTCATCCCTCACAAAGTCCATTATTTTGACCCTTTGCCTTCTGCTTGTTTTGCTTACAATAATATCCTAAGGCATTCTCAACAATCTTCGTCATATTTCAGCCAATTTACACAAACATATATTGAATTATAGTACACATGAATTTCTTTCCCATGAATCACTTCGTATATAGGTGAAAACCGTTTGAAAATCTTTTTGAAAGTTTTTATGTTTATCGCGTTCAGACGGGCAGACACCCCTTTTTTAACATGTAGTGATGTAGTGATTGTGTTAAAGAGGCAACACAGATTCCAAATATTTATAAGCTACATTTATGCTGTTTTTTTAGCTCTTACTGACTAAAACCCATCCCTGTTCCTTCTTAAGCCTTTTGCGTTCCAGGGCCGCGGTGACTCTTTCGAACAAATTCCGCAGCCCTGGTAGGGGCTAGCTGACTACCCTAAGAAAAAACATAGAAACAAACTCAGAAGTTGACAAATCATAATGAAAACCATGTTAGGTTAATTAAAGAACTTACAATGACGGAGTCGCACTACGGCCGATACGCGTAACGTCCGTTTATGGCCCTATTATATTTGGAAAATGCATTTACGATCGCATTACTGCCGTTGACCTTTATATTTTGCGATTAGTCGCTCTACGTCCATCAGTCCAGTACAGTCAAAACGCAAAGAATTATTTGCCTTACTTATCGATTCCTGAATGAAGAATAGTGTGCGCTGCTGTCAACAGAGGACGCAACGTCGGCGAAAATGCGGCGTCCTGTTTCCACATTTTGTTTCAGGACGTGCAGCGATTGGCGAACAGTCTGACAATAGCCGCAACTAATAATCGCAATAATACTGCCATGTCAACACTATTGCGAAGGTGTGGGCGACAAAAAGTACCTATAATAATAATAATAATAATAATATAATAATAATATAATACCTATATCCTGGTAAGTCTGCTCGCCTAGTACCATGCTTTACAAAATGTTAATTTGATCTGTGTGATTTTTTTCTCATCATAGGCACGTTTTACGTTGAGTGTATTTAGGTAGAACGGCTGTAACGCGACTGATCCGAGAAAAAAACGCATCTTCAAGAATACGCGCGCGCGTGCATTCTTATTTGTATTCTTAGTCTAGTTTCTTGCACGTTCTTCTCCATAGAAATCTGCGCTTTGGAACGTGGCACTAGCTTCAAGTTCTGACTACGAACCTTAACTATCCGAAATAGCCACGATTTCATGGGTTTTTGATGGAAACTTGAATCCCTTTTCTAAAATAAAAGTAGCCTAAGATATTCCTTACAATATCAGTAATCTGTCAGTGAAAGTCCCGTCAGTTCAGCAGTTTTGGATATTAGCAGGAACAAGCAGACAGATAGAAACTTTTAAATTGTTTTTGTTGTTAATATATCGCAAATACTTTCAAATGTGTTTAGTAAAAAGCTGTTATTTTTATATTACAAACAGAAATTCCAATTTCTTTTATTTGAATGTGTGTGAATGTATTGGATAAATGCTTTGAGTTGAGTTGACGTGTTTACCTTCACTAAGTAAACTTTGTCAATAATAATAGGGAAAGTGATTTCTGTGTCATATAGTTTGAAAAAAAAACTAGTAATGAGAAAAAGTATGCGTTTTTAGAATATACATACGTAACAAATTTTATGAATAAATAAGGAAAAACTGACGGTGTTCTAATAAGCTCAAATACTGGCAACCGTAATTTTTTTTATGATGTCAGCTATAATCCCTCAGCAGAGGCAGGGAAAAAAAGGCATATTAGTAGTATGTCGTACACAAAATTTAAAATTGACATTATAATTTTATACGCCCGCTAATTCTGATTGAATTTAGAAATACTACACAAGAGAATAACAAAACGAAGTTTATAAAAATAAAGCATATTTATTAAAATAAAACATTCACCAAATTCTTTACGATGAAATTTTCTGAAGTAAAATTGAATAGCTACTTCTAGGTAAGCGTGCGCTATAGTCGACAATATTATCGCTTTCCATCGGGTGAGATAAGGGTCTAATGCGAACCTATTAATAACAATAAAAAGGACTTATAATTAGGATTTTTCTTTGGCCATTGCTACCATAAGTTACGATTGATACATCGGAGAGTAATGCTCGGTTACATAAACTGGCATCTTTTTACCAGTATAACCCAACACGGTCGTGTTCAATGTATCATCAGGGTGGGCTTTGTTGTATCTCATCACTGCAGCATACAACTCGTCGCGACATCTAGCACTGCGCAGCTTCACTACTACAGAGCGCGGGTGTACCCTGTCGTTGGCCACTCTAACGCACTTTAATATATCACTGTCTTTTAGTTCATACGACACAACACGAGCTAATTTTATTACGATGGCCGATAACTTTCCATTTTTCAGTTCGGGTAAGCCATAAATTTCTATATTCGCCTCGCGCATGCTTTGATCTAGGGCGTTAACACTCGCATTCAGTTGACTCACAGTCTTTATCATCTCGGAGATCTTTGTGCGAAGCTCAATATTGTCACGTTGAGCACCCTTGAGCTTAGTTTTCATGTCAGTAATTCGAGAGATGTCGTATGTATCAGATCTCTTCAACTCGCCGATCTGTGTCTTAATATCAGCAAATCCGGATAGAGTCATGTTTCTTACTTCTACTCGTAATATATTCCTAATTTCTTCTCGAATATCGTTGCCCTTATTATCCTTGCCATCTGAGCTAGCTTTTTCATCAGGTCTATGTTTACGTCGTGTATCTTTGAACTTGTCGACATCAGACCTATCTTCTTCAGCTTCAGCAGTAGGTTTACCACTTTTCTTCTTTGCAGGTAAGCAGTTCGGACACTTCCACTTTGAATGTGCATTTTGTTTTTTTAGTTTCTCGAACGCAGTAGCACTTATTTTAACACACGTTTGATGGTAGTCTCTATCGCATTTAGAACATATTATTATTTTATCATTTTGTTTCACTGGTACTGCACAAGTATTACAGCTAGCCATTTTCTAAGCGCGCAATCAATCACAAAAATACTGTTGTATTCGTAATGTTGGAATGTTTAAACACGAGCTTGAAATAAAATTCTTAAATTGTGACAGTATTGTCAATATATCGTCCAGGGTTCCAGAGAGCACACAATCGTAAAATAAGTTTTCACTATGATTTGAGTATTCACTAGAACTTTTGCTGTCGTGAAGGACCGATAGACGATGGACCAGACAAGTCCGCAAGTGTAGCGAAGGACACCCCAGCTAGGTGACCCACGACCTCCAAATGGTAACTGGGACACACAAGATGCAAGCTTTGGAAAGCCTATGTCCAGCTGTGTACTTCGATAGGCTTCTATCTTCTATCCCTATCTACAACTTTGTTTTTGTTTACTAAATATTAGTTGGTGAATCAATCCCGCGACTCCTGAAGTCCGGCAAAGAATGAGTTTCTCAGGGACGATTTAGGCTTATATACTCATCGCATAGCATGAGTTATTGCATAAAGTATCGCAATCGGGAAAAAAAACAAAAAATGTTTATTGCAACATGTTATTTAATCTTTAAATTTATAGCAACATGAATTTTGGTTACCGGGTGTTATCAACAAATAGGCAGTATACCTTTTTTCAATGACTTTTCCTGACTTATGATTGTATAATAATAAAAATAATAATAATATCGTGGCACAACTCACACACGGTCATCCGATCCCAAACTAGGCAGAGCCTGTGCTATGGCAACCAGACAACTGATAAACATACTTATATATTTCTAAACACATACATATTATAGACAAATTACACCCAGATACAGAACAAATGATCATGCTCATCACACAAAGATTTGTCCTGGGTGGGAATCGAACCCACGACCTCCGGTTTAGCAGTCAGGGTCACTAACCACTCGACCAACAGGCCAGTCGTAGTATAAGTTTTAACTTAATAAAAATAAGCATAATGAAAATACAAAAGCAAAATACATTCAGGCGTCGAAGTATTACTCCGCATCGCTGCCATCCGGAAACGTGCCCGAAGACTGAAAGAAAGAAAAGTGGAAAAATATGACAAATAATATTAAATTTACTTTTAAAACAATTTTATTGTGTGCAACAATTATATTGTATGCAACAATTAAATTGTGTGTAACAATAATATTATACTAGCTGCCGGTACCCCGGCTTCGCCCGCGTGAATGTCGAAAATTATCCCAAGAGAAGATACTCCCGGGATAAAAACTGAATCCCATGTCCTTTCCCGGGACTGAAACTGTATTTATACTAAATTTCACCTAAATCAGTTCAGCCGTTTGCGCGTGAAGAAGTAACAAACATACAAACTTTCGCCTTTATAATATTAGTGTGAAGTGTGATGAAGTGTGATATTATTAGTGTGATAGTGTGATGTGATGATTGTGACTGGCAGCACTGCCACGTTGAATGGCAATGCTAATTCTTCGAACAAAAAACGAGCCAGCCCTCTGTTCACGCAAAGTGTCGATCAGTCGGTGAGATATTTTCATTAAAAGGAGACGCGCACTCGGACACTATGACCTAAGCAATTCGACCCCAAACGGCTCAAAACTGTCATTCCCAATAAGGTTACAGTATTTGCCCCGCTTGAGGGCCTCAGCAGTCACATATGAGTGCCTCCGACTTTTGTCACATATTTGTGACGTTTGGCGTACAAGGCACGCGCTTGCTTGTCATGTATACGTGACAAAGGCGTTCATAAGGTTAAATAAACCATTTACAGGTACTTTAGAATTTTCAAAGTCAGTCCGTCAAAAACGAAGCTATTTGCGCGTTACAAAGCGTAGATCTCAATGGAGAAGAACGTACAAGAAACTCCACGGACACTCTTCAAAACATTTTATGTTTACAAAAATTCTGGTTACATTAACCTTGTTGCTTCTATAAGTGAGAACAATGTAAAGACAGAAAAAATAATGTTTAGTATCAAATATTAAATTAAGCCAATGGCAACTAAGAGGGACCCGTCTCCACTGACGACGCCCGTTCACGAACATGACGCGTGCATCAGCACCATTCAGCTCAACCATTTTGAAGGGAACTGAATGATTCGATACACGCGCCACTATCAGCGAGACATTGGAGTGAGCACGCACTACCTAACTGATCACCACAATATAGTTACTGGGTAACGCGATACCCCTTGGGAAGACTCGGGCTTGTGAATCAAAAGACTCTCATTATTTCCATTATTTCCTTTGAACGGTCAGTCAGTCAAAGAGTTGAAGCTATTTGCGCATTCGTTAGTGTAGATCTCTATGGAGAAGAACGTGCTACGTGACTTCTGATTACCCATAATGACTTTTAAAGGTCTTCAAATAGTAACAGAGAACAATGGCTTTATATGATTTTCTGAGGTCTGAGTTTGGGTGTGTAATGGATGGCGTTCACTTCACGGACCGGCCTGGGCAAGCTTTTTTTTTTGTTTTTAAAGAATAGGCAATCATCAAATGACTTCTTCCGCTCTGGGTGGAGCGGAAGAGCGTGTCAGACTCTTACTGACTAAAACCCATCCGTGTTCCTTCTAAAGCCCTTTGCGTTCCAGGGCCGCGGTGACTCTTTTGAACGTATTCCGCAACCCTGGCAGGCTCTGGCAATAGTGGGCCCCAGCTCCTATGCTGATATCTTTTTGAGGCGCACGTGAAACACAACGCAACATCGACCCGGGTCTGGTGGTGATCGGACTGCGAGCCACCCAGCGATCGCCGTCCACAGGCCCGCGCCTACGGTGGCCGGGGATCACCCTGCGACTCCCGATGCCCGGGGCGTCTTCTCCTGTAGCGGTGGTTGGGGCGAAGACCTTGTCTCTCCCTCACGCGGCCCGCTTCCCCCTTCGCTAGCATTACTGCTTCGCAGAAGGAGGTGACCGCCTCCCAAGCCTCCTCGCTCCGGACCATAGATTTAACCAGGGCCGGACGCGAGTGGTCGCCTCCGGGCCTGGGCAAGCTTTACAGTTGGACCTGCGTGGATGTTATTATTTTCCCACAAGTTTCGAGCAATATATTTGTCCGGTGAATCATTTTTCTGCGAATCATTTGCATAGTTTTCGATTTGTGAGTTCAAAAAGTCCTGTGTTAGCAAAATATGAGTTATGTCCAATTACTAACTTCTGATATTAATCAATGTTTTTAAACGTTTTCGGGAATATCCGCACGATAGTAAAATTGTGTAATGTTATGCAATTTCGACGTGCAACTGCAGACGAGGTTCATATTATATTCCATAGATATAAATTTAGGTTGCATGTTGCATTATATTTGCTGCACCTTCTACATCTTACATACTTCTTTTTTGTGTTTTTATTTTCTGTTTAATTAATGGTTATTAAGATTATCTGTAAATATGTGAGTACCATTTACCTAATTTTTTTTAGAAAATAAATAAGTTAACCTCTGCTGGTAATACTTTGTTCTTATAAGTGGCATACTCTGGGTGTATCGTCCTCACATAATATTAAATTAATTTTTGTATACCAAATTTTGTAAATCATTATTTGAAAAGAGTAACTATGGAGTTTCTTGTCCGTTCTTCTCCATAAGAATTTACCTTTCCGAATGGACAGTAGAGTCACTTTATTAATGTAATATTATTATTTTACTAAACTGTAAATGCTGACGTTCAAAAATGCCGTTTAATGGCCTAATTGAAATAAACGTTTTGACTTTTGACTTTTGACATCATCATCTGCCGGGCCTTTTCCTAACTACGTATATTTTCGCAAGCGCGACTGCCGAGTGTGGGTTCAATTCCCAGGCCGGGCAAAAAGTGATATTGGGTTGTTCCAATAAGAATTTCTGTGACAGTGTGGCGGCATTAATGCCACCTGAAAAACTAAGAAACGAAATTTGTACAGCAACTAAAAGAACCGCAACGCCATCTACGACGAACTACCAACGTGATTACGTTGGTAGTTCGCGCATTCAAAGTTCTCCGTGCGATTTGAACATATACAACAGTCCGAATATCAACTATCAGGCAGTTGCCCACCAGACACAATAACCGTCTGGTCGGAGGATCCTCCCACTACAGTGGAGGTGTGCGGGACGACTTTACTCTCTGTTCCGCATACGTCTATACTGGTGACCCTCGAAAGAACGTCCGCGCAGCCTTTGTGCAGCCATCTCATCATGACGTCGTCATCACTCCTCATCCTGACTTCAAGCACTCGAGCAGCGAGTCACATAGCCAGCCAGCACTCACGGCTTCTACGGGTATCCTGACCACCAGCATGCAGCTGACGCGCATTCCTCAGCCTCTCATCATCCTCAACCTCATCAGCGACTTTGGCAAGCACACTGCACCTTCTGCCAGTAACATGAAGACAAACGAAGAACTTCTCCTGGTCGACCGCAAGTAGTCACTACGTCCGACCGGACTAGTCTAAGTTTTTAGAAGTTCCGGTTGTGAGGTCAGAGATGATGATGATGTTATTAACGCAGCGTTGATAATAACAAATTATGAGTCAATACACAACCGTCATATATTAGGTCAGATTCCTACTATATGACTCAATGTTTACATCTTTATCTATTAGTTGTCATTATTCAGTAGCTTAGATTAGATTAATATATCTAAATGACATAACCATGCAACAATTCGCACTGAACTTAATACGTGATTCGTTCTTATCATCTGTCTAGCCTTGTCCCAACTATATCGGCTTTCAGTCAAACCGGATTCAGCTGAGTACCAGTATTTTCCGTGGGGTGACTGCGTATCTGAGCTCCGCAACCAAGTAACTGGGTACCACGGTACTTCTTGACAATACTGGTGTCAGATTTTCTGGCTTCTGACAATCCGTAACGTCTGCCAAAGGTCTCAAATACGTTCTTATAAACATAAAATATTTAAAATAGAAAAGGAAACAAGCAGTCAAGTGCGAGCGGGACGCGGGGTTTTGTACCATTCGGACTAGAGGTGCCACGAACAGTGATTTTGCCGAATACCGAATATTTGGCATATATTTCACGGTTGACAGGTTACAGAAAGACGAAAATGATATGAAAGATTTTTTTTTTTTAAGCATGTGATATCATCAAATGACCTCGTCCGCTCTGGGTGGAGCAGAAGGGCGTGTCAGACTCTCAGTGACTAAAATCAATCCGTGTTCCTTCTAAAGCCCTTTGCGTTCCAGGGCCGCGCTGACTCTTTACACATATACCAAACAAACCAGCTGCGTCACAACCTAAGCAGCAGAAAGGGGGAAAGCAGAACCGTCGCTGTGAAACCCTTCCAAGGAATCCGATACAGCGCTGTCCAGCGAAGCAAGAGTGTGATGAGGAAGGCTTCATCAAAGTACAGAAGAAGAAGAAGAAGCCTACTTGTCGCAATCAATGCGGTGCTGGATTGATAGGACCAAAAAACCTTTGCATTCCGATTTTTTCGAACAAATTCCGCAACCCTGGAAATTCCATTGCTCCCATACTTTTTTAGGGACTCTTTAGTACATCTGGTCACTCAATAATAAACGAAAATTACACGACGCCTAAGTCAATTTTTAAGTACCTAGGTGGCGATGGATTGAAATTATCAGAAATTGCAAATACAAGTGCATATAACTTTTGTTACGTAATCAACCATATTCCTGAGGAGCCATTCTCGTATTTTTTATCACATCTTAATTGGTCAAAAACACCACTAATTTCCCCTTTTTTTGACAAATTTTGGCTTTGACTGTCGTTGAGATGAAATTTGAATTTGAAAGCTTATAAGTATAAATATTGACATTCTATCCCATTCGTTTGTGGTCATGTAATACTGAATTTATTTATATTGTTTATTAAAAAGGTGTTTATAAAGAGGTAAAAGTTGTAATAATAAGTACAAAGACCTCTTAAGGCCCAGTCCTCAAAAATTACCATAGGGTAAAGAAAACGTGATACTGAACACCAGATGTAAGAAATTGACCACAATCGATGTTTGATCACGATATTGAGAGAATATGAACGAGTGAGTCATATAGCTACTGCCAGATATTATGTCAACATTTAATGATAAATATTGGCTTAAGAATTTGTCATACTTCATTTTCATGTCTCTTAAATTCATCTCACATTCTAGTAGAACATGGGAAAATTATTCTAGAGAATAACGGAAAGAAAATAAAACTTATAGGATATGGCTAATCAAATTATTTCAACACCTTTCTTAACCTTTTGAACGCCAGAGCATAAAAGCATTGGCGTGCCCCCGACGCCAAGCCACAAACTCGCTGTACTTTTTGCCACATATTTGTGATGTTTGACGTACAGGGCACGAGATTTTTTTTTTTTTAATTTGCTCAAACATTTGTGTACATACAATAGGGAATATGCATGAAAAAATATTTAGTATTTATACCTGTATAGATACTAAATATATCTGTCCCTCTCGCGAAGATGCTGTTTTCTATGGCAGCGGTATAGGCGACATGTTATTTGACGTCAGAGTTCGTATCGGACTTCTCTTTCTAATTGGCATCTTTGAAGCTATATAACTTTCTCGCTGTTGAAGTTGAATTGAAGTTTGAAGTTGAATTGTTTATTAGAGCCAATAAGTATTTTATTTTGCAAATAAAAAAATTGCATGCATATTCCCAATTATAAGAAAACAAATGCATGCAAGGTGTTATAGATAGATGTAGTTGTGCTAACATGTTTACCATATTGTCATGGTGAGCAAATATTAATAGGCAGTTTGAATTTACAGTAAAAAATAAACAACATTCATTAACCTTGACAATGCTGACATAAGCAAAGAAATTAAATTAAATTGATTACTTAATAAATTTATACAAAATAGATGGGAGTTACATAAAAAAATGTCAAATATTCAAGTATCAAAAAAAAATTAAAACATAATACAATAATTATAATAATAATAATATCTTGGGACAACTCACACACGGTCATCCGATCCCAAACTAGGCAGAGCCTGTGCTATGGCAACCAGACAACTGATAAACATACTTATATATTTCTAAATACATACATATTATAGACAAATTACACCCAGACACAGAACAAATGATCATGCTCATCACACAAAGATTTGTCCTGGGTGGGAATCGAACCCACGACCTCCGGTTTAGCAGTCAGGGTCACTAACCACTCGACCAACAGTCCAGTCAATAAAAAATAATGTCAATGTGTAGGTCCAAAAAAACAAAATATTCAATACAAACATCATTATCAAAAATCATTATCAAATTACAAACATTCGAGATTAAATTAATATATTAAAGAGTGACATGTCATTTTAAAAAAGATTCCCTTAAAAATTCATTCACATCATAATATGCTTTACTAGCAAAAAAATATTTTAATTTCCTTTTAAATGCTTCTATGTTTAGCTCTTTCCAGTCTTTGGGAAGCTTATTGAAAATAATGGGAGCCATACAAAAAACACTCCTGCGCATAAGTGCAGTCCGAGACCTATGTCTCTTGCTTGTCATGTATACGTGACACTGGCATCCAAAAGGTTATAGTAATATTCATCTTAACTAGTATGGCATCTGGATCGTCACTTTTGCATCCAAAAATGTTTTGCTGACAAACTTGCTTTGCAGAAAAATTTTGTTCATTTTCATTGACAACTCACACTTGACCAAAAAATCTTTATACCTGGGTATTGGGTTGCATGTTGAGATTACACAACATTATTTTTCGGAAATGCCCGAAAGTATAACAAAAACATTGACTAATATTATTAGCATGACTAACACTAGGTAATAGTAATACACACTCTGTGATGATTTCAAATGTCTACCTATTAGTAATTACTATAGAGTAGCAAAAGCCGGCTGATAGACAGACGGACGGAAACTATAAGTTTAGAATTCTCAGAAAATAATTCCCAAAACACTAACATAACGCTGGTTTTACCCAAAGGGATGGGCAGAGGTGTTCCTATAAGCGGGAGGACACGCCCGGGTGTCAGCACTGTGAGGATCACCCGGAGGACACGGTGGAGGTCTGCCCTGCTTGGGCGGAGCACCGCCGTGTCCTCGTCGAGGCGATCGGCGGCGGTGACCTCTCGCGTCCGCCCCTGGTTTAATCCATGGTCCGGAGCGAGGAGGCTTGGGAAGCGGTTCCTTCTGCGAAGCAGTAATGCTAGCGAAGGAGGAGGCGGGCCGCGCGAGGGAAAGGCAAGGCCTTCGCCCTAACCGCCGCTTGAGGAGAAGACGCCCCGGACGTCGGGAGTCGCAGGGCGATCCCCGGCCACCGTAGGCTCGGGCCTGCGGACGGCGAGCATTGGGTGGCTCGCTGTCCGATCACCACCAGGCCAGGGTCAATGGCGCGTTGTGTTTCTAGCCTACCAGGGTTGCGGAATTTGTTCGAAAGAGTCACCGCGGCCCTGGAACGCAAAGGGCTTTAGAAGGAACATGGATGGGTTTTAGTCAGTAAGAGTCTGACACGCCCTTCCGGTCCACCCAGAGCGGAAGAAGTCATTTGATGATTTCCCATCCTTAAAAAAAAAAGGTGTTCCTATCTATCTATCTATTGGGGTATGGTTTCCGCACTTAGTCCTGATATTGGACCATTGTGCGTGAAGGTGTTCCTATACCTTACATCCAAATTTCACCAGTAACAATTGTATGTTGCAATAAAAATGGTTTTGTTCCTTTTCCCGAAGTCTTTGCAATAACCTGCGTTTTGCGATGGTAGTATAAAGTCCAAAATCGTTTGATGTTCTTGCGAAATTTTTTTTTCCTTTGATTCAGCGGTTTTCAATCCAGAAGTTGCTTTCGTCTGACAACAGACGTATCAATGAATACTAGTTGCCACGGTTGTCAGTCAGAAGCCAGGAAACTACTACTACATTTTTGAGCCAGTTTCGGCCCTAAAATCTAGTTTCGGCCACTGTTTTGGTTTCGGCCAAAAATTTACCGAACTTTCGGCTCCACTGAAACTTAGTGTCGTTATTAATAATTAAATTAAAATATTTTATTCGTCCAAAGACAACTTTTGGTCCACAGTAGGTGTTAGTAGCACTTAATACTATGCAAGTTAATTTAATAAACATGATGAAGTCATTGTTTTTAATTTTTTTCTTATTCGTCTTAAATTACTAAAATAACTTAAATTATTATTTTTGTTACAAATTGTATGTACTTAATAAAAGTTAATTGTGATTCCCAAAACTTCCCGTGGGTGTCCTAAGAGGCGACTGACTCACCAGAGAATGGGCAGCAGCATTCTCTGTGGTTCTGTGCATTGCAACAGCTACACTGCGATCGCCAACCCGCCTGCCAAGCCTGGCGATTATGGCAACCCCCCGGCCTTCCCCGCCCCCCTTTGGGGAGGCCTATATCCATTTGTGTTTCTATTTTTCTGTTGACTCACACACTGTTTAATTAATGGTTCCAATGTTTGTAAATATGTAGTACCATTTACCTAAATTTCTTTAGAAAATGAATAAGTTTACCTCTGCTGGTGATACTTTGTTCTTATAAGTAGCATACTCTGGGTGCATCGTCCTCACATAATATTAAATTAATTTTTGTATACCAAATTTTGTAAATCATTATTTGAAAAGAGTAACTATGGAGTTTCTTGTCCGTTCTTCTCCATAAGAATCTACCTTTCCGAATGGACAGTAGAGTCACTTTATTAATTAATGTAATTCTATTATTTTTACTGAACTGTAAACGATGACGTTCAAAATTGCCGTTTAATGGCCTAATTGAAATAAACGTTTTGACTTTGACCAGCAGTGGACGTCTTTCGGCTGATATGATGAATTGTGAATATATGTATAAAAATAACCAACTACGTTAACATCTACAGCATGTTAAATAAATGTATATGTCACCGAGAAACTGCAAACGCCGAAAGATTGTAAAAATCGCGTAAAATTGTAAACTATTTTTTCTTAATAAGGGACGGATATATTGGAAACCATTGAGTTTGGATGAGATTTATTGTGTACAAAACGGTTTTTTCATAATAATCTAACAAAGATTTATTACAATCTAACATAGTCTGCAATTTTCCGGTGACATATACAAGCTGAATATTAAAAAAAATAATACATATAAGTTTCAGTTTCGGCCGAACTTGAGATCAGAAACGAAGTTTCGGTATCCATTTCGATTTCGGCTAAAAATCTTGTTTCGGTAGGACACTATAGAAAAGCAGTTTTGCCAAGGGGCACCGTGTAGCCCAGTTTCCGGGTTAAGAGGAGCAGGGAGGCAGTTGCTCCACGTAAAATATATTTATTTAGATTATTGCTAGTAATTTAAAGTAAAATCAATGCAAAAAATAATATAATAAATACAATTAATAATACAATTTGTAAATAAAATCTTAAAATTGCAGCTGTATACAACAGTTGTCCTACTGGCTTATTTATCTGCATTGTGACATCGGGACCGCACTCTTTATCGTTAAGCAGGGTATTTTCGAGTAGTGCCACAACTTAGATTTTTGGGAGTACCCACAAACCTTGTTAATTTATAAGTAATGTGGGTTAATAATACATTATTATAACAAGTTACATTCATTGTAAGTCCGAGTGTCGAAGGACAATGATTAGATTTTATATTTAAATTTGTTCTCATGTAAGTGTTCTTTATGAGAATTAAACGTCTTTAACCAGAAAATACTAGTATTCAACTGCATCTGATAAATCTGGTGGCTACCAGACTTACCAGATGCAGTTGAATACTAGTATTTTCGCCGACCTGAACATAGTTGACTGGCTTGTTGTTGTTGGTCGAGTAGTTAGTGACCCTGACTACTAAACCAGAGCTCGTGTGTGATGAGCATGACCATTTGTTCTGTGACTGGGTGTAATTTGTCTATAATATGTATGTATTTAGAAATATATAAGTATGTTTATCAGTTGTCTGGTTGCCATAGCACAGGCTCTGCCTAGTTTGGGATCGGATGACCGTGTGTGAGTTGTCCCAAGATATTATTATTATTATATTATTATTAAAACTCTAGGCAGAATGATTGGTCCTGCTGGCTGGATCTGACCCCAATTTATAGTCCTCCGGACTGATTTCGGCCATGGCGGCCAATCTCAACGGAGACTAACCATATCGGCGCGGGACATTTTTTTATAGTACACAAGTGTGTGCGCAACCATAGGTGCACTTTTGTTTCTATTATTCCCAAAACCCGATGAGATGGCAACTCGACACAACCGGAGAGAGATCAGGCGCAGAACCAACAGCTTAACATGCTTTCCGAGGCACAGGGGTGTCACACCACCAACTTCCAAACTTCGGGCTGTCACTGAGAAATTCCTACTGGTAAAACCCAATAACACTTTTTGCCCGGCCTGGGAAACGAACCCCACCCACCACCACCACCACAGCGGAAAAGGCTAGGCAGATGATGATGAAGAAGGTGCAACAAATATAATGCAACCTAAACTTATACCAATGGAATATAATATGAACCTCGTCTTAAGTCGTCGAAATTGCATAACATTACACAACTTTATTATCGTGCGGATATTCCCGAAAACGTGTACAAGCATTGATTAATATTAGAAGTTAGTAACTAGACATGACTCATATTTTGATAACAACCCTTTAAACTCACAAAACGAAAACTATGCAGATACAATACATAGAAAATGATTATGAGAATGATATCCGGTAATATTCACTCGACAGACAGATGTGTTGCTGGGGAGTTTGTTGCGCCACTTCTTCTTCCCAGCTAAAACACTAGGAAGTGGTGACGGGCGGGCGTTTTGGGGGACTGTCTTTATGTAGAACTTTGACGTTCAAAAAGTGCCGGCGCTCAACCTAATTTGATTTTTTTATTTTATTGGAAGCCGACCCCTAAATAGTTGTATAAAAGCTAAACAGCTTGATAGGGGTATGGAATTCCGGAGTCTATTTTTCCAGTTAGCAATAACTTATTGGTCTTTAACGGCCGGTCTCAATAACGTATCTAGCTTTGACCACCTGTCAAATTAGCTACCAACAGTAGCTGAAACGTTACTGTTGGCAGCTAATTTGACAGTTGGTTAAAGGTAGGTAGATAAGTTATTGAAACCGGCCGTAAATCAAGAGTAACGAAGGTAGAGGCTACTTCATCATCACTTACCATTGGGTGTGAATGTGGTCAAGCGCGAGCTTATCAAACAAAATAAAATATTACTAAAACTAAAACAAAAGATCTGTATTTCTAGTTGCATATTAGAAAATCAAAAGTTTTCTGAACAAATTTCAAAAGATCAACGTACAAATCAACAAATTTTAAACTAACGATGGTCATTTGATCAAAAGTTCAGCTGACCAAAGTCTGGAATATCAATGTTTATATTATTTATTACACTATTGACCAAATCGTTTAAAGATCAAAATGGATTACTGGATAAATTATTAATTTATCAAATGGATTAACTGAAAAAGGTAAAAATAATATTAATATTAGCGAATAGCGCTTGTCTGATACAGAAAGCCTTTGCACAACATGATCGGTTATACCCCGACTAGGATAGGTTAGGTTAGAAGGCTTTCGTGGTTATTTTTTTTTAAACCACCCAGAAATAGGAGCCCGTCAACTATCTTAGCGCAGGTGGTAATCAGTTACTACGTTTCAATTATCGGGATTTCGTCTATAGGTATTTTAAAATTGGGTCTTTTAAAATTCAGGATTTTGATACATACCTACCCATTTAAATTAATAATTCTTAATAAGAAATCATTTGTGATTATAAAATTTGATTAGTTATGTTTTGATATTTTAAAATTACATCTAGCAACTTTTGATCAGTCGTTCATTTGATATCACATACATTGGGATTCTAAAATGTTTCTAAATAAAACATCTGGTCATTTAAATTTTGTTATTTCGTTTATTGTTCTTTTGAAATTTGCTCGAGAAAGTTTTGATTTTTTAATATGCAACCGTATTTCTTTACCTATGTTAATTAAAGAAATAAATAAATATTTAAATAAATGAAATTTATTTAACAAACGGCGATTGAAAAACATTATGCAATAACATTTATCTTTTCCCCAATTGCAAATATTTTGTCCAACAAATCTTTTAGCGATGAGTATTTAAGCCAAAACCATTCCTGATAAACTCACTCTTCACTGGACTTCGAGAGTCGCAGGTTGATTCAGTAACTAATATTTAGTGTCCAAAAACAAAGTGACGAGCAAGTGATATAGGATAGAAGCCTATCGAAGTCCCCTGCTGGACATAGGCTTCTCCCAATCTGCGCCTCAACACCCGGTTCTTCGGCTTCTGCATCCAGTGTGTCCCGGTCCACCTTTTTGAGGTCATCCGCCAACCTAGTTGGCAGCGTCCCACGCTGCGCTTGCTGATACGCGGTCACCGCTTAAGGACTCATTATTCTACCATCTATAGCGATACATGTATTGTGATCTTAGAAAATGGCTGACATCAACGAAATAAGACAGGAAATTCAAAATATCTTTCAAATTGAAGGAACAAATATGATTCGATCCGAAACGGATGATATTAAGAAACAGCTTGAAGAGTTGAAGAAATGTGGACCAGTTGCCATCTCTCAAATGGATGACTTGAAAACTGAACTCGAGGATGTGCAAACTGAGAGTTATGAACTTCGTACAAAGATCTCCGAGATGATACAGACTGTGAGTCAACTGAACGTGAATATAAACGGCATAGATCACAGCTTACGCGAGGCGAGTATAGAAATTTACGGCTTACCGGAACTTAAAAATGAAGTGCTATCGACCACCGTTATATTATTTGCTAGCTACGTGTCAGATATATCGTTAAAAGACTGGGACATATTAAAGTGCATTAGACTGGACAACAAGAGGATACGCCCGCGCCCTGTACTTGTGAAGCTGCGTAGTGCTAGATTACGCGACGAGTTGTATGCTGCAGTAATCAGATACAACAAAGCTCACCCGGATGATAAATTTAACACGGCTGTCATGCTTTACACTGGTAAAAAGATGCCAATTTATGTTACCGAGCATCGCTCTCCCATGTCTAAATCTTAACTCACTGCTGCACAATTGAAGGTCAAAGAAAAAATTCTAGTCATAAGTTTGTCTGTAAAAAACTATTAATACTAGTTAAGGATGAGCATTATTTTAAGAAACTTGTCCAAATAAATTTTGTTAGTTATTTTAAGTATACGTTTTACTTTAATTCTGTTAGGCTCCTTTATAATATTTTTATTTCTATCAGAATTCGTTTTTTTTTTTCATTTTAATAATTGCTTTATTCTTTGCCTCAAAGTCAATTCATTTATTTCAACTAGACCATTAAAAGGCACTTTTGAACGTCAAATTTACAGTTTAAAATATAAGTGACTCTAGTTGTTCATTCGCAAAAAGTAGATTCTTATGGAGAAGAACGGACAAGAAACTCCATAGTTACTCTTTTCAAATATAAGTTTTACAATATTTTGTATCCATAGGTACATTGATCAATTGATTATATTATGTGAGCACAATGCACCCAACATTACACTAATATACAGCACACCCTTATATACTAATAGGTACAACAAAGCAATACCAGCAGAGATAAAATTAAGTTTGCTAGCAAGGGACATGGTATTCACATATTTACAATATAATTAACAACAATGGATACCCATTGTTTGGGTTAAACTACATATTAAAAAAAAACTGAAAGTACACCAGTATTTATGTAAGTTGTAAATAAAAAAAGTTTGAATTTTTCTACTATACCCTCGCGTCTAGACGAAACCATGTGAAATTGTAATGTCAATTTAAAGGGGAATGCCGATTTTAGGCCTTGCGATGCCCAAGAAATTTAATTTATTTTAAAAAAATATGTAAATTTTACGCAATTAACTCTTCTATTCATGACGCGATGCAAGTCAGTAACATTTTTTAATAAATAATAAATATTAAAACGATACAACGAAATAAACAGACATTTGCTAGGTTGCCAATTTAAAATCCGGGAAAAAATAAAGATTTGTTGCAAAACATTGATTTGACATTTACACATATTGTACTTTATTCAATTCAATTCAATTCATTTATTGTTTGTCACAGGTGGCAAAGCAGTTCTTATCATAATAACATAAAGATCGCTGTAACATACCCATTGGGCGTACAATATCCAATAATATAATCATTCCAAATCTATTTCATCATTAATATCAAAGTTCATTGTAATTAATTAATCATGTCAAAATACATTAAAATTCATCAATATTATAAGGTACACATGTCAAAATATATTATCATTAATTTATATTTAAAAATCTCATGTCAAAATCATACATTAATATTATTGCTTATGTCAATAACAATATCGTTCATTAATATGTCAAAACTACTGTCAAAATTACATTATCATTCATAATATTATTTACTCATGTCAAAATTACATTGTCATTCATTAATATCAGCTAACACATTATATAGTCCACATAGTCAAATTCAAGTTTAATAGTCTCACATACTTATTTTATTTTAATGTTTTTATGTCAATATTTTTATCATTTAAAAAGTCATTGATCGAATAGTATGCTTTACTTATTAAGAAGTCTTTGAGTTTAGCTTTAAAAATATTTAGTTTTTCAATGTTTTTTATACAATCTGGTAGTCTGTTGTAAATTTTTATCCCTATCCCAAATATACTTGTTTTAAATTTAACTGTCCTACATTTAATAACACTCAATTCATTTTTATGTCGTGCACTTCTTAATGTTTCATAATTACTAATATCGCGTTTTATCATCACTGCAGCCTCACAAATATATATTGAAGGGAGAGTTAAAATTTTCAACCTAGTAAACTCTGCTCTACATGTATCAGTCTGTTTAAGTCCACATATACTTCTTATACATTTTTTTTGGGCTTTAAACGCATATTCTCTGTTTGGAGAGTTACCCCAAAAAAGAACACCATACTGAAGTATAGAACCCACATACGCATGGTAAGCGCTTAGTAATGCACTTTCGTGTACAACTTTTCTCAGCATGTAAAGTGCATAAGAAGACTGATTCAACTTTTTGCATACATCATCGACTTGCATTTTCCAGTTCAGCCCGGAGTCAATGTGAATGCCTAGAAAATTTGTGTTATTAACTTCTTTCAATGTTTCGTTTTTATAGTTCATGTGAATTTTTGTTGCTTTTGAGTTTTTATTTTTGAATGTCATGTAGTTTGTCTTTTCAATATTTATTTTTAGTTTGTTTACATTTAACCAGTTTATGATATCTTGAAGAGATTTGTTAACATTTGTTTCATAATCATCTTGTTGGTCCTTAGTAAAAATAGCTGTACTATCATCTGCAAACAGTATTAGTTCCTGTTTTATGGATTTGGGTAAATCGTTAATGTAGATTATGAACAAAAGGGGTCCTAGTATACTTCCCTGGGGCACTCCATATTGAATGATTCTGGGATTCGACTTATATGTTTTTTCATAGTTTGTGCCGTTTGTTATTCTAGTTATTTGTGTTACTTGCAATCTGTTTGCTAAATATGACTTTAAGAGATTTAATGCAATTCCTCTGACCCCATATCTTTCTAATTTATCAAGAAGTATTTGATGATCCACATGATCAAATGCCTTTGACATATCCATAAAAATCGCAGTTATTGCTTGTTTTTTATCTAGTTCTGTCATTACTAGTTTTAAAAATTTAAAGAGAGCGCTACTTGTAGATCTACCCTTACGAAATCCGTATTGCTCATTTGCAAATATGTCATTACCTTCAAAATAATTGTACAAGTTATTATAAATTACCTTTTCAAAAATTTTTGCAATAACTGGTATTAATGCAATTGGCCTGTAAAATTTCATATCTTTTCTGTCATCTTTTTTGAATACGGGAGTTATGAGTGTTAATTTCAACTTTGAAGGAAACATCCCATGTTCTAGGGACAGGTTTATTATGTGGCTTAGTACTGGAGCAACGAGATGCGATACCTTTTTGAGTACTTTTACATTTATGTCATCGTAACCAGTACTGTTCGTATTTTTGAGCAGTTTTATAATTTGGTCAACGTCTTGTGGATTAGTTGGTTTCATGAAAATAGAATTTGGATTATTATATGTCAGTGTTTTAAGAGGTGTACCATAGTCATTGGGTGTTATTAATTATTTATTTGTCCTTTTGTCTATAGAAGTCCCAATGCATTCGATGTTACTTGTGGGCACTCAGGGCCTAAATCACTATGGCGGCTTGACATCCCCCTTTATAATTATAACAAATTGTAACTCCTGCTCACTCCACCTAAGTTAACACGTAGAGATATTGACAGAATATACCAGCTGGAGCTATCCAAAACCAATGTTTCCGCTCTCCAGATTATTGTTATACCAAGTACGGTTCACGCAAAACAGAATCGAACCGCGATTAAATAAAGTAGTTTTTCCCGTATATATTATTGTTGTTCCTTTCTACTGTCCCAGTTAAACAATTGCCCTGCTTATCTACTCCAAACCATTCAATCTGCCTAGACCAGCCTCACTCAACCTTTTTTCTTCCTGGGCCAAATAGTTCTTGTACTGTTGTCATGATGGGCCACAATTACACACAGCAAAATGAAAACCTCTATACAACGTGTAACAGAATAAACGCAATACCTCTTTAGAGGCCATTATTGTGGGAAGGGAGTGGCAGACTCTTTTTCTTTAAGAATGGGAGATCATCAAATGACTCCTTCCGCTCTGGGTGGAGCGGAAGGGCGTGTCAGACTCTTACTGACTAAAACCCATCCGTGTTCCTTCTAAAGCCCTTTGCGTTCCAGGGCCGCGGTGACTCTTTACACATATACCAAACGAACCAGCTGCGTCACAACCTAAGCAGCAGAAAGGGGGAAAGCAGAACCGTCGCTGTGAAACCCTTCCGAGGAATCCGATACAGCGCTTTCCAGCGAAGCAAGAGTGTGATGAGGAAGGCTTCATCAAAGTACAGAAGAAAAAGAAGAAGCCTACTTGTCGCAATCAATGCGGTGCTGGATTGATAGGACCAAATATGCTGCTACGTCCAGCGATACCTTCAACGTTGCTGTATGTGTCCCGACTGCATCACTCCACGAAGGTTGAGGAGATCGTGGAGTACATGAAGGTGAAGACCAACTGGACCTTGAGGGTGGAGAAGTTGGAACAGCGTCACAACACCAATTCAAGTCGTTTGTGGTGCGGTTTCCGACACAACATCTCGACACGTTCCTAAAGGAAGAGTTTTGGCCGAAGGGTGTAGTCTACCGACGTTTTCGCGGCAGGCTACGCGCAGCGTAACTTATAAGTTAATTAAGTAAGATTAATATTTATTAGTTTATTTTTTGTGCGTTTAATTTGTGTATATTATCTATGGGCCTTAGATGCCTGAAAATAAAGAATTATTATTATTATTATATACATGTGAGCGTGACTTCTTGTTCCCTTTCGATAGTTTGTTCCTTTTTGACGGCCATTAATATTTTCAAGATATTGTTTTTAATTACAGCTACAGCAAACAATGTCAATGCGAGGGCTTTGCAGGCCTTTGTGTGTGTACTATCTGTCAGACTTGCTACTTCAAGCGGCCCACCCAAAATGTTCCATATTTGCTATCGTTGGTCTGGTCGTTGAGCTTCTGAATTTAGGTTCGCGAAAACTGAATAAACTAGGAATATTTTCCTACATTAAGTAAATAAAACCCAGGAAGTGAAATTGGAGTATCGAATTATAATACTTCAGAGAGATTATTGTTTTTAGAGTTCCGTAACTCAAGAGGAAAAACGGAATCATTAGAGAATCAGTTCACTTGTCATTTTTGTTCACCTTGTGAACAAGAGTGCTGTGAGTTTCTCCCTTTGAAAAAGACGATAGTTTATGGTTGCTTGTGGGTATTAACTACGTGTATAAAAATATTTTTTGCGATTACAAACAGACATTTGCTGTAGTAGTTTAAACATTTATGGTGACGTATAGTGATACATTTTGTAGTGTTAACTTTATCCTTACACTCGTATATGCAGTGAAAAAATAACGCAATTCAGATTGATCCGTCTTATCCTCTCGTTTCTTTGATGATGGTGTGTTTACAGAACATTTTCAGCGTGATTCCAACTTAAATTTGTCCGGTTTTTTTAAGGACAACATTAGTATTTTTCCTTAAAGTAATCTCTCCCTAATATGACATTACGTATGCAAAACATGTGCAAACTGAGTCCATATAAGACTGTTGTCCTGACTGTGGTCGGTTACTGAATTGAGACACAAGAGTTTCTGCATTCGTTTCATAACTGGCCTTCGTAAATATTATCCCATTTCTTCCTTTCGTTCTGGGCTTAAATGGCTGCCTATCCGTCAAAAAAGATCCCTCAGATCCCTCAGATCCCTCTGCATGCTCTTCACTATCGCGAACGATCCTTTTGCTCCTGATAATGAATTCTAATAGAATTCAAAAATAGTATCAAAGAGACTAACAAAAATAAAGTAACACAAATAGTTAACGAAACGAATAGCATTTATTTCAACGTTTATTTTAACAGAGAGTTTCTTAAAATAATGCCCATCCTAACTAGTATTAATAGTTTTTACAGACAAACTTATGACTACAATTTTTCTTTGGCCTTCAATTGTGCAGCAGTGAGTTAAGATTTAGACATGGGAGAGCGATGCTCGGTAACATAAATTGGCATCTTTTTACCAGTATAACGCATGACAGCTGTGTTAAATTTATCATCCGGGTGAGCTTTGTTGTATCTGATTACTGCAGCATACAACTCGTCGCGTAATCTAGCACTACGCAGCTTCACTAGTACAGGGCGCGGGCGTATCCTCTTGTCCAGTCTAATGCACTTTAATATGTCCCAGTCTTTTAACGATATATCTGACACATAGCTAGCAAATAATATAACGGTGATAGATAGCACTTCATCTTTAAGTTCTGGTAAGCCATAAATTTCTATACTCGCCTCGCGTAAGCTGTGATCTATGCCGTTTATATTCACGTTCAGTTGACTCACAGTCTGTATCATCTCGGAGATCTTTGTACGAAGTTCATAACTCTCAGTTTGCACATCCTCGAGTTCAGTTTTCAAGTCATCCATTTGAGAGATGGCAATTGTTCCACATTTCTTCAACTCTTCAAGCTGTTTCTTGATATCATCCGCTTCGGATCGAATCATATTTCTTCCTTCAATTCGAAAGATATTGTGAATTTCCTGTCGTATTTCGTTGATGTCAGCCATTTTCTAAGAGCGCAATCAATCACAATATATCACTATAGATGGTAGAACAGACGAGTCCTTAAGTGGTGACCGCGTATCAGCAAGCGCAGCGTGTGACGCCGCCAACTAGGTTGACGGATGACCTCAAAAAGGTGGACCGGGACACACTGCATGCAGAAGCCGAAGGACCGGGTGTTGAGGCGCAGCTTGAGAGAAGCCTATGTCCAGCAGGGGACTTCGATAGGCTTCTATCCTATATCACTCGTTTGTCACTTTGTTTTTGGACACCAAATATTAGTTACTGAATCAACCTGCGACTCCCGAAGTTCGGTGAAGAGTGAGTTTATCAGGAAAGATTTAGGCTTATATACTCACCGCGATACGCTTTGTTGCACAAATTATCGCAATCGGGGAAAACATAACTGTTGTTGCATAATGTTTTTTAATCTCCGGATTTAGTATTTCATTTTGTATCGATCTTGGATCGATGGTAGGATTGATTAGTCGACGTCGATCGATAGTTTCTACTACACCAATCGATCAATCTTAGATAGATGGTAAAATTAATTAGATGAAGTCAATCGATGGCTTCTACTTCTACCACACCTTTTAATCGCCCGGTATCCCTCGATCCGTCAAAGCTACCACACCGGTCGATCACCGTCGATCGATCAATTGGTGTGGCTAACATGGAAGGACTGTCTATCTGTCCTTCAGAACGCGGTAACTGGGCAACATATACCCCTTGTCAAAACTGGTATTCTGGCTTCTGTAACCATGGCAACTGTTAGCTGTATTAATTTGTACTACAGTTTAGTGGATTGTTATTATTTCTATTGTATAGTTTTAGTGGATTTCTACTAACCGCTGAATCAAAGGAAAAATACCTAGCACGAACACCAAGCGATTTTGGGTTCTCTACCCATCACAAAACGCAGTTTATTGCTAAGCAATCGGTAAAAGGAACAAAACATTTTTATTGCAACATAATAATGTTACTGGTGAAATGTGGGTGTTAGGTAAAGAAATACACGTCATCTGCCTAATCATTTGGGTAGTACCAAATGTTATTTTTAAAGTGAAACTTTTATTACATCGTCTCAAATTTTTTGGTCTGTATATCGCATGTCGCGTGACGGTCGGCCGCGGAGTAGGGATAAAGTGAAAGGCGCTCGTCAGAGCAGCCGAGGCCAATATGGCGGCGTCTATAGTTCCATCAGCTGACCGTGTAGTGTATAGACTATTACTCATTTGTGCCAGTGCTCCACGCTAATTTGTTTGTTTTTTTCAGTATTTTTTATACCCTTAATGGAATATTATTCCGAATTTTTTTAGTTAAATATCTATAATGTGAAAAAAAGTTTCACTTTTACCGTGGTTTCAGAAAACCACACAATCCTTTTTTTGATACATGACATGTAGATAAAGTGACTGCCTATCGGATCTCCACATCCCAGTAACTGTGTAAAACGGTACTCTTTAGTACTGAAGACAGGAGTCAGATTTTCTAGCTTTTGACAATCCGGAACGACTGCCAAAGATTTACAAATAACAACCGGGACTAACGGCTTAACAAATAATGAGTCATAATATTCTCTGAGTAACACATATTTACGTATATTGTTTTTTTTATGCTTTCCGAAATATAATATTATGCTTTCTGAAATATAATATTATGCAATCTCAACATGCAACCCAAACCATACTCCATAATCTATACATATATTTATTTATTTATTAAAACTTTATGCACAAGTAAAATCACTGTACAAAGGCGGACTTAATGCCTTAGGCATTTCCTACCAGTCGACCTTAGGTTGGTGCAGAGACAACATGGCAGGTGCAACTTTAAGAATAACTAAAAATAGAGAGAAGAAAAATAAAATAAAATTATAAATACATAGATACATACATACACTTAAACAAAGTTATTAAGAAAAAACGAATCCAACGAATTAACGCTGTCATGATTCTACCAACTTCTTGCGAATGTGCTCACGTGCCTTCACCTTAAAGGACAACCGACTTGTTGCCATCCTGATGTTCAGAGGGAGCGCATTCCAAAGGAAAATTGCTTGAACAAAGAAAGAGGAGCGGATAAACCCAGAGCGGTGAGAGGGACATCGTAGAAGGCGATTATTGGATTATTGGTAATTATAAATATTTTTGGTGTGAGTTGTCCGTGAAAATAACCGATGTTGACTAAATTGTTTAGTGTTGTTGGACTGTGCTTTATTGAAAGATAAAAAAATGGTCAGTGGGGTTTGGTAATAACTAATGTTGTATGCGAAAGAAACTCTGTTTTTTTTATTGCCTTTCAACGTCTTTTTAGGGTTCCGTACCCAAAGGGTAAAGCGTCTGTCTGTCTGTCCGTCTGTCACCAGGCTTTATCACATGAACTGTGATAGTTAGACAGTTGAAAATATCTCAGATGATGTATTTCTGTTGCCGCTATAACAAAAAATACTAAAAAACAGAATAAAATAAATATTTAAGGGGCTCCCATACAAAAGATATGATTTCTTGCCGTTTTATAGATAATGGTACGGAACCCTTCGTCACGACACGCGTTTGACCACTATCTCAATTGATGGTAAGCGATTATGTGTATATCACGCTTCATCATCATCATCATATCAACCGAAAGACGTCCACTGCTGGACATAAACCTCGCCCAGATGTCGCCACAACAACCGGTCCGGTCCGGCAGCACGCTTGCCTAGAAGTAACCTATTCACTCTTGACTTACAGACTCCCAGGTTGTAGCTATCAGGAAGCACAGACTCTGGCAGGGAATTCCACTCCTTAACTATACGCATAATGAATGTATTCCCAAAACGTTTTGTGCGTGTGAAATTATCTTACAAAGTCAAAGTGGCCAAATTCTAGGCCGCAACAATATAATTTTAGTAGTTAGTTTGTCATGGAAACGCTAAGGAGAAGATAAATTCACTTTAATAATCTTAATATATATATTTCTTGTGTACGTGTGTATGTCACTGAACTCCTCCTAAACGGCTGGACCGATGTTGATGAAATTTTTTGTGTGTGTTCAAGGGAATGGTTTAGATTTACAATTGGACCCGGTAGGTGGCGCTGCAATCGATTTCTATAAATTTTCGTCAAACACAAACCAATCGTTCAGACAGGACAACGCCTGTCGGGATCGCTAGTTTTATTATAAATTAGTTGAGATAAAAATTGGTAATTTTTATACAATGACAAGTTTTATAAGCACATTTTTTATATTTATTATTTACTAGTTGCCGCCCGCGGCTCCGCCCGCGTGGTTGTCGAAAATTATCCCAAGGGAACATATTTCCGGGATAAAAAGTATCCTATGTGTTCTTCCAGACTATAATCTACCACTGTACCAAATCATCTATATTTCATCAAGATCCGCTCAGCCGTTCTGACGTGAAAGAGTAACAAACATCCATCCATCCATCCGTCCATACAAACTTTCGCGTTTATAGTATTAGTAGGATGAATGAAATGTCAAAATTGACCAATATGTTAAAAAAAAATGCGAAGCATCTTCAAAGTGGATAGCACAACCCTAAGGTTAAGCTCTAGACAAGAGACATTCTGTCAGCGGTAGCGTGGCGAAGGCGATTGTCAAAACATCAAAAATGTATGGGAATGTCTGACGCTAAAATGTCACGTGATCAATTCGTTATATTTTGTAATTTTTCCTAATTATCGCTAACTTAGAAGAACAGGACCAAGGCATTTCGATAGTACCTAGTTCAGGGTACAGAAATTGCTCGTCTTTCGGGACCCCGAATCTGTTAAAGAACTGTAGGTATGCCATTCAACATGAAAACAATGCTTGCGTGGTACAATCTGCCCAGACTTTATTTATTTATTTAAACTTAATGTACAATAGTGGTACATGGGCGGACTTAATGCATCAAGGCATTCTCTACCAGTCAACCTTTGGGTTATAAAGACTACACTGTGGTAGGTTTACAAAAAATAAAAATAAAATTTAAAATATAATTTTGTTTCGGAAAGAATAAGTACACAAAAAATATATTTTATACTAATAAAATACATAAATATGCTAAAATAATAAACTAATAAATATGATATTTAATAATATTACTAATCTTACTTTAATTTTCCCATTGATTTATTTAATATTGATGTTGATATGTGACCTGAGGGCCAATAACACTATTTTTAAGCAAAAATTTATGGAAATTGAGTCCTTTTCGATAGATTGTTGGAATCCCAACAACTTCACTAGCGCATCTCTACGCGCGTCGCTCCACTTGCATCCATATTTAGTAGCCAGCTTTTGCTTGTACGTTACACAGGGTCACAGTGACAAAAGGATCAATAAAACCTTAAGTTTTTAAGTGTTAATTCATCATATTATATTTTAGTCCTGCGTGTTACGTAAACGCAGTTATTAAAGTATTCATTCATTTGGCACTCTTCAAAGTGGTTGAGCCGAATGGTGCTAGCGCAGGCGTCATATTGCTGAGCGAGCGCCGTCAGCTAGGAATGGTCATGTCTCAGCTGCCACGGTTTATTTTAATTATTTGTTCCTTGAATTGTGGTTTTTTTTTTACTTCGGACGTTTGATCGTGCAAGTCTTTCTACATCGTTCTCACATATATGTATGTTTGTATAGTTTTCACACGAATAATGTAACCATATCATTGTAAAAAACATTGATTTAAAAGAGTGTCTGTGGAGTTTCTTGCACGTTCTTCTCCATAGAGATCTACGCTTTGGAACGTGTAATTAGCTTCATCTCTTTGGACAGACCGACCTGGACTATTCAAAAGTACCTGTAATGGTTTAATTGAAATAAATGCTTTGAGTTTTATTCGTTTTTGAATTATCCATGCGTTTCACCTACTCTTTCCCACATAAATTGCGACTGAAATGCAAATGCAAACGTTGCTTAATACTCCATAACACGCACACCTAAAACGAAACGAACGGTAGTTGCTGAAAATCAGCGCCATTGATTTTTAGATTTGTCCATGGTCACGGCATTTATGCTGAGCAAATGACCGATTCTTGCTCGGATACGACGCACAACTTGAATTTATTGATATTTTATACATACATTGTCTAAAATGTTTATTATTTGTTGTATCCATGTTGTCGCTGTCAGTCAGTCGGGCGCTCAGTCGGGCGTGATGCCAAAGACAACTGCTGAACTGTGTTCTGTTTTGTCTGTGGTGTGACCAGAGACACGTTTTAATTAATGTCCGGTCCTGACATGGGCTGATAGTAATGCGTTTTTTATTTAGTTTTGTTATAATTCTAGTTTATAAGTTAATTGTAAGTTTTAATTTATCTTTAAGTATTTCTGTGTGTCTTTTCTGGCAAAATAAACTGATTTTCTTTCTTTCTTTATTTTCTTTCTAAAAGTCACACGATTACACTTGGGTACACCAGAATAAAGAAAATACTTATGTTAGCTAAGTTTTATAAACGCCAATAATCATACTATGTTATAAATGAACACTGAAATTAACAGATTAATTTATTGAAGAAAATTAGTTGTCTGTAAAATCGGTTAACGGACGATAGTTTAACGTGACAACGTCATAACAAAACATTGATGAAATGAGCGTAACGTTACAATGAGCGTAACGTTACAATGAGCGTAACGTTACAATGAGTCATCCTTTTCCGTGCGTGCAGCCTGCGTTCATCGATTTATTAGACGTTGTCACGTCAAAAAGACTGCTTACTAGGTATTGTTATGCTTGGTTGCGGAATTTGTTCGAAAGAGTCACCGTGGCCCTGGAACGCAAAGGGCTTTAGAAGGAACATGGATTGGTTTTAGTCAGTAAGAGACTGACACGCCTTTCCGCTCCAACCAGAGCGGAAGAAGTCATTTGATGATTTCCCATACTTAAAAAAAAGGTATTTTTATGCTTCAAATAGTTACGTTAATACACACACGGGGCACAGGCGTGCCGCGAAACCACAAAAACGTTTGCACAAAACGCGTCGGTGCGCTGGAACTGCTGATGCGATGCTGACTATATATAGCTCACAAATACTAGTAATTCAGTTCTGGCCGTCTATTGAAGACAGCCAGAACTGAAGTCTATTATTTTAGAAGTTAAAAGTAATAATCAGAGGCTGGGGCACGCGTGTGCCCCACGCGTGTAATGAAGTGATACAAATTGTAGAATTGAAACTCTGAATGGAGATCACCTCACTGAAAGGATACAAACAAAACAAAAGACACACCTTTTTTTTTTAAATGAAAAACAAACAATTAATTTTCAATTAATGACACATTTCCATCGTTACAAATTTTTATTAATTACACATTCATTTATCTATTGTCTCCGTTCCATTATCATCCAGAATGATTGTATCACCAAACCTGATGCTGATGAGTTTCTGATACTGTGTTATTAATTTTTGTCTGGCCTCCTGGCTTATTGATTACCTCATATTCATGGCACGTCCTTCTGATTGTACCATCCTGGAAATAAATAAAAAAATACATCTAATTTTATGTCCACTGTCTACTTCGATCCAGCCCGTCACTAGCGGTACTCCCCCCAGCGACGCCCTTAGCGTGTAGTCGCTTAGTTTGTAAGATTTAATAAGCCCTGGCTGGAGGCTTATTTATATTAAGGCCACCACAGGCAAGCCCGGTTAAGCAGTCGACAACATCATAGGTTGAACTGCGAGACGCCACACAAAAAAAAGATATGTCCACTGTCGTATTAGACTTGGGTAATGCACCGCGCACGGTCAAAGTCAAAAAAGTATTTGCACTCCACCTATACCAAAACTATAGATTTTATTTATTTTATTTAAAGGGTAAACTTTAGAGGGTTTATGTTATGGAACGTGAAAACGTTTGGATGGGAAATCATAAAATGACCTCACCCGCTCTTGGCGGTAAAACCCTTGGTTCCTCCAAATACCCTTTGCGTCCCAGGGTCGGGGTAACTGTTTGAAATAATTCCGCAAACCTGGTAAGCACTGGTAGAACGCATCGCTTCATATTTTTGACTGACTAACTTTAACAATAGGGATGTTGTCTGAGTTAAAAAAATATGATTCTATTTAGTCCGTCAGTTAGATTATCGAAAAATATTGGATACGTTTTTTCATGTTTTACCAAATCAAAAAAAAAGAGTACGAAGATAAAACACATCAAAGATAAGGAGTGGGGGCTTGTTACGTCACTTTCCAGTAAAAAGTGTACTGGTAAGTGACGTCACACGAGTTTTCAACGCACCGTATCGACTTCATTTTTTGTTTACGTGACAAAAAGAAATCCAATATTTATATATCCAATATTTTTTGGAAATCTATCTGACGGACTAATTAGAGTTTTTTAGTTAAATACCTACCCTATTAATCAAAAAAAAAAACATGAAAACTTCGCAAAATGTAGATTGGCCTATACCCTATCCGTTTAGGTAGTTAACTAAAGGTAAACAATCTTGATGTGTCTTTTTACACGAATTCATATTAAACAAATAAACTACTTTTCAAACTTATGGTTCAATTGATTTAGTATTCGTTACTGTTGTATTTAATTTGGTTTTTACTTGCATTTTATTTTTAAACTGAGTTTTTAAGTAAAAAGTTACATCAAGATTGTTTACCTTTAGTTAACTACCTAAACGGATAGAGTATAGTACTTTCGAGTGGTAGTGTATATTTAGTACGGCGGTGATTACAACTGAGATTACGATTTGGAAAAAGCTGTTGTGCAGACCCCCAAAAAAAATATGATAAAGGCATACAAATTTTGACTCACCTTTTCAGTACTCTTAGTACAGTTACTTGTAAGTGGGACTGCTGGTTCCCTTTGGAGAGTTTGTTCCTCTTTGTCAGTCATTATTATTACTATCACTACAGTGGCAAACAATATCAATGAGAGGACAATGCAGGCCTTCTGTATATGTGGATGCATGACTGTCGGACAGATACGCTACTTCAAGCGTCCCACCCAAAATGTTCTTTATTTGCCATCGTTCGTCTGGTCGTTGAACTCCTGAATTCAGCTACGTGATGACTGACTGAACTAGGAATATTTTCCTACAGTTAATATAAACCCCGGAAGTGAGATTGGACTTTCGAATTATAATGCGTCAGAGAAATTATTTTTACAGTTCCGTAACTCAAGAGGAAAAACCATTAGAGAGTCGCTTCCTTGTGACCGTGTGAGTGAGAGGTGTCTGCCATACCTTTTTTTTTTGTTTTTAACGGGGGAAATCCTCATAGATTTCCTCGGCCCTGGGGCGGGTGGAGGGGTCTGTCAGACTCTTACTAACTAAAACCACCCCGGTGGTCCATCTCCCACCTACGCCGGGGATTGCGGGAACTTATGCGACTTTCGGAATTCCCGGCTGGTCCCGGCCCACCTCTGCTGGTCACCTTGGTCAGCGGGGGGAGTGAGGTGTTTGACTCCCCTCGCGACTTCAAAGAGGGGCGCACGGGAACACCACGCGCCTCCACCTCGGGTCCGGATGAATGAATGGGGGGCGACGGTCATCCCCAAGACCACCGCCCCTGGACCCCGTTAGGAGGGCTGGAAGAGGGCAGCCTCCCTTTCCGCAGCCTCTTTCTGCGCGATAACTGTTTCGCAGAAAGAGACCACCGCGTTCCAGGACTCCTCGCTGCCGAACATAGAACAGACTACAGCCGGCAGTGAACTTTTTTCTACTGTCAAGTTTACCTTTTAAAATATTTTTTTCCAGTGGAAAAAACGCAAGTCAGATGTACTCGACTAACCCTTTCATTACTAAGATGGTGGTAGTAGTGTTTATGGTTGTGTGCATAGTATATACCTACGGAACCCTTGACGGAAAACCGACTCGCATTTGGCTGTTTTTTTAAGGATAACATCAATAATTATCCTTAAAAGTAATATCTCGAGTCCTCGCCTAATAGTACCTCTTTCTAAACTGAGTACACATAATCGAAATAAGATATTTATCAAATCATTGGGCATCAAAAAATTCCTCCAAATCGCTGTCAATGGCAAAAGTGCCCAGAATACTGGCAGCATTGCCGCGTTGAATGGCAATGCTGATTCTTTGGCCGAAGCCCAGCCCTCTGGACACGTGAACAGTCGACGAGTTATTTGCTTATGTCGCAAAAGACTCGGTGAGCACTCGGACCCCATGGGCCTAATTTTTCAACCCCAAACGGCTCAAATATACCCAATAAGATTGTTATATTTGCGCCGTTTGAGATTTTCTGCACCTATATCAGCCACCCCAGCGCAGCCCGCCGTGCTAAGAAAATGGGATGGCGCAAGGGTTGCACACATGTTGCATCCCGTACAAAAGGCCTACCTACCTTCCAAGGCATTATGGTCATCCCATCTGGCCTCTTGCCATCGTCACGTGCCAAGCCATTAGGTTCTAAAACAGCTGGCGGTGACAAGAGCTCGACGGATGATGTCATTAATGCTGGCGTGCCGTGCCAACCGACCAGCGCTCCTACTGCAGGACAGTTTCAAAGTATCCGAGGCGACTGCTTCGCCACATTGACACCGATGTGGAGCTCCGCTAGGAGCACCCAGACGCAGACACGTAGCGATCCTGGAAGTACTGTCACTCAGCAAAGTACCTATATTAGGTGACGGTAGTGCCTGTAACCAAAGACCCGACTCCCATTCACCCACAGCCAGTAGGCGGCCACGCTCCTCAGTATTAATGGACGTATTTATGAGGTTATTCCGTACCAACCTGCCGAGCGGCTCGTCCCATTGTCTCTGGGAGAATGGGTTATCGGGTAACGCCGTGCCCGGGCAAGCCACTTTCCAAGCGTTCACTCCATCGTTCAAGCATGGCACTTCACAGTTAACCAACGAAGGAGTTAAAATCCTTTTGGTTAACTTTTAAGTGCAGTGGACCGAAGACAGGTAGGCTTACACTAGAAATTTTGCGGATGCCGAGCCCACCAAAGCGAATAGGTAGTGTGGCTTGCAGCCACGCTCGGTCATCCAGAGCCACATTTAAGATAGTTGTTAGTGTGCCTTGAATGATTTGCTAGGAGGTGCAGTGAACTCTTGCCTAAAATTTTGATATCTGGGGCTATTGCGTTGAATTTCTGCAGAGTCATTTGTCTGTCGGTATTGTCACAAAGAAAAATTTCACATTTGGAGTGGTTGAGGTCAAGGCTGATGGATTGGAACTGTTTCTTCAGGAATTCGAAATCTTAGTGGGAAGAATATCCTTTTCTGATCCACGCAAGATCCCTTTATCCACTTCTACTGACTACTAAGGTGGAATAATTTCACTATTCTTTTTCACAGAGCCCACATGGCAGGTGCTGCTATTAATGAGGCTGGTGATTGCTATCGTGTTGATAATTCCATTTTTTTACTACATAAAATTAATCGGTAGAGCTAAGAAAAATATTGGTTAAAATATGACGGCGCGCCGCGAGCCATGCATCATACATGATGGACATGTGGAAGTTTGTTATGAACGTTTTCTAGGCAATTAATGCGTTAATTGACCTCTAAAGTCTCCAGATTTTCAGTGGAGTTTTCCAAAGGGACGGATTGTGGGGTATACTTTAAACAAATGACATCGCATTTTTAGGCAGGAAAAAGGTGCAAATTTGGCAGATGTTATCACCACACCAAATCGAATCTGAATATTTTTTCTAAACGATATATGGGTTGAAACGTAATTTGTTTATCATATTATATGAACCCCCCATTCATGTTAGATTCCCTTAAACCCTGCAGACAGAAATAAGACACCGCAGCGGGGCTTCGTCGACTTTCCATGGTCACGACCGTAATTTAAGCCGAATGTACATTCGATTAAATAATATAAGTGATCATTAGATCTGTATGGTGTCGGACATAAAAGAATAGCACCATCCCATCACTTCCCGTGGGTGTCGTAAGAGACGACTAAGGGACTCACCAGAGAATGGGCAGCAGCATTCTCTGTGCATTGCCACAGCTACACTGCGATCGCCAACCCGCCTGCCAAGTGTGGCAAATATGGCAACCCCCCCCCCCCTCCATTTGGGAGGCCTATGTCCAGCAATGGACGTCGTTCGGCTGAAATGATGATGATGATGATTAAATCTGTGGCGTTTCCAAACGTCACATCTTATTCGAGACGGCAACATGGGTGTAAGCTGGACTCATTAACTAATTCCGTGCATGAGTTTCAGGTCTTTGGTCCCGTGCATCGTCCTCACATAATATTAAATAAATTCTTGTATACCAAATTTTGTAAAATCATTATTTGAAAAGAGTAACTATGGAGTTTCTTGTCCGTTCTTCTCCATAAGAATCTACCTTTCCGAATGGACAGTAGAGTCACTTTATTAATGTAATATTATTATTTTTACTGAACTGTAAAAGATGACGTTCAAAAGTGCCGTTTAATGGCCTAATTGAAATAAACGTTTTGACTTTGACTTTTGACTTTGACTTGCTTTTTGGCGTGTCATTTTGACGGTTTGAAAGAAATCTTATACAATATGAACGTTATAACTTTTAATCATTAGTTTAAGTATATGATATATCAACTCAAGCTTATATGAAATGAAATTATATCTGTTGGATTAATATCATAAGTTGTTATAACAATAGATGATTATAACAAATGAAAATTATATCTAAATAAATTAAAAATATTTAGACCTAAAATTACTCTCACCGTCAAAGCTCAGGTGAAGTGAACATGAAGTGAGCGGTCAATCCATACAAACAAGATGGAATTCCAGTTCACTTAATGCTCACTCTACCTAAGTTCACACGGTGAGACGTTGACAGAATAAACCAGCTGTAAGCTTAGGTGAAATGATGATGACGTGAGTTGTCAATGCATACAAACAAGGTGAAATGACTGTTCACAGAATCATCATTGGGAATCGTCGAAGCAAGGCCAAAATGTATGGTACGACCTTGATCCGTTCAGAGCTTGCAAAAAAATAAAAAAACAAAAGACACAATTTTTATTAAAAATCAAAACTTATACACAGTAAAGGCTTGGGTTAAGTGATCACGAAGTGAGCTGTCAATCCATGTAATCAAGATGGAAAGACAGCTCACTTCATTTTCACTTCACCCAAGCCATCATTTCGATATGTTTACAGAGTCGACCGGCAGTACATTTATCATTCATTTGGCACATGCCAACACACTTACTCTTCTTACATATTCTTACTTATATAATTCTGGCTACGTACCTTTAAAGTACAGTAGTCAACAGAAGTACAATCATTATCAACATCGACTTTTTCACAATTTCCATTAAATGGATAACTCACATTTTTATACAGGATCGAACCATTCGAACAAAGATTACATTCTCTAATATTTAAATCGTTGAAACGAATATTTGTTTCTGTTTTATTAATTTTTATCTGGGCAAGACCTCCCAACTGTATTATGACTCCATAAGCGTGGCACGTCTCTGTGAGTGTTCCATTCTGAAAATAAAGAAAAATTTAGGTTTTATTTAGTGTCACAAACTATACTCCACCTTTTATCCTGCTCTCTGTGCCCCAAAACATACAGCCACCAGCGATACCGTGGAAGTGGCAAATTTCAAATTCATTTATTTGTCCGAATATGGTATATTACATGGTCTTAAATGGCAATGTTTTAGTTAGACCAATCCAGTCTGAGACACTGTTATGCCAGCGACGCAATGAAGAAGCGTGTCAACCGGCGGGCATAATTATTATGATTTAATGCTGCAAGAACAATCTATATATAATTATGTTTTTAAGTATGGGAAATCATCAAATGACCCATTTCATTCTGGGCGAAGCGGCAGGGAGTGTCAGACTCTTACTGACTAAAACCCATCCGTGTTCCTCACCATCCCCTTTTTTTTAATAGCGATATTAGGGCTTTAATTATTTTCTACTCTCGGCGGTCGAACTCGATAATTGATCATTTACCACTCGATCAGTTAGTTATTCTTGACTATTTATTAGAAATTTTTATTAAATAGAATTGAAAAAATATTTTAGTGTTGGGAAGCCTATTTATCGAGGAAGGCTATAGGCTATATAAAATGACGCTACGGCCAATTGGAGCTGAGCATTCATGAAAAATGTGACGCAGACGAAGTTGCGTGAGTCAGCAAGTAATAATATAATAAAGAGGAAAGATTTGTATTTTTGTATGTAACGAATAAACTTAAAAACTACTGGACTTATTTAAAAAAAATCTTTCAGCAATGGATAGCTACATTATCAGCGAGTAACATAAGCTATATTTTATCCCCGTACTCTTACGGGAACGGGAACTATAGTAGGCGCCAGATAATCGTGGAATAACGGTCATTGACCCACCTACAATTATTGACATTTTTAATTTGAAAAACGGAATTAATGACACAAAGCTGTCCCGAATCATCATCTCTCGTGATCCTTAACATTGTCTAATAATGAAAAACGATTCATATTTAATTGTTCAGGTACCTATGAACAGTTATTAGGGAAAGGTCAATATACTTTATTCCACATTTATCTGGCGCCTACTATACGTGGGCGAAACCGCGTGACGTCCGCTAGTCAATTATAAAATTTTAAAAGATTATTAATCATGGGTCGAATCTGGTGTATTGTAATAAATCAATTACTTACCATATAAGTGGTATTAGTGCATTTACATGTGAGAGGGACCGCTTGCCCCCTTTTGATGGCCATTATTGTCGCTACCGCTACAATACAAAATAAATATGACACGAAGACAGTGCCCCAGCAGGCCTTCTCTGTATACGTCTTCATGATTGTCTGTCTGAATAATTTATGTAGTCTACATAAAATGTCCTTTCCTTAATAGTGCTCGTACGGTCGTTCAGCTACGCGATGACTGATTGAATAGTTCAAATTCAAGAAATGCGTCTGTCAAATACTAATAATGTCACTTATTTTTTGTAGCGTTCCGCAACTTGTAGGAAAATAACGATATATAGTATACATAATATATATATTTTTATATACAGGGTTATTTTTAAAATACTAACAACCTTTTTGGGAGTTTATTTACACATGATTTTATAATTTATATACAACATTTACTTCGCGAACAACCGGGGAATTAGGAAAAAAATTGGCTGTCTTCATGCGTTTATCACACTAATATTATAAAGGCGAAAGTTTGTGAGCGTGTGTGTATGTTTGTTACTTCTTCACGCGCAAACGGCTGGACCGATTTAGATGAAATTTGGTATAGAGATTGTATGAGTCCCAGGAAAGGACATAGGATAGTTTTTTATCCCGAGAGTATGTTCCCTTGGGATAATTTTCGATATTCACGCGGAGTATCTGATAAACCGCGGGTAACACCGCGGAGCGCAGCTAGTATCACATCACACCAATATTATAAAGGCGAAAGTTTGTGAGCGTGTGTGTATTTTTGTTACTTCTTCACGCGCAAACGGCTGGACCGATTTGGATGAAATTTGGTATAGAGATTGTATGAGTCCCAGGAAAGGACATAGGATAGTTTTTATTCCGCAGGCAAAAACTAGTGTTTTACAAATATCCCTGTATAATTATACAATCCTTTTTTTTATTTACCTGCCAATAATAGTTTTTGGAAAATATATTTTATAAAGGCTTGTGTTTAAACGCCTACCAGAAAAGTACCTATTTACTACAAAAAAAATCGAAATAGTTGCCAGAATGGATAAATGCTCTCCAAAATCAAATTCGGTTGTTGTGGTTAAAAAAAACAACCACGAAGGGGATAGCGGGGTCTGACTCGCTCGCTTCGCTCGCTCACTAGACCCCGCCATCCCCTTCTAACCTAACCTGTCCGAGTCGGGGTGTCCTAAGTCCCGAGCTCGCTTGGCTCGCTCTTGCATCCAAGTTCTCCTAGTAACAGAAGTAACATTGTATTTCAGGGAAACAAGATTTGGTAACCATTTATCCATTTTGGTAGGCAAAAAGAATATAAATACAACACATGCAATTATTTTGAGGAGTGTATAATTATGTTGAAACTTAAAACGTTGTTCCTTAGGCACCTCGGTATAGAGTGGGTTTATTTTATTTGAAGATAACATATTTTACTTGGTACGCATTTAAATTGTAGCCTTTTATAAATACAATTTCGTATTTTTTATTTGTTACTTTAGTTTAAGGCTTCTCATAGTCCTCTTATCTTATTCTTACACACTATTGTCCACTAACTTTATTTTTTTATTTCTCCTTTCGCAGGTCTGCTGGAAGAAATTTCGTTTGTATAAGCAGTTCCTTTGTAATCATTTTATAACTAGACTGGCCTGTTGGTCGAGTGGTTAGTGACCCTGACTGCTAAACCGGAGGTCGTGGGTTCGATTCCCACCCAGGACAAATCTTTGTGTGATGAGCATGATCATTTGTTCTGAGTCTGGGTGTAATTTGTCTATAATATGTATGTTTTTAGAAATATATAAGTATGATTATCAGTTGTCTGGTTGCCATAGCATAGGCTCTGCCTAGTTTGGGATCGGATGACCGTGTGTGAGTTGTCCCAAGAAGATATTATTAAGATACAAGATATTATAACGCTTTCTATCAGTCTTTCTTTGTGCACATCAAGCTAACACAATCTGGCAAATTTCTTTAATAGATTTTCAACTTTATACCTAAAACACAAGGTTCAAGGTTGATTGGGAAAATTTAATAGCTTCGGGTAGCTCGTTGTGCTGGCGTCTGTACATAAATAATATAAAATAAATAGATACCTTTATAGGATAACTTCCTTGCCCTTCTTTTAAAACTTTGTTTCTCATGATCAGGTACCAAGATTAATTAAAAGTCTAACACACATTTTGTTTTTTTGACGCACGCACGTAAAAGTATGATTCATTGTAACGTTACGCCCATTGTAACGTTACGATAATTTCATCAATGTTTTGTTATGACGTTGTCACCAGGGCTTGGAAACCGGAAAAAAATCGAACCGGTAAACGCCTTAGTACATAGAGAACTTATGATTTCGGTTTAGTTCTACCGAATTAACCGGTTTTGAACGGTTTTTGTCGCCTCCTCCAATGCCCAGCCGTGCTGAAGTATAAGAACCGGCTGCACTACTGCCCCGCCGAAAGTGGCGGAATAAACCGGTTAATTACGGTTCTTCTCTTTTAACGTTTCGACTCCGAACGAAATAAACGATAAAACCAATGTATAACATTTAATAACCGGTTATTTTTCAACGTCCGTAACCGAACGAATTTTTTTTAAGGAATGCGTCTTGGCCCAGGCATACTCTTAATCTCTTTTTTTTATTTCACATCGAATTGTACCTATTTACCCATTCGTTAGTTAGACGGTGGTAAGCACAGTGGTATGGATACGGAACCCTTACTGCGTGATCCCGATTCACACTTAGCCGGATAATGTTAATGATTATTCTTAAAATATTTCCTTCCCTAGAACTATACACATGTACAAAAACACTTCCTGTTTTTAATTGAATGACTTTTATCACATGCGTTCCGAACCAATCATAGTTTTTTACATGTTTTCCTGTAATCAATAAGTAAAAACCTTTCATTTGTATGTTTTCAAAATTTTATTCACGATTGTTTCGGAGATAAGGGATTTTTTCATTTTTTTTTTATTTAAGATTGGTTTGCTCTTTACTCTATTGTACGTTATAGATGACAGAGACAAAGTCGACGATGGAGCGAGCTTACCCAGAAGAAGCCTGTTCACTCTAATTTTGAAGAGATTAGGGTTGTATGCATTCGGAAACACAGACGCAGGCAGAGAGGATTTGACTTTTCTATATATTTTCATGAATAACTTCAAAATGTATAAATTTGAAAATAATTAAAAACATGTTTGAGACCGCCACAATAAGCTCTTTCATTTGATGTCAATATCACGCGGCAAACTTAATTTTAATTAGTTCTCAAAAGTGACCGGATTCTCAAAATATATCCACGTTAGGCTGCGGTTCCACCAGAAATGTGCGAGGAAAATGAGTGGCGCGAGGATGCGTAATGAAGCTGTGAAACGACGTTCTTCCATCGGAGATGTGCGAGGTAGCCGAGTGGCGCGAGGATGCGTAGCGACGCTGTGAAACGGTGCGCAGATGACTGGTACGAGGATCTGTAGCAGACTCTTTTCATTCATTCATTCATATATTTATTTGCATTCCATAATGTGTGAAGGTCTTACAATGGGCTTAAAGCTAAGATACAATTACGGACCCTGTAGGGCACAGCAAAAAGTATACAATTCATGTTTGAAAAAAATAATACATAATCAATTAACAATTTTAAAACATGTACTTAATATTAATTAACTTAAATATAATTATAAAATTTATTTAGAGATCAATTATTTGAGATCAGTTTACTTTAACGGCAAAAGTATGTGAGTGTGTGTGTATATTTGTTACTTCTTCGCGCGCAAACGGCTGGACCAATTTAGATGAAATTTATTATAGAGATTGTTTGAGTCCGAGTGTTTATGATTCCGGGATTTTACAGGAGGTATTATCAACTCTATTTTACTGACTTCCACAAACATGAGGGTAAATATAGTCTACCTTATCCGATCTCTCGGTAATAATCTGAGAGTTGGTCGCAACCTCGAGTGCGATCCTATTCACTTGGCTGAAATTTGGGCATGGTTAATTTAGTAGGTGCAAATAACGAAAGCTGAAGTCTGCCAGGATTTGGGAGGATGCAAAAGTCCTCCTAACTACCACTAACACTACTCTATCCCACACATTTTGTAAGTGAGTAAATAAGGGATGACTGGCAGCTCTGGGGTTACCATACTTAGCCCATATTACCATTATTAAGGTTCATCATTTGTTTACTTAATTATTCATAAACCCACCATAATGGAAAGTTTTCTTTAATTTTGTCATTTTAAATAGCTTTTTGTTTTTTAATTTTTATCTTTATTAATTTGGTTAAAATCATCCTAACTCTTTTGAATTACCTAAAACAAATAAACCTATTTTATAATAGTGATATTGTAACCCTTTGGGAAATGGAACTGGTGTCTTTAACACAGGTTACTATGTAACCAAGCTAAGATGCCAGTTGCGATACGCTCCGTGACTTCGAAACCAATGTGATTGTGCCTAAGACGTTTTTGTAATCCGATAACTGGTTTTTATTGTGACTAATAAAGCATTATTATAATAAAATTACTTTTCTTTTTCTAACCTTGCCACCTGACGGAACGATCGTTTCATTCGGAAATAACTTAGAAGACTGTAGCAGCATCAATGCCGCCACATGAAAAACTAAGATACGAAATTTGTACGCCAACAAAAAGAACCGCAACGCCACCTATCCTGTCAGCGATGAACTACCAACGAAATCTTGCATCGCGCAAGCAAAGTTCTCCGTGCGATTTGAACATATACAACAGTCCAAATATCAACTATCGGGCAGTTGCCCACCAGACACAACAACCGTCTGGTCGGAGGATCCTCCCCCTACAGTGGAGGTGTGCGGGCCTTTACTCTCTGTTCCGCATACCTCTATAGGACCAAAGCATTTCGATTGTACCCTGAACTGGCGTACCGGCTCAACTCACTAGTTTCTCGAAATTCCCTTAAGGATATTAAAAAAAACAACTTTTATTAAATAAATAAAAAACTTTAACAATTTTATTTATTTATTTAGCCTATCGTTACACATTTCCTTTTGTGTTCGTTTTGTAAGTACAGTTATGATCAATAAACACTTTTCCCCCATTTCCACTAAATGGATAAGTTATTTTGTTAAACTCGATTGAACCATTCGAACACAGATTGCATTGTGTTATATTTGGATTAGTAAGAATCGTTGAATTTGTTTGATTGATTTTTATCTTGACAAGGCCATCCAATTTAATGATAACTCCGCTTGCTTGGCACGTCTCGTTGGTTTTACCGTCCTGAAAATGAATAAAATTTAGTTTTATTTAGTGCCAATGGTCATGATGAGTTTAGTGAGGAGCTCGTGGCTAAATAATAACAGCCGCACGGGTCGATCTTCAAGGTTAAGCAACGCTTGCCGAGGTTGGTCTGTGGATGGGTGACCATCTTAACATACCGAGACTCCTTCGTGCCTCGGAAAGCACGTTAAGCCGTTGGTCTGCTGTCATTTGTACATCTTTGGCAGTCGTTACGGATAGTCAGAAGCCAGAAAATCTGACACCAGTCTTGCCAAGGAGTACCGTGTTACCCAGTTAATGAGTTGTGGAGGTCTGGTAGGCAGCCGCTCCACGTAAAATACTGGTATTCAGCTGAATCCGGTTTGACTGGAAGCCGACCCCAATATAGTTGGGAAAAAGCTAGGCAGATGATGGTCATGATGAGTTTGAGGAGCTCGTACCTTAAGAATAACAGCCGCACGGGTCGATCAAGATTAAGCAACGCTTGTTAAGGTTGGTCTGTGGAAGGGTGAACATCAAACCGAGTTTCCTCCGTGCCTCGGAAAGCACGTTAAGCTGTTGGTCCCGGCTGTCATTTGTACTGCTTTGGCAGTCGTTACGGATTGTCAGAAGCCAGTAAATCTGACTCCAGTCTTGCCAAGAACTACCGTGTTACCCAGTTAATGGGTTGTGGAGGTCTGGCAGGCAGCCACTCCACGTAAAATATTGGTATTCAGCTGAATCCGGTTTGACTGGAAGCCGACCCCAATATGGATGGCAAAAGGCTAGGCAGATGATGTGGTGGTCATGATGATTATTAGGTCTCGTGTCGTGTCGCTGGCACGACAGTGTCTCAGATTTGAGTGGCCTATGCCATTGCCATGGAATCGTTGGTGGCAGCGCATAGCTCACTTGGCTGCAGGTTGGGAGGTGGAGCATAATTTCTCACTCGACTCCACAGCCACACCCTGCTGCTGATCCGTCAAGGTACACTTAGTGATGTTGGCACTACACCATCCTTCTTGCGTTCAGGGTTTTCCAAGTGGACCACAGAAGGTAAGACCCTGTGGGACGATGCTAACTTGGTGGCAGATAGTTTGTGGGTCGGGGAAAAGTATAAGATGATGTTTGTTAATCACACCTCAAATGCTGAAACGAATTGAATGAAAAAACAATATGACCTGGTTTAGGACATGTAACATTTTCCATTAAATGTAATTTTAACACAGGCTGAATCTAGTATTTCATATAATAATATAATATAATATACTATAATATATCCTGGGACAACTCACACACGGTTATCCGATCCCAAACTAGGCATAGCCTGTACTATGGCAACCAGATAACTGATAAACATACTTATATATTTCTAAATACATACATATTATAGACAAATTACACCCAGACACATAACAAAATAATGATCATACTCATCACACAAAGATTTGTCCTGGGTGTTTATCGAACCCACGACCTCCGGTTAAGCAGTCAGGGTCACTAACCACTCGACCAACAGGCCATTCAATAAATCAGTAACTTACCTTTTCAGTAATTTTATTGCAGTGGCATGTGAGGGGTACAGCTTGTCCTCTATTGATGGCCATTACAATTGCAACCGCTGCAATGGACACTAATATTGACGCGAGGATCATGAGAACCACATGTATATACGGATTCATTATTATCTTTCGGATTAGCTTCAGGCAGGCCATATTTTTGATATTATTCGTCTACTCGTTGAGCCACACGATAAATGACTTAACAAGGAAAATGTTCTAGGTAGTTCAAACTCACTCGAAATATAATACCACAAATTAAAATACGTCAGTTAAATTATTGTTAGAGTTCCGTAACTAAACCTATAAAAACGATACTTTTAGGATAACTTCCTTGCCCTTATATTACCGATTTTAACCGGTTTTAAAAGTTACAGTTCATCATATCATATCAGCCAAAAGACGTCCACTGCTAGACATAGGCCTCCCCCAAAAGGGGGAGTTTACCATAATCGCCACGCTTAGCAGGTGGGTTGGCGATCGCAGTGTAGCTGTTGCAATGCACAGAGAATGTAGCTGCCCAATCTCTGGTGAGTCCCTTAGTCGCCTCTTACGACACCCACGGGAAGTTAGAGCTACTAAGATGAAAACTGTTACAGTGGTCACGTCAACCGCATGCACTGAAAAATAGTCCACATGACTTATTTAACGTATTCTCCCAAGTAGGGAGAATACGTATTCTCCCAAGTAGGGAGAATACGTTACGGGGCAGAGAGCGGCCACAGTAGATCGCCACCAAGAACAGTCTTGTGGTTCACGCTTTATCTCACTTCACGTCAATCCAATGTTTATCGCTTCTGCCAACACGATGCGACGACGCTCTGTTTGATGTGGACGACCGCTTTCTTTTCTCTTAAGGATTCCAATTAAATCCTTGAAAATGGGTTCCTCAAAATGGATGACGCTGAAGAGGCTGGCAAAGAAATTTGTGAAACAAAAGCTGGTTCGAGGAAGTGAGAGGGACGTATGGACGTTGTGCTTACGGAACCCTTGCTGCGTGATTTCGACTCACACTTTGCCGATTTATTAAGGATATTATTCTAAAATATTTCTTGTATTTTCCCTAAAACTATACATATACAAAACGCTTACCTAATAATATTGCTATCAGTAATCGGTTAGTCAGTAATACTGCTATTCAGCTGAATCCGGTTTAACTGGAAGCTGACCCCAATATAGTTGGGAAAAGGCTAGGCAGATGATGAATCGGTTAATCAACTCTTCTCATGACAAGATGGCTGTTCTTTTTGGCCAAAGAATAAGCATCCATAGTGGCAATCAATGCAACCAGTGTGTTTCATACTTATCCAATTGAGTGAAGGGGACAAATTTTTAATTGCCCAATTTTTAAAAAGTTCTTTCCTTCCCCCGTTACATCCCAATTGTACATATTTCTGTAGTAGTAGTTGCAGCCAACTGGTTTAAGCAGCCGATTAATTTACGGCCTAGCCTTTTCACTGAACGGCATCGTTTAGTCAGCGGTCTCATCATTATCATCATATCAGCCGGAATCAAATCACATTATCTTGGCTTCTAACAACAGCTTTAAGTTTTACTTTATGAAATGAAATGAAAAATGAAAAAAAATTGTTTATTGCCAGATTAACATCCCGTAACTACCGTTACCGCACATATAAAGATAAAGATTTGCTTAAAGATCTGTCAAGACGCTTAGTTGACACTTGGACAAAGGATACGCATATTACGCATTGCCATACAACGTGGCAATGCTGCCAGCCATTTAAGTACATTATATTTTTTTTTTCAGCGATGCAGAGGAATTTTTCGACGCCATTTTTAGCCTATTTTGTCTAGGTAGCTCCATCAGGGAATTCTCTCTTTAATTGTACGCACAATGAAAGTATTCCCAAGTGCGTATTTTTTTTTCTATGACAAATCCTATTGGGCACATGGCACCTACCTCCCTCCTATACCAAAATTCACGTAGGCCTACTAACAATGCACAATAATTACTCATTAGTACAAGCTTCAACTGTTAATACACAAAAGGAATGTGTTTACTATAATAACATCGTATATTATATTAAAGAGGTGAGTAGTGGGCGATACTTGACACTTGTGTAAACAACAATCATACTGTAGGCTCAGCAGAGGTGTAAGTTATTGGTGGGCGCGATTTAGGAAAGTCCTAAGTATCTTGTGCTTTGAAAAGATCAATCATAATTATATTAATGATAATATTTTAATAACTTTACGCGTTCGTGTTTGGGTCACAGAAGTTCATGAGTGTAAAACTGAATCGGTAGTTGAAATTGGGAGCAAATTGTGACAGACAGACAGATATAAGGACATACGAGTGATCCCATAAGGGCCCATTCCTACTCAAATGGATCGTCTGTTTTCCCGGTCCGTCCAAAGAGACGGATACGCCAGAGGCAGTACAATTTATATGGCACTGTTCATATTCAGATGGACCCGTGAAGAACGGATTCGCGTTTTTAGACGGACGTTTTGTCACTGCGAAGAGCCGTCTTCACGCCCGGATCGGATATAGTGTGAATGAATCTGCCGATCGTCGACCGCCGTCTTCCGTTTAAACAGACCGTTTGTCTAAGTATGAACACGCACATCTCGCCGCTGTCTTCAATTTAAACTGACGGTCCGTCTATGTGGAAACGGGCCCTTAGGGGTTCACTTTTCATACGAACGTTTGGGACCGTGAACAAGGAAGGAACACGGATGGGTTTTAGTCAGTAAGAGTCTGACACGCCCTTCCGCTCCACCTAGAGCAGAAGTCATTTAAAGATTTCCCATCCTTAAAAAAAAAAGAAAAGGTGGTCCGATGACCAGTAACGTTCACGGAAAACTGCTGGATGTGAGTCAAAGTCAAAGTATTTATTTCATATAAACCATTATCAGGTACCTACTTTTGAATTGTCAAAGTCAGTCCGTCAAAAACATGAAGCTTTTTGCACGTTGCAAATCGTAGATCTCTATGGAGAAGAACGTGCAAGAAACTCCACGGACACTCTTTTAAATCATTTTATGTTTACAAAAATCCTTGTTACATTAACCTTCTATATATGAGAACAATGTAAAGAAAGAAAAAACAATTTGTAGTATCAAATATTAAAATGAGCCAGTGGCAACTAAGGGATGACCAGTCTCCACTGACGGCGCCCGTTCACGAACATGAACTCAACCATTTTGAAGGGAACTGAATGATCCTATACACGCGCCACGTGAGAAACACAGGGCTCTCAGGGATGACTGTGGTGACGTGCACGGAGAGCTCCAGCAGTCCAACGGTCCAGCTGTGGACGTCTTCCGCCTGGTATTATGATGGGATCCAGCCAGCGGGGCCAATCAATTTGCTTCGCTTTTCCCAACTATGTTTAGTCGAACCGGGTGCAGCTGTACCAGTATTTTGCATGGAGTGACTGCCTATCTGAACTGCACAACTCAGTAATGGAGTAACGCTAACGTTCTTGGCAAGACTTGTGTCAGATATTCATGCTTCTACCCCACACGGCTGTCAAAGGTGTCTATGTGACATGTGACAGCCGGGATCAATAGCTTAAATTGCTTTCCAAAGCACGATGGAGTCTCGGTTTGTAATATATGGTTACCAATCACCAACTGTTCTCGACAAACGTCGCTGAACCTTGAAGATCGAGCCGTGCAGCAGTTATAAGTTATCAACCAGCTTCGTAGCATTCAGGCCCCTGGCGACTTTCTATTAAAATCTTGAGTGTTTTTATTCGCAGCACTAGAACAGGTGGCGGTGTTTGTACACTTCTACAAGAACATATCGACAGCATAAATAGAAATGATATTTCAGACATGTCATTAGAATATATAATAGAACTTTGCGCCACGGAATTACCAAAAGAAAATTTACTGATAGTAACTATGTACTGGAATAGAAGAGAGGAGGAAGTATTTTATCAACAATTAAAACAAATTCTCAAATACATAAACAAAAAATACTACAAACTAAATATAATAATAGGCGGCGATTTTAATGTTAATATAATATCGGATAATTTAAAAACAAACCAATTTTTAAATCTAATGCATGAACATCATTTTACTCAACATGTAAAAAGCCCTACACGTATTACATCAACCACTGCAACGTGCATAGATCTAATATTCACAAACTTTGTTTACAAAGACATGTACACAACTACAGAAGAGCTAGGATTTTCCGACCACCATAGTACAATATTACATTTAAAAATACCTAAACAATCAGAAAAATATAACTGGTACACAAAGAAAAGAATATTTAATAACACAAATATATCAAAATTCAAAGAGGAAATAAAAAAGCTTAATTGGAATGTAATTCTTAAAACCAACAATGACATTAACATAAATTATAAAATGTTTAATGACACACTCATCTCTATTCTAAATAAATGTATACCGTTGCGTAAAATTAAACTAAAAACGGGATTTAAAAAATATTGGCTCACTGTGGGTATAAAAAAATCTTGTTTACATAAAAGACTATTAAAGACATTAACAACAAAGACAAAAAATGCAACATTAACGAAACATTATAAAAAGTATGAAAAAACATTGAAGAAAACAGTCACAGTTGCAAAAAAATTACACTTTAAAAATAAAATGATGCAATCTAAAAATAAAGTTAAAACTATGTGGGGAATAATTAATGAACGCACAAACAAGAAACTAAAAAGTGAGAAATACAATATAACGCTACAAATAAATAATAGCTTAACTTCAAAACCCCAAGAGGTAGCCAACATATTTAACAGTTTCTTTGCTTCTGTTGGTGGGGACAGCACAAAACCTGCCGGCAGCAAGCCAAAAGGACCCCCGACATTTTCAACTACACAAAATACATTATTTCTTAGCCCAGTAGATCCTTACGAAGTAAATACAATAATTAAAAATTTAAAAAACAAGAACAGCCATGGAATTGACGAACTCCCACCCACTCTATTTAGACAATGCGCTGACGAATTAACCTTGCCGTTTTTTATACTACTAAACCAATCTTTTGAAGAAGGCGTTTTTCCCGATTTATTAAAAAAAGCTCTTATAAAACCGATTCACAAGAAAAATACAAAAACCGACCCAAACAACTACCGTCCCATTGCTCTCTTACCAACAGCCTCAAAAATATTTGAGAAGGCCATGTGCGATCGTGTCTATGCATTTTGTGAAAAATATAACATATTCAATGAGAGTCAGAATGGCTTTCGCAAAAACCGATCCACTGTTTTGGCTGTTTATAAATATATGCAAGAAGCCCTCAATATAATTAATAATAAAAAATACGCAGTAGGATTGTTATTAGATATGACAAAAGCTTATGATAAGGTGCAATTTGATATATTATTGAGTAAACTATATAATATCGGTATCCGCGGAAAAAGCTACGAATGGTTCAAATCTTATCTAAAGAACAGAGAACAAGTTGTAGAAATAGAACATTACAATCATAAATCAAAAGAAATAGAATCAATTCGATCCCAAAGTATGCCCGTAAACGCTTCTATACCACAAGGAAGTGTGATAGGATGCCTGTTATTCCTTGTTTACGTAAACGATCTCCCAAACCACATAAGTGAGACATGCGTACTGTTCGCCGATGATATTTCGATCTTAACATCATGCGATAATAATATAAATCTAAACCAAAAATTGAGTTCTATACTTGACACTGCAACACACTGGATGAAAGAACACAATCTTGAAATTAACTACAATAAGACAAAAATAATAACTTTCCACCCCCGACAAAAAATACCTATAAATATAAATTTCAAATACAACGGATTTAAATTAGAAACAGTTAATAAATTCACCCTTTTAGGCCTAGATATAGATTCACACATAGATTGGAAACCACACATTCAAAAAGTAAGAACAAAATTATCCAAGTTTTCATATGCTCTCCGAGAAATCAAGAAAACAACTGACCTAAAAACAGCTCTAGTAACATATTACGCGTACGCATTTGCATGGCTCAAGTATGGAGTTATTTTATGGGGAAATAGTACAGACGCGCCTACATTATTCACTCTACAGAAAAAAATGGTTAGAATTCTAATAAATATCAAAGATACGGACTCCTGCAAACCACATTTTAAAGACCTAAAAATATTAACCCTGCCTTGCCTTTACATACTCGAAATTAGTAAATTTGTACGAAAAAATCCGCAATTCTATACCAAAAGAGGAGATATCCAAACTAAAATTACACTCAGAAACGAAAGCAGATTAAACATACCCACTTCACGATTAAAAATGCACTCTTCTAGTACATATGTTATGTCCATTAAAATATACAATAAGTTACCGTTATACATTAAAAATATAAATCAAAATAATATCTTTATAAATAAATTAAAACAATTTCTAATAACCAAAAGTTACTACACTATTGACGAATACTTTAGCGATAAAATTCAACAACAATAAAAACTATTTTGACATAATACCTTAAACATAATATTTAAAAACATATTTTAATATTGTTAATTCAAAATGAATGATAAAAAATTCTACAAGACGCAATAAAATTGTAAATATATAGGTTATTAAAATTTAAAGTTAATAATGTAATTCATGCAATATGTAGGTATAAACACTAATAATATTATTTTAGATAAATATTTATATAAAAAGCGCCTTCATCCTCTCTCCTATTAATAATAAACTTTGCTGTGCCCGACAGGGTCCATAATTGATTCGATGTTTTAACATACCAACTGTTATGTATACACATTATGGAATGCAATAAAGTATTGAGTATTGAGTATTGAGTATATTTTTACTTCCCCTTATGATAGTTAAACATGACTATACAAGTTAGGACTATTTTCCAAAACATTCACACTTACGTCGTTATAACCCCGAAACCATCGAGTGCCATCCTTCTATAATTAATGCTGGCAGCCCACTCGACAACCGAGTCCTACGCAGGAACGTCATCTTATTGAGTGTGCTCGGCTGTGTTTATAGTATTTAGCTGTTAAATGGCGCATTCCGCAAGACATTTCTTGTAGATGACTAAATGTTGCAAGAAATTTCATAAGTATACCAAAATGCTTGGAAAAATATAACATTGGGTAAATTGATTTGCTCTACGGTCAGCCAGTTGCGGATTTTGTACGAAAGAGTCACCGCGGCCCTGGAACGCAAAGGGCATTTGGGGGAACATGGATGGGTTTTAAAATGAAATTGAAAAAGGTTTTATTCAATAACAACAGGAAGGTTTTAGTCAGTAAGAGTCTGACACTCCATTCCGCGCCGCCCAGAGCGTAAAAAGTCATTAGATGATTCAACCCAACCTAAAAAATGGTACGTTCAACCAATTGCGCTACAGAGTAGAAGACACTTAAATTTTTTCGAAGATACGCCTTTACACAATCAATTTTAATTTATTTTATTTTCATGTGTACGCAGTTGACTGTATGCCTTTGATCTAAAACCGTTAAGCAGTTTGATCAAGGTTTTGATACAGAACGCGGTACTCCTGGGCTGGATGCGTATCGCTAGAATAAAAAGTGATATTTTTTTTTTTTTATCCCGGGAGTATATTCCCTTGCCGCGGAGCCGCGGGTGGCAGCAGCAATACAATAAAGAGTATATCTATCTTTCGTACAGTTCAAATAATCTTCAAACTAATAAATAAGTTTAATAGTACCTCATTAGGTACTCGCATCAATAAAGATTACAAATTAACTAACAATCTGACCTATAAAACCGATCAATAATACAATAATAATTATAATGATGTATAATTACAGTAATAATATAATTGTTTCGCCATCTTCAAGTTCTCACGGACGCCGTAATCGCTCATACCTTACCATATTTGGTGCAAATGTGAGAGAATTAAGTCGGCCGTCCACTGCGACGTAGGCTATACACGGAGAGGTGTTCTAGGTTACCTGTGCGGTTCACTGGTTGTCTGCAACACGTCCACGCGTCCATACGTGCATTGCTCGCAAAACAGAGGGCTTCTGGGGCATGGGGGTATCACAACACTAACTTCCAAACTCCGGGCAGTCGCAGAGAAATTCCTAATGGAAACCCAATAATACTTTTTGGCCGACCTGCCCATGCTGAAAGAAAGAAAAAAAAGAGTTTATTTGCGCCAGGCATGACGCATACCATAAAAAAACGAATAAATGCTAAATTAATAAGTTATGCAACTTGAAAAGATATGCGTCACATTCACGCTAAACTACCATCTCAGCATAATGCTGAGACTTGGGTGCGAGTCGGAGCCACAGCGCTGTTTTCCTGGCTCAGCAAGTCATCATCATCTGCCTAGCCTTTTCCCAATTATATTGGGGTCGGCTTCCAAAGATCTACAAATGACAGCCGGGACCAACGGCTTAACGTGTTTTCCGAGGCACGGAGGAGTCTCGGTATGTTAAGATGGTCACCCAACCACAGACCAACCTCGGCAAGCGTTGCTTAACCTTAAAGATCGACCCATGCGGCTGTTATTATTTAGCCACGAGCTCAGCAAGTACTGTTTTTTTTTTTAAGGATGGGAAATCATCAAATGACTTCTTCCGCTCTGGGTGGAGCGGAAGGACGTGTCAGACTCTTACTGACTAAAACCTTTTGCGTTCCAGGGCCGCGGTGACTCTTTCGAACAAATTCCGCAACCCTGGCAGGCCCCGTCTTTTATGCTGAAATGTCTTTGAGGCGCGCAAAAACAACGCGCAGTTGACCCGGGCCTGGTGATAATCGGACAGCGAGCCACCCAACGCTCGCCGTCCTCAGGCCCGAGGAAAGCTAAGTTACCCGTGTAGGTATAGTTTAGCCTTGGCTTGTATTGGAGTGACGCCTTTACAGTGGGATGTGGACAAAGATGGTTAGTTATTAGGTGAGCGTGAAGTGAGTCTGTAATAAGTTTATAAGGTGTTTTAAAGTCTTGTTCGCAAGCTTTAATTGAGATATTAGGTTCACCCATAAGGCTTTAAAATACCACTTTTTATATAATTGTGGCTTTAATTAAAATTTCCCGAATTCCAGCTGAGTTGGTAATACATTTCTAATGTATTACCAACTCAGCTGGAATTCGGGAAATTTTCATCTATTTTTTTAAAATAAGTACATAATTATTTATTCAAAAATGATGTAAAAAAATGCATGCCTTTCCTATTTATCTATAGAAGTCTATTTTTTATTTTCTTCTTTGTTATAGGCAACATTTTGCCTGACACGGGAATCGAACCTACTACAGAACCCGACATACAGAATTCCCGCTTATTATCACCAGACCAATGAAACAGCGCGATGCATCATTTCAATTACGCTCATGTCTCCATAAATTATTAATATTGTCCAAGATGGCGCCACAAAAACTAAGTCCCAGTGAATGTATTACAAAATAAACTGTGGTTAGTTGAAGCAAATGAGAAATAAATGAGTTGGCAAGATTGCCAGCCTCAAATGACTTTCCTTGATTAATGTTGCCACACTCTTTCTAAATAAATGGTTATCGTGACCCGTTGAAAAATTTGTTTTTACTGTTGGACTCGAGCTTGCTGTACAGTCTTGAGTCCGGATTTTGTAGTTGCGCTGTTATAATTTTCTTGTAGGTTGCTAAATAGGAAGAAGAGAGGAGTTCGTGGCTAAAGAATAACAGCCGCACGGGTCCGTCAAGGTTAATTAAGCAACGCTTGCCAAGGTTGGTCTGCGGATGGGTGACCATCTTAACATTCCAAGTTTTCTCCGAGCACGTTAAGCTGTTGGTCCCGGCTGTCATTTTTAGATATTTGGCAGTCGTTACGGAATGTCAGAAGCCAGTAAATCTGACTGTTGTGAAGGTCTGGTAGGCTGCCGCTCCACGTAAAATATTGGTATTCAGCTGAATCTGGTTTGACTGGAAGACGACCCCAATATAGTTGGGAAAAGGCTAGGCAGATGATGATGCTAAACAGGAAGAAGTAGAATTTCCCATTAAGGAAATTATTCCATCTAGAAGACAGTCATCTTCATGTAGAAGCAATTCTTTGTTTGAAAAATAGTATTTATTAGCAACACAATAAATATTTACATCATCTGCTTAGCCTTTTCCTAACTATATTGGGGTCGGGTTCCAGTCAAACCGGATCCAGCTTAATACCAGTATTTTACGTGGAGCGGCAAGACTGGAGGTAGTTCTTGGCAAGACTGGAGTTAGATTTACTGACTTCTGGCAATCCGTAACGACTGCCAAAGATCTACAAATGACAGCCAGGACCAACAGCTTAACGTGCTTTCCGAGGCACGGAGGAGTCTCGGTATATTAAGATGGTCACCCATCCACAGACCAACCTCGGCAAGCGTTGCTTAACTTTGAAGATCGACCCGTGCAGCTGTTATTATTTAGCCACGAGCTCCTCCTATAATGCACACATCTATATATATAAAAATGAACCCCTATTTCTCCTGGTCACGCTATAACTTGAGATCGGCTTAACACATTTGGCTAATTCTTTTTTTGTTTTGTTCGCCAGATTAAAGGGAAGTTTTAAAAACAAAAAAATAGGTACCCCAGTATATGTAATTGGGAAAAGGCTGGGCAGATGATGAGATGTGTGCATTATAACTTTTTAAGCTACATAGCATACTTGCGAGTGTGGTGTAGCACACTCACAATATTGTTTAAAAGTAGTTGCAAGTAAGCTGCCTGCATATCAAATAGCTTTGTTGACTGTACCAGAACCTTGTAAAATAAAGTCAAAGCCTCTTCTTTCTTCTATATATGCAGCATCAAGCGAAATGTGGCTGCTACCTACTGTGAAAAGTACCTACTGTGCCTTACCATTTCAGGAATAAAAATGTTAACGAAGAAACGGATCCATTTGTAGCACAAATTAATCGAATATTTGAAATGAATTAAACCTTAATCAACCAATAAAATCACGGAAATACTACCGAAGGAATATTTCGCATTGTATCTTCAAAAACCGATCCAAGATCAACAATTTAAAACACATTATTTCGACCCTCAGTGTAAAAATCATATAGATATTAGATCCCAAAAAAACTTGGCATTCATTAACACCTTCGAACCTTTATTTGACGAAGATATTATATACAAATTGCACCTATTGTGGTTACACAAAAACACGGTAGCATACTGTTGAAAGTACAACAAAAAACTACGTTGCATACGTCTAAACTGACTTTGACTGGCCTGTTGGTTGAGTGGTTAGTGACCCTGACTGCTAAACCGGAAGTCGTGGGTTCGATTCCCACCCAGGACAAATCTTTGTATGATGAGCATGATCATTTGTTCTGTGTCTGGGTGTAATTTTTCTATAAAATGTATGTATTTAGAAATATATAAGTATGTTTATCAGTTGTCTGGTTGCCATACCACAGGCTCTGCCTAGTTTGGAATCGGATGTCCGTGTGTGAGTTGTCCCAAGATATTATTATTATTATGTCGTTTATTTAATTTTCTTTACATATAAATTTACATTTTAGAATATTTATTTTTATAAAAAACATTAAACATTTATTATTATTAAACTAAAATTGGTTGTTTGTAAGTTCGTTTGTTTGTTTCTATGTTAACTAAAGGTAATCTCTGGAAGCACTGATCCTATTACAAATATTCTTCGTTGATAGAAACCACCGTTACATGGTGGACATCCCCTACTTGCGCACAAAACGTTTTGAGAATACTGTCTGTACTGCTCATAAGGAGTGGAATTTCCTGCCAGAATCTGTGTTTCCTGATAGCTACAACTTGGGGGTATTTCAGTCGAGAGTGAATTGGTTATTTCTAGACAAGCGTGCTCCATATTCGGCTGCATCATCGCTTCCCATCAGATGAGATAGTTGTAAACAATAACGAAATGTCAATGTTATCCCCGAAAATATTAAATACTACCTTTTTTTACAGCTTCGCTCGCATTAATATAGATTCTTGCAAAATCGTTGCCTGTAACTGTCTCCGGGTCCCTTCCAACTCTGTTCAAAAAATCGTCAATATCGGTCCTTCGATTAAGGTGTGTAAGCGTAAGAAACAACCTGCCAGGGTTGCGGAATTTGTCCGAAAGAGTCACCGCGAAACTTGAACGCAAAGGACTTTAGAAGGAACACGAATGGGTTTTAGTTAGTAAGAGTCTGACACTCCCTTCCGCTCCGCCCAGAGCGGAAGAAGTCATTTGATGATTTCCCATCCATAAAAAAGCGTAACAAACAAAGAAACTCACTTTCCCATTTATAACATTAGTTTGGATAGAAATATTGTTCCCGAAAATATTATAATTCACCAGGAATAAAAATTAAATAAATATATATATATATAAATATATATAATAAATAAATATAATAATAAATATTTTCGGGAACAATATTTCACAGTCGAAACCGCGAGGAAAACCTAGTCTTTAAATTAAAGTAAATAAATTCAATACTCGTAATGATTGAACGTTTATTTCTGACCCTCGGCTTGACAAGAGAATTATTGTTTATTATTCAAGTGTTATTATTTCTTTGTATTTGGTGTTAAACCTTTTTAGTTGCACCTACTTCCGATTATCATTAGAGATGTAAGGTCAGGTCGATCAGTTGTTGGGTTCCGTAGAAGAAAATAAAAAGATTGCGATGGAGTTAGGTACCTAGTTTTTAAGAGTACAGATTTTGAATGTTTTTATCAATTGTCTCATTCAGATTCTGTATGGTGTCGGACATAAAAGAATAGCACCATCCCATTCCCGTGGGTGCCGTAAGAGGCGACTAAAGGAGTCATCAGAAAATGGGCAGCTGCATTCTCTGTATTTCTGTGTATTGCAACAGCTATACTGCGATCACCAACCAGCGCCTGCCAAACGTGGTGATTATGGCAAACCGTGGGAGCCTATGTCCAGCAGTAGACGTCTTTCGGCTGATATGAAAATGAAAAAAAAATGTTTTTATTGCAAACCATACAAGATCCATAATAACGCATTTTATTTTATTTATGAATCGGAAAAAAGGACCAAAATCCGCTGTTAAGCTAGATACAGAGGTCTTTATGAATATTTAACACAGATAACTTATGAGAAAACTGTCAAAGTTAGTCTATAATTATGTTTACGGATCAAACTAAGCCACAATTGGTGTAGGACACAATTGACTGGCCTGTTGGTCGAGTGGTTAGTGACCCTGACTGCTAAACCGGAGGTCGTGGGTTCGATGCCCACCCCTTGACAACTCTTTGTGGATGAACATGATCATTTGTTATGTGTCTGGGTGTAATTTTTCAAAGTCAAAGTCGAAGTCAATTCATTTATTTCAACTAGACCATTAAAAGGCACTTTTCACAGTTTAAAATTAAAATATTAGTGACGGTAGTTGTTTCTATAATATGTATGTATTTAGAAATATAATAAGTAAGATTATCAGTTGTCTGGTTGCCATAGCACAGGCTCTGCCTAGTTTGGGATCGGATGACCGTGTGTGAGTTGTTCCAAGATATTATTATTATATATTATTATATTATATACAATTAAGGCTAACAAAAGCATGAGTCATTTCCGTAAATACAAGTTCGATAATTTGTCGCTTAAATCAATGCACCTGTCTTGTTATCTCTTCACCACCCTTAGAGACTTGATATTCAAAAGGGACAGGGCGCGCGGACAGGGCGCGCGGACAGGGCGCGCGGACAGGGCGCGCGGACAGGGCGCTGACAAGATAAAATGTTTGGCGTCAAAGGAACGAAATTTACTTAGCGTCGCGGGCGCTCGGACAGACGTCATACATTTTCGTCACAGCGCCCTGTCCGGTCTAGTTCAATCCAGCCCGTCCCTAGCTGTCCACCCCCCAGCGACGCCCTAAGCCGAGGCCCGTACCCGACAGGGGGTGCCATTAGCGTGTAGTCGCTTAGTTTGTAAGTTTTTTATAAGCCCTGCCTGGAGGCTTTAATATTATATTAAGCTCAACACAGGCAAGCCCGGTTAAGCAGTCGACAACCTCATAGGTTGAACTGAAAGACGCAACATACAAAAAAAATAAAAAAGCCCTGTCCGCGTGCCCGATACGCGCCCGGAACGATTTGTATATCAAGTCCCTTAGTTGACTGGTTGAGAATGCCTAAGGCATTAAGTCGGCCATTATACCATTGCGCATGAAGTTCAAATAAATAAATAATCAACAACAAAGAAGAAAATTACCAATAACAACCTAATAATAAACTTTCATCAATTATCAACAGTCAATCAACAAATTATACGGAACCCTAAACGTGGGCGATATATAATAGTATCGTAATTATTATCATTGTGTGTACAACACTATTATTATTGATGTAATAGCTTGAAAACTGAATTGTATAAATTACAATACCACACGAAATATAGATAATGAAAATTACGTATTTGGTGTTGGAATGTGTGAATGAGCCTTGTGAACCCACAAGGCTCATTCACAAAGCGTTTAGTGGTGACGAAGCATTGGCTGAGTCATCAACGTAATGAATTCACTTTTTTACTTTTAATAGGCACGCGTATGACCACTATCTCACCTGATGGTAAGCGATGATATGGTCGAAGATGTAAGGCAAGTCTTCCTTAGATGGCGTGGTCGCCAGGGGCGGACTGAGGCCTGGTCTGAGGCCAGCGCGAGAGCCGCCTTCTTCGGGGTGACCGGGCTAGCGGGCGCGGGGGTGGCGGCTGCGGGCGCCGCCACCTGATCTGCAACCACGGGTGCTGCTACGGGGGCTGCAGCGGCTGCTGTGGGAATTTCAGTCTTTTGCGCCGGTTTCTCTACGACGGGTACGGCTTCAGGGGCAGCTGGAGCTTCCACCTTAGAAGTAACCTATTCACTCTTGACTTAAAGACTCCCAGGTTGTAGCTACCAGAAAACGCAGACTGGGAGAGAATTCCACTCCTTCCTCCTTCCTCCTCCTAATTCCCCTGCCGGAGCCTGTATGTCCTGATAGCTACTGTTAACTGTAACACAGTTAATTTTGGTGCTGAACATTTTATTTCTACCTTTAATAAATAAAATGCACCTTGATCTTTAACGGCGACGTCTATAAGTACATTAGACCAAAACAAAGAAATATTTACAATAAAAGTACTAGTCTCAGCCTACGGCGTTACCCGCGTGAAGCGATATTAATATTTATTATCCCAAGGGAATTCGCTCCCTGTATGAAAAGTATTATTGACTGGCCTGTTGGTCGAGTGGTTAGTGACCCTGACTGCTTAACCGGAGGTCGTGGGTTCGATTCCCACCCAGGACAAATCTTTGTGTTATGAGCATGATCATTTGTTCTGTGTCTGGGTGTAATTTGTGTATAATACACTTCTCATCAAAAAAATCGAAACACTTTCGTTTTTATTGTTTTTGTAATTTTTTACAAAAGAGAATTAATTCCATGAAAAAAAAAAACATTATTGTGTAGCTGGCAGTTTGGTCATTACAGTAAGAAGAAAAAAATCAAAATTCGAAATTAGAATTTCATTTGTTTATCCTATAAATGAAATTAATCACTGTTTTGAGACAAATGTGTATTTAGGGTTGGAGTACGTTTCTCGTTTAAAAACTAAAATTAGCGCTTGTCTTTAAACTTTTTGTTTCTTATTTCATTTACTGTGACTTTGGGACGTCTGAAAAAACTTTTTTTTCTAAAACATATGGATACTTCGCCCGCAGAAGCCGCCCAAGTGGTGGCATTGCTGGATTCTGGACTTAGTCAGCGTGTTGTGGCTGCAAGATTGCATCTAAGCTTATCATCTGTTCATAGAGTCTACAAACGCTATCGGGAGACTGGTTCGTTCACGCGCCGTTCAGGATCTGGCAGGAATCGGGTCACTTCTGAGCGAGATGATCGATTTATTGTAACAACCTCTTTACGAAATCGACGCCTTAACGCTTTTCAACTGCAGCAGCAGCTTCGCGTTGTACGAAGAGTAGCTGTAAGTGACTCTACAATAAGAAGAAGGTTGAAGGAACGCGGATTGGCACCGCATAAGCCAGCGAATGGGCCGAAATTAACTGCAGACCATCGAAGAGCGCGCCTTAACTTTGCACGCGAGCACCTAACTTGGTCATACCTTCAGTGGAGCAAAGTACTGTTTTCTGATGAGTGTAAAATTATGCTGTATGGTAACGACGGAAGGAACAAGGTCTACAGAAGAGATGGAGAACGCTTTGCACAATGCTGCATTGAAGAAAAGGTCAGCTATGGTGGCGGTTCGTGGACGGTTTGGGGAGGAATCAGCGCCGACGGTAAGACAGAACTTGCCTTTGTATCTGGGCCACGGCTGCCTGCACTAAACTCTCATCGGTACATCGAACAGTGTCTTGAACCTCATGTGATGCCCTATGCACATTTTATTGGCAACGACTTCATATTCATGCACGACAATGCTAGAGCTCACACCGCGGGCGTCGTACGAGATTATCTTACCGAAGTCGGTATCTCCATTATGGTATGGCCAGCAAGAAGCCCGGACATGAATCCCATTGAACATCTATGGGATGAATTAAAGAGACGAATTCGAGCAAGAGATCCAGCCCCAGAAACACTTAGCCAGCTGCAAAATGCAATCCAAGAGGAATGGGATAATATACCACAACATGTGATCGTGACTCTCATCCGATCGATGAAGAACCGTATGGAAGCAGTAATAAGAGCTCGCGGAGGGAATACAAGTTATTAAATAAACGTTTCTTACATTTTTTTTCATTTACGCGTGTTGTTTTACCCATTTCCTTCATATTCCATACAGGGTAAAAATTACTCATTATACAAAATACGAAACCTATGAAGACTTAATTTGAATTTAGAACATTAACATTAGGATTTAAAAACCTCATACTACTCACTATTAAATGACATTTTACATTTATTCCTAAATATACACATTTTTCTGATAATCCTTATCAAATCATAAACTGCGAGGTGTTTCGATTTTTTTGATGAGAAGTGTATGTATGTATTTAGAAATATATAAGTATGTTTATCAGTTGTCTGGTTGCCATAGTACAGGCTCTGCCTAGTTTGGGATCGGATGACCGTGTGTGAGTTGTCCCAAGATATTATTATTATTATTATTATTATTATTATTATTATAGTACATCCTAATACAGGACCCTATTTCAAATAACTGACAATGTGACATATGTCAACAATGACAAAATGACATTTTCGTGACAGGCACTGGATGATAGAAAATTACAAAATGGTTGGATTTTCTCCTGTTACTCCCAGTCCAATTCGAAGCCTATCCCATGGTTCAAATTTCATCAAAATCAGCTAAGTGGTTAAGACATGAAATCGAAACACACAAGCAGACACTCTTTCGCATTTATATTATTGGTAGATATAGATTATATTATCCGCATCGGTGCATGCAATGGACCTTGCCTCAGTAATCGTTAAATGAGCATTTTGTTTTAAAAATTATCTAGATATCTTTTTAATATTGTTGCCAAATTTGTTCTGTTGTGTTTATTTTTCCTTAAAAAATGTAATTTAATTTTGTAATGTCACTGGATAATTGCAAATTCCGTGAGATTATAACCCAGCTTTGTTATATTATAATTTCTCTATATGGTGAACAAATTATTTTCAAAACAATAAATCCCATCCAAATTTAATAGTTTTCAAGTTATCCGTGTCTTATTCATAAAACCGGCCAAGTGCGTGTCGGACCACGTACAGTGTAGGTTTCCGTAGTTACCCGTCTCTTAAACCATTTCAGAAAAATAGTAAAATGTAATTGACTATTATTAAATGTGAAGTAAAAGTGAAGTACATTTTACTATTTTTCTTGGAAAATGACTCAAAACTAAATGAATTTGTAACTTTGTAATCTTATAATAACAAAGTTAGAAATGCACTTGGTTTAAATTCATTTTCTATAAAAACGGATACTTGGATAGAAAGGTTTTCGCTGCCCCTCAATATTTTCAAACAACCCTTCACACCGTGAGGTAGACGATAAAAAAAATCATCGCCACTTTACATGTCCCGGGGACCACCCTAAAAAAAATGTATTTCAAGATTTTATTCAATCATTTTGTTGGCATGATTAATATGTATACCCATACCAAATTTCAAAACCTCGGACGGACAGACAGACAGACAAATAGACGGATATGGCGAAACTATAAGGGTTCCTTATTGACTACGGAATCCTAAAAATGAGATATACTATAAACTCACGGCGTTTGCAATAATCTGGTGCCAAATGTTAACTTTGATTGGTTTGAAGTAGGTATTTTTTTTTAAGGATGGGAAATCATCAAATGACTTCTTTCGCTCAGGGTGGAGCGGAAGGGCGTGTCAGACTCTTACTGACTAAAACCCATCCGTGTTCCTTCGAAAGCCCTTTGCGTTCCAGGGCCGCGGTGACTCTTTCGAACAAATTCCGCAACCCTGGCAGATGAAGTTGGTATGCCATTCGTAGAATTATTGATAAGGGTCTTCTTTTTGAGCTGAGGTTGACCTTTAAACAGTTTGTGGCCAAGTAACTAGATGACCACGCTGATAGCGGTTCCAGTGGCATTCATGAAGTCCACAATGGTGCAGGTGTGTCCTGTTGGTCGAGTGGTTAGTGACCCTAACTGCTAAACCGGAGGTCGTGGGTTCGATTCCCACCCAGAACAAATCTTTGTGTGATGAGCATGATCATTTATTATGTGTCTGGGTGTAAATTTTCTATAATATGTATGTATTTCGAAATATATAAGTATGTTTATCAGATGTCTGGTTGCCATAGCACAGGCTCTGCCTAGTTTGGGATCAGATGACCGTGTGTGAGTTGTCCCAAGATATTATTTTTATTATTTATTATTAATTGGGGCACCCTAATAAGTGAATCATGTTTTGGACAGAGGGGCACCTGACTCGCTAAGGGAGAAGGAGCCCAGCTCATCCCACCATCTCTTTATGGACCTGCCGCGATATCATTACATTTTGATAACTAAACGTTAGTAGATAATAGAAAAACAACAAGACTCAACATACAGCCATTTAAGATCAAAAGCCCGCTAACCTCCAGCAATTTACATCACAAATTGCTCTCCGACCATGTCAATCATCTATATAATACACTACCGCCATTATCACCGACAAAAGACGAGCAATAAATAAAACTGAACACTCTAATAACTTGGCATCGAACCTTGAACCGCGAGGTATGCCAGTCAAATGTCAGTCGCTGATACATTTGTGGTTTTGAACCATTCAAATGGGCTAAAGTGCGCGTGAATTTGGCAGAGAATTATGAGCGGTAATCGACACTGGTAAGGCTTCGGTCGCATTATGGCAATAGTACTGGAAATATTTCAACTCGTTGAAGTTCCTCTTGCACAATAAAACCATTGTTTAGAAGTGGCTAAATCTTCTTCTTGTAATCATTTCGACGGTTTATCACATTATTTTGTTAAGGCCCAGTAGGTGAGACGGAGCCCGCTAGGGCCAGAGACTGCCAGGGTTGCAGAATTGATTTGAAAGAGTCACTGCGGCCCTGGAACGTATAGGGCTATAGCAGGAACACGGATGCATTTTAGTCAGTAAGAGTCTGACACGCACTTCCGCACCCATAGCGGAAGAAGTCATTTGACGATTTCACATCATTAAAAAAAAAAAGTGCCTAGTAGCTGGCCATATCTATTGCTTGAACCGCAGGCGTTGTTTAAGTCATCTAAGATCCAGGTGCATGGATATTTGCGACACTTCAGCAAATGGGACACAGTCTGAACCGCACTCGCACCGGGTATTTGATGGATCAATAATAATCCTCAATTTCGCCAGTTTAGGTATACTTACAGCGGCCTTCTTGGGTTCGTTAACGATTTAGAGCTTTCCAAATAGGCAACTGTAGTTCAACCAAGAGGCATGTGGATTCGGACTTTGCTTTATGTAATTGTTGAGAAACAAAATGCCCTGGTTTACAATCATCTGCATCCTTCCTGCTTCTAGTCTAACCAGATGCAGCTGAATGATCATCAGCTGAATGACGTCCACTGCTGGACATAGGCCTCCCCCAAAGGGAGGGTTTGCCATAATCATTTGCAATGCACTGAGAATGCTGCTGCCCATTATCTGGTGAGTCCCATAGTCGCCTCTCACGACACCCATAGGAAGTGATGGGATGGTGCTATTCTTTAGAATAAGAATAAGAATATCTTATTTGCATTTAAAACATGGTACATTTAAGGTCTTTTTTTAGAATCATGATCTAATATGTTTTGCCATTTACTGGCATACAAATATTTGAGCAATTGTTTACAAAAATAACGATATTATGTATTTATAAAATTACTGTTTTGTGATACAATCAATAATTAAGTTATTATATAAATTCAATTTCAATTACACCAGCAAGTCTCTCAGATATGTACAATAACTTAATTAGTGTAAGCATACAGATGTCTGTATGTTATTGTAATAATTAGAATTTTAAACAATATGTGATAAACCAATTTATTTAATTTTTTTATTTGTAAATGTAACCGTTTAAGTCAAAAACGCGCGATAAACAATTTTATTTATTTATTTATTTTATTTAAAGTAATCAGTAACCACATCTTTATTTTTGTTGGGGTTACTTTTTTGTCAGTAAATCCTTTAACACTATAAAAATAATGACCAACCAGCCATTTATGTAGATTGAATATAAAATGTTTCAAAGGCGTTCCCTTATTTCTTTTGGTATATTACACAATACAGAACACTATACACACACATATATCTGAATACCAGTATTTAACATGATGCGACTTCCTTTCTGACCTCCACAACCCGTATCGAAGCCCACCACTCATGGACGCTCTAACTATAATTTCAAAGCAGTTACTCTGTCACATTGCAACAATTTAGGGAATCCCACCTCTTTTTAACCTGAAATATGAACACATACAAATCATATGAAGATTCTGTAAATTGCCCAGACATTACAATCATTGCTTTGGGAAAATATCTTTGAATGGCTGGGAAATACCACCTTGATCGTAAAATTACCATGACTTGCAAAGGTTATGTGAATGAATTGTTCTATGTCATCATATGACTGGTAATTCTTTGCATACTAACATCAACCCCCGTTAGGGTGTTAACACGTTGTCGTGGCATCGATCGATGATAGAATGGATTAGTCGACAGCGATCGACAGTTTCTACTACACCCATCGATCGATGGTGGAATTAATTATTTGACGTGGTTCGATAGTTTCTACTTCTTTCTTCGATCAGCCAAAGCTACCACACCAATCGATCAACATCAATCGATGTCATCGATGGTGTAGTAACACCCTAAAATTTCTACGTCCACCAGGCCATTGGTTGAATTTAGACAAGTACAATCTGCCTAGCCTTTTCAACTACGCTGGGGTCAGCTTTCAGCCTAACGCATGCTGAGTACCAGTATTTAACACTAGCTGTTGCCCGCGACTTCGTTCGCGAGTATCTTTGTGAGAAAAAAAATGTCGCTAGAAAAGAAATGTCAGATAAGATATACAAACAGTCAATATCTTGCGTTACCTATAAATCTATAAATTCGGAAGAGAGATATGCAAGGCACACCGGCATTTTACCGGCATTTTAAACGAAGCGTAACGAATTTTTCGTATTCAGAAATGTTTTAATGAGAACCCCTTTCTTCACACGATCATCTGTGGAGCAAACAATAAAAAGTTGCCAGTGTTGAACCTATCTGTATGGTGTCGGACGTAAAAGAATAGCACCATCCCATCACTTCCCGTGGGTATTGTAAGAGGCGACTAAGGAACTCACCAGAGAATGGGCAGCAGCATTCTCTGTGGTTCTGTGCATTGAAACAGCTACACTGCGATCGCCAATTCGCCTGCCAATGCGCCCCTTTAGGGGAGGCCTTTGTCCAGCAGTGGACGTCTTTCGGCTGATGTGATGATGATGATGACTACCTATCGGACCTCCACAACAGATTCAGTTTCAGGTTTTCTGACTATCCTTAACGACTGTCAAACATTTACAAATGACAGTTGGTACCAACGGCTTGTCGCAGGTACTAACCGGACACGGCTGTTTCGGGAGGTACCTGTTTCGGATTAAGCGGGAGGACACGCCCGGGTGTCAGCACTGTGAGGATCGCCCGGAGGACACGGTGGAGCTTACGGTGGAGATCTGCCATGCTTGGGCTGAGCACCGTCGTGTCCTCATCGAGGCGATCGGTGGCGACAACCTCTTGCGTTGGGCCCTGGTTGAATCCATGGTCCGGAGCGAGGAGGCTTGGGAAGCGGTCACCTCCTTCTGCGAAGCAGTATTGCTAGCAAAGGAGGAGGCGAGCCGCGCGATGGAAAGGCAAGGCCTTCGCCCCAACCGCCGCAACAGGAGAAGACGCCCCGGGCGTCGGGAGTCGCAGGGATATCCCCGGCCACCGTAGGCGCGGGCCTGCGGACGGCTAGCATTGGGTGGCTCGCTGTCCAATCACCACCAGGCCCGGGTCGATGGCGCGTTGTGTTTCACGTGCGCCTCAAAGAGATGTCAGTATAAAAGAAGGGGCCCGCTAGGGCCAGAGCCTGCCAGGGTTGCGGAATTTGTTCGAAAGAGTCACCGCGGCCCTGGGACGCAAAGGGCTTTAGAAGGAACACGGATGGGTTTTAGTCAGTAAGAGTCTGACACGCCCCTCGCACACGAGTCCCAGCATTATGCCGACCGATGGCCTTTTGATGATGTGACGTATATGTTCCTAACTTGCATAATCCCGATTATATATATTTTTTTAAATATAGATAATCGCAAATAAACTCTTTTTCTTCCTTTCTTTTATATGTTATCGATGGCCACTTGGCCACCCATTTACTGTTTGTACTGAACCACCACTGCTCTCAAAAAAATTAGAAGTAACACGCTTTTAAATTTGTCTTCTATCCTTGTTAAGAAAAACATCATATGTGAACAGACTTCTTCTGTGTAAGCTCGCTCCATCGTCGACTTTGTCTCTGTCATCTATGACCTAGACTAGAGTCAAGAGCAAACTCATCTCAAATAAAAAATGTACTGGAAAATTCACTACAGCGTGACTTTCGAGTGAGTGACGTCGATTTCTGTTTATCATAGATTTTTAAACGCTCACACCTCCGACATTATTTCTAGATTTTCATAAAATTTTTAACTTATCTCGAAGTTATGAGAAAAGTCGTAAAAATAAAATCAAGTCAAATATTTATTTATTTATTATATACTTTATTGTACACCTCATAATAAGAACAGGACAATCATACATAAAATAAGTGTACAATGGGCGGTCTTATCGCACAAGGCAATCTCTTCCAGACAACTTTTGGATGGATTGAACGAAGGGAGATAGATTTAGGGCTGTCAGTGTACAAACGTTTTAAACAATACTAATTAGATATAATAATATAAAATACATAAATACAATACCAATTTATATATACTAATAAATATCAAATATATACCTAATTGAGACAGGAGCGGAAAAGTTAAAGTGAAAGGTAATGCTCCTTCACCGTTCTTTTAAACTCTGGTAGCGTTAAAATATTCTATTTTGGTTAACTGTATTGATAAGTTTTGCCAACACCAAGCTATGACAGGCGTACCAAAGTAGTATATAAATAATTGCCTATATAAGCGCACCATAACTGCATTTTAGTTGCCTCTATTAAACCCCAAAATAAGGTAATTAAAGTTCTTAGTACTACTTACATTCCACTAATATAAAACAACGTCTTAAAATACGGCCGTAACCCTCATTAAAAAAAACCAGAGCGTAAAAAACTGATCTTAAAATACAAAGTAACCTACTTGATCCCATTAATAAAACCACAAATAAAAAACGCATTTAAATGACACAACAGCCCATTAATCTTAGCAATCCTACTCCACATCTATCCAAAAGTGAAAGTCTCATCGTAATCGGTGCATCCATGCGCAATTAATCTTTAGTTATTGTTTCTAATGGTACATTTTGTTAAGTAATGTTACGTTAATTTGTATTTTAAGTTACTAATTGGTCTGAGATGTTAAAATACTTTGTTCTCATGATGTTACTGAAATTGTGTTAGTAAATGGTTTACAAAGTCGTAATAAATCTTATCTATTATGCCAGCATTTAGTATCCTCTGCTAGCCTCATCAAATGCAACTGGAAATATACTAATCCTACTAATATTATAAATGCGAAAGTTTGTAAGTTTGGATGGATGGATGGATGGATGTTTGTTACTCTTTCACGTAAAAACTACTGAATGGATTTGGATGACATTTAGCACACATATAGTTTATGACCTGGATTAACACTTAGGACTTTTTATCCCGATATTCCCACGGGATCGAGAGTCACGCGGGTGAAACCGCGGGCTAGTATTGTATAAATTATGAGTGATATTTATTTTGTAAGTAGATTAAACATTACACTTTTACACGTCAATCTTTTTTGGTAATTTTAAACTAGATGAGGCCGGTGTTTCCTAGCTGACTACCCTGAGAAGAAACACCGAAACAAACTCAGAGGTCAAAGTCTCTTTTAAAGTCCATATAATCGTACTGATCAAATCATATGAGAACCATGTAGGTTAATGTCTGAGGTGGCCTTTTGAGGAAAGTACCACACAGATTTGAGTGGACCTGTTCAGACATTGCAAGCATTTGTCAGTTATCGTCATCAAACTTAGAACTTTAATTAATTAGCTCAATGATTTGACAAACAATACCAAAGTAAGGACATTTGGGTAGGCTGCATAAAGAACTCAAACTGCCAGACTAACATGAAATGAACCCCTTTTAGTGTCTGAAATGGTCTTTTGAGGAAAAAACCACACAGATTTGACTGGACATGTCCAGTCAGTGCAAGCCTTGGTCAGTAGTTGAGTAGCTCAACTGTATTGAACTGTGTTGCAATTTCGATGTACAATTAATTGTATATTTTATCTATTGAAGCGGTATTTTAACCAATAGCAAAAATCTCTTATATTTAGGGACCGTTTTAGACAAAACGTTTCTAAAAACTACTGACTTCCCTAACTTTTAATTTTTTTACATTCATTGTAGTTGAGATAATATTGGGACATGGATTTTAACGTTTTTAACCGACTTAAAAAAAAGAGGAGGTTTTCAATTCGTTTGTATTTTTTTCAAATATTTTTTACCTCATTACTCCGTCATTTATGAACAGACTAGCTGCCGCCCGCGACTCCGCCCGCGTGAATGTCGAAAATTATCCCAAGGGATAAATCCCGGGATAAAAACTATCCTATGTCCTTTCCCGGGACTCAAACAATCTCTTTACCAAATTTCATCTAAATCGATTCAGACGTTTGCGCGTGAAGAAGTAATAAACATACACACACTCACAAACTTTCGCCTTTATAATATTAGTGTGAAGTGTGATTGGAAAAACCTTTTTTTTATGTGAAAGAATATACTCTCCGATTGGTCCCATAGAAATTTCATCAACACCGGTTCAGTAGTTTGGTTTATAAAACAAAATAGCTGGAAAAAATATGTGATTCAAGTAAACAAAATTGCTTATTTTGCTTTCCTGTGACTTTCCAGTGGTGTTCTTAGGTGTGGGGTACCATTAAAAAGTGAAAAATAAAAAACTTTTTAACAAAAACTACAACCGACTTCCAACTTACATCGTCGTATTTATATGTAATTTTTTTTTAAGTATGAATATTGGCTTTCTGACATAAAGTGGAGTATTAATTAATTTGTTGCTGTTTTTCGGACAGGTAATGTCGTTCGGATTATATAATTAGTGATACCTACGTGCCTGTTTCTGCCTCCAGAAAGCATAGCAATTTGAAGGTAACACCAAAGATCAAAATAATTTGAAAAGTATTCTAAAATTATTATCCCCCAGAAAAACAAATTAACAGGATCTATATCTCGCCGACTGATCGACACTTTGCGTGACCAGAGGACTGGCTCGTTCTTTGCTCAAAGAATTAGTATTGCCATTCAACGTGGCAATGCTGCCAGTCTTCTGGCCACGTTTCCGTGCGACAGCAATGCGGAGGAATACTTTGACGCCTGAGTGTACTTTGTTTTTGTATATGTACATACTTAGGTTTAGTAGATGTAAATAGTTTAAGTAAATAGTTTTAAGATAGTATATAGTTATATTATGTTAGTCAAAAACATATCATATAGGACCTAAATAAAAATTTAATCTGAAATCGCGAAAAATAAATCACAACAATTAAATCAATTAAATTAAAAATATTAAATTAAATACAGGATCTTAAAACAATGGAAACTTCCCCTCGATACTAGTGAACATACGAGTGTCCATATAACCAGTAACAGTCACGAAGTTACTGTAATTGCTCATCACTCAAACACCCAGACTTTATTCTTTAGCACCTCATCAATAACATCAATCTTTTCAAATCGTATACATTCTATGTAGATCGCCACAAGATAAATGTCAAAATCATCAAAGTTATGAATAGCTTGAACACCAGTAATGTGCTAGACGAGCAGGCTAATGACGGCCTAACAAATAGCCCAGCCTTAGCCTAATAATCTGTCTATACAGGGTGAATTTTTCAAGTTCACCCTGTATAGACTTAAAATCCGAAACTTTGAAAGGAGTCTCGAGCTCGCAAACACACACAGAAAACTGCATAATTGGATTTGAAAAATCATTATTCCTAACCAAAAAATTTTTGAAAAAAACACATCGTGTATTATTAATTACACCATACGAAAGTGTCGCTAGTAAGGATCAAATTCAAAGAACTAATAACACATGGTAAACTGAAGGGAAGAGCTCATTTTTAACAAAATACTTTTGAATTTCCTGAAGGAACCTTCTCACATGCACTTTAAGTTTTTATTAAAATCAGGCTCGAGACTCCTTCGACTACTATTCTCTATTGTTTGTAGTTCACAACTTGAAAAATTCATCCTGTACAGCCTGGCCATATAGCCTCAGGTGAACAATGAACGTCAGTTGAGATGAGTAATTGACAGCTCAATGAGTAAAAGGTCGAGTTATAGGCTAAGAGAGAGTGGGCTTTGGGCTTTCGTTATGTAGGTAGATATTTTTATGTATGCTTAGTAAAACAAAAAGGCTTATCTGACCTCGAAAACCCAGTAACTAGGTAACACGGTACTTCTTGGCAAGACTGGTGTCAGAGTTTCTGGCTTCTGACAATCCGTAACGACTGCCAAAAGATCTATAAATTAAAACCAGAACGAACGGATTTCCGATGCACGGAGAAGTCTTTATATTTTAAGAGGTCACCCATCCTCAGACTGACTTCGTTTAACCTTGCAGATCAACGTCTGACTGTTATTATTTAGCCACCTTGCAGTATATGACATAAAAAGTTCACACAGTATGAGCGGTCTAGCTCTTCGACTACAAAGGTCGTCGGTTCGGTCCCGAGTGTTGCATTCTTGAGCAAGGTCAGTGATGCGATCGATAAGTCCCTTTCTCACGTTGAACATCACGCCTAGTTGTATGAAGGTATGCAGACAGGTAAGTACGGGGCGTGAATTGTAATTATTTTTGACATTTATTCTGATTAAAATTAAATCACGATTTTTGAAAAGATGACATTTTGAATAGATTGTTGGTCACGACGAAATTTTTTGAAAAATCTTTCGAGATAATAAACCTTTATTTATTTATTATATACTTTATTGTACACCACATAACAAACACAGTAAAAACATTTAAAAAACAAGTGTACAATGGGCGGTCTTATCGCACAGGACAGTGTACAAACTTCATGAACAATATTAATAAGACATAATAATATTAATATCTATCTTATAATAACTTTATTGATATTTCTTCAGTTGCCTATTTTTCAGTAACGCCTTCTGATATTTCAGTGTTGTCTGTAACAATACAGACAGACAGAACAAAGAATAAAATAATTTAATATGGACAGTGGTGATTATAAAATGTCACAAAAGTAACTCTTGATTTATAAAGGTGTCCTAAAATGTACCAAGATTTGATTAAACTAGAAAACAAAGTTACCAAATATATACATATGTATATATTTAATATTGTTCAACAAAAACGTTGATCGTTCGAGTAGTACTCAAGTTTTACTAACCCTACATAATCAGCTATCAAACTGTTATTATTTTTGGGGTAACCAACACTTACCGCACAAATGGCGGCAAATTCAAATTTCGCGTAAAGGGTGTCCACCCTATTTTAAAACAGGAGTAGTCAAACCTGACAAACACTTTCGTCTTTTTTGCTTCGCTCTTGACAGAGTGGTCGTGGTCGCTATTAAAGAAGACTGACAAACACATAAGCTTGTTAAAGATGTCATTTGAAAAAAATATATATAATGGTTTACTGTTGCTATAAATGTTTTTTTCTTTCTTTCAAAAAACTTTCATTGATAAAAAAAACGTTATAGAAATCTGATAAAGCTAGACTTGGTTGCAGCAGACTTCTTAGTGAATGGGCGCGAAAATGAAAGAAATAAATTGAAGGAATGGTGGTAGGCCTTTGCCAGAAGTGGGAAATTTTTGCTTTAAAAAAAGCAATCTAATATTTACAAATTGGACCGATCCTAATGTTTAGTGATGATAGGTCGAAAAAGCCATGGCATGGTGTCATCAATTGCCATAATGAGACGACGATACGTTATAATATAATTATGATTGTAGTGCACCGCTGAGATGTGACAAATTGTTATTTAATCTGGTATTATGTCATATGCAGTGATGTGGATGGCTTTATGTCACTCGTATGTTATAAGGATACAAATTGATATTCTTTTTAAGTAACTACATTTTGGCCTTCCCAAAATTGACTTCCAATACAAATACCTACTTGTAGCTTGTATTACGGTTCACTTTACGGTTTACATTGTTCTCATATATAGAAGCAACAAGGTTAATATAACCAGGATTTTTGTAAACATTAAATTATTTAAAAGAGTGTCCGTGGAGTTTCTTGCACGTTCTTCTCCATAGAGATCTACGCTTTCGAACGTGCAAATAGCTTCATGTTTTTGACGGACTGACTATGACAATTCAAAAGTACCTGATAATGGTTTATTTGAAATAAATGCTTTGACTTTGACTTAAATTCTAAAAAAATCTAATTGTTCATACATTTTTGACTGATTAAGACTGAGATGTGAATGCGAACGGTGCCTGAAAATTAGTAGAATTGGCACTCATATTTTGAAAGTGAACCGTGCTATGAGCTACAAGTATCTATGTGTTTTTGCAGTCAATTTTGGGAAGGCCTAAATAAAGTTATACGAAAGGCTAAAATCGTTGCGTTACATTTATCGTACCAAAACCTAATAATGTTTATGGAGCGCGGACGTGGGAATGCATGCTACCATTTTAAAAGAATGACTTACCTCTGGACATCTGTAATGCAATAAATGCAAAGAACTGCTCAAGACTGCTGAAGAGATATTTTCTAGACTGCAAGACGATCTAGAAAGTGCCTCTTTAAGTGACGAGTTATATATACGTACCTACCGACCTAACTATTCATTTAAAAATATGTTGTAGCACCGATTTGCCGTGTCTGGCCATACCGCTGTTAAACCTGCGATGTTTTGTGTTGGTATGTATTATATGTTCAAAATATGCTTGTAAAGAATGTTATTAGTCAAATGTGTGCGTGTACTAGTGTACACATGTAAGAAGTGAAACTTCTCTATGACCTTATTTTTCGAAAAATTATCTACTTTTGTTTTCATTTTTACTTTGTAAAAACAAAACACAAAACAACAACAACAACCAACAACAACAACAACACACAACAACAACAACACACAACAACAACAACACACAACAACAACTATCTCTAATACAAGAAACGGTCAAGTCTAGTGGTGGGAGTAAGTCCGCTTAAACGACATGCTATCCCTACTCCGCTGGAGAAAGTACTCTTCGAATCAACCGTAGTAGGGACAAGAAAAAGATGGCACGTAACGGAAAAATGTGACGTTTAACCGAGAAATGTGACGGTAACGGCCGATAAAGAAGTTTCACTTCAAAAAGTTACTTAAAAGAATATCAAGTCGCGACAGAGCTATGTTTAGGGATTCGAATTAATTTGTGAACAAAACGGAACCACTATAGAATCACTCGGTTGTCTGTCTGTCTGCTCTTCCGTCTGTCATAGCCTATTCTTCAGTTAAAATTTGGTTCACATTATATGAACTTCTGTGACCCAAACCCGGTCGCGTAGCGATAATTATAATAAATTAGTGTGATGAGAGATGATAATGATGTTATTTTTGGGAGTTAAATAAGAAAAAAAAAATAGTTTTTTCAAATTCTGTTGTGTTTTCATACGGACATTCGAATTCCTAAGAATCGCTGTTGGCACTTAATTTTCTTTTTAAGTTGCTAAGCATCCCCTAAAAATAAAAATTTCGAATAGAAAACATGGATCGTTCGTAAGTTCTTTACTTGTAGATTACGCAAAACTTAGTACCGCGCGACTCCGACTCGCACTTGACCGGGTTTTTCATAACTACAATACTGCCCAAATCCACTAATTGCTGTGCTAAACTAAAATAAATACATTAATATCGCCCATTCTTGTGTCATTCTCTCATCAGATCATTCTGGCACACTTGCCCACTGACCGTGCGTCCCCGACCTCGCATCTTTGGCAAAAACACATGATTTGATATACTCTATTGAGGTTACGAATACATACTATGTTATATTAAGTATATGTTAGATGCTTGACTCACTCTGACATAATGACGACCACGCGGATTTAACGCAAGGTTAGACTGTACTGTTGAAGTTGATGCGTGGATGGGTTATCGGATTTTGCACACCGTGAGAGAGACGGATCTCATCATTATTATATCAGCCGAAAGACGTCCACTGCTGGACATAGACCTTCCCCAAAGGGAGGGGTTTGTCATAATCGTCACGCTAGGCAGTCGGGTTGGTGATCGCAGTGTAGCTGTTGTAATGCACAGAGATTGCTACAGCCCATACTCTGGTGAGTCCCTTAGTCGCCTCTTACGACACCCACGGGAAGTGATGGAATGGTGCTATTATTTTACGTCTGACACCATACAGAACACACAGAGACGGATCTATCAACCTACAAAGAGGATAAAAAATGGTTTTAAAAAGCAACAATATCAGATACAACGGAACATATTGGGACTCCTACTACTTCTCCACTGTACAGCTATAAGGCAATCGTGCTCAACACGTAACTAAGGAAGAAAACACAAGTCGACCGTTCATCAGGTATACAAAATAAATATAGGTGCATGTAACTTAAGATATCAGTATTATAGCTCGGTTATTAGAAAACAGGAGACCAAACGAAATCGTAATTTAAGCATATTATTTATTTATTAAATAACTTACGCACACAAATGTACAGATGCGGACTTAATGCCATAGGCATTCTCTAACAGTCAACCTTTGGGTGATGCAGAAAATAGTGGTAGGTGCAATATGGTGAATAAAAAGCGATTGATATTTAATTAATACATACAAACATTTAAATAAATAAAACGAATATATAAACTATACATACAATATAAATATATAATAAATACTCAAATTAACAAGATAAATAGGTACACGAAATACTTAAACAATTATAACAAATAGGTAATTGGAAAACATTAGCGATGTGATGATACTACTGCCAACTTCTTACGAATATGTTCGCGAACTTTAACTTTGAAGGATAATCGGTTGGTGACCATCCTGATTTCCTGGGGTAGCGTATTCCACAAAGAAATAGACTGAACAAAGAAGGAAGAGTGAATAAAGTCAGTACGGTGAGTGGGAAATTGAAGAAGACGATTATGTGATGAGCGTAAATTCCGATTGTGGTTCAACCAATCTCGTTATGACTGCCTTACTGTGTTTCGAAGTTTTTTGTCGGATAACCAAAGGAAACACCAATCTCATCTGCGCCAGATCCATCTGTTTGCCTAAAACTGATTACAGAAATAAAGTAATTGTCATTTTTAACCGACTTCAAAAAAAGGAGCAGGTTCTCAATATGGTTGTATTTTTTTTGTTTGTAACCTCATAACTCCGTCATTTATTAACCGATTTGAAAGGATATACTTTCCGATTGGTCTTATAGAAATTTCATCAAAATCGGCTCAGTAGTTTGGTTTTTAAATCAAGTATACGAAATTACGTGATTTGCTTTCCTGTGACTTTCCAGTCGTGTCGTGTCGCGTGAAAAATAAAAAACTGTTTTTACAAAAAAAAAAAAATTTGGAAGTCGGTTGCATTTTTTTGTAAAAAAAGAGTTATTTCACCATCACCATAGCGAAAAGTTGTTGAAGGATTGTCACAACAGCGTAGCAATTAGAAAAATAAGAAAGTTTAATTTCTATAAGAAACCCGAGAGCTTTCTACCAGGTCTCCAAGACAAAATAGTCGTGAATAAGCTAGCTACTACATCCGAATGATTGTGTAACCCGCGCGTCTTAACATTGTACTATTGTCTTTATTTTCCCGTGTAAATCCGTTTTGTGGTAGTGCAGACTAGGGACTTGGGCCATTTCACCTTTCCTAATTTCTATGGGTCTTGTTTTGGTCTCATCAGAAGGCTTGAAAGTCTTTCAAAGGGCAATGGAGAGGACAATGCTCGGAGTTTCCTTGCGTGATCGAATCAGAAACATGATATCTGCAAGAGATCCAAGGTTACCTACATAGCCGAAAGAATCGCCAAACTAAAGTGGCAGTGGGCAGAGCACATTGCTCGCAGAACATATGGTCGATGGGGCCGAAAAGTTCTGGTGTGGTGACCGCGTACCGGAAGACGCAGCTTTGGAAGGCTTCCCACAAGGTGGATCGATGACCTGGTGCGGGTAGCCGATGGATGCCCTTTTTTGTGGTGACCCTTGGGGGAGGCCTATGTCCAGCAGTGGACGACTTTCGGTTGATATGATGATGATAATTATAAATTTCTGTTGTGTTTGTTTCATAGCTCTCATTCATGATCTTCATATATGTATCTTTAACTAGGTTTTTTCAGCGAGCCTCGTCTTCGTGAGTGTTGAAATTCCACGGGAACATGCAACNCGTAAATTCCGATTGTGGTTCAACCAATCTCGTTATGACTGCCTTACTGTGTTTCGAAGTTTTTTGTCGGATAACCAAAGGAAACACCAATCTCATCTGCGCCAGATCCATCTGTTTGCCTAAAACTGATTACAGAAATAAAGTAATTGTCATTTTTAACCGACTTCAAAAAAAGGAGCAGGTTCTCAATATGGTTGTATTTTTTTTGTTTGTAACCTCATAACTCCGTCATTTATTAACCGATTTGAAAGGATATACTTTCCGATTGGTCTTATAGAAATTTCATCAAAATCGGCTCAGTAGTTTGGTTTTTAAATCAAGTATACGAAATTACGTGATTTGCTTTCCTGTGACTTTCCAGTCGTGTCGTGTCGCGTGAAAAATAAAAAACTGTTTTTACAAAAAAAAAAAAATTTGGAAGTCGGTTGCATTTTTTTGTAAAAAAAGAGTTATTTCACCATCACCATAGCGAAAAGTTGTTGAAGGATTGTCACAACAGCGTAGCAATTAGAAAAATAAGAAAGTTTAATTTCTATAAGAAACCCGAGAGCTTTCTACCAGGTCTCCAAGACAAAATAGTCGTGAATAAGCTAGCTACTACATCCGAATGATTGTGTAACCCGCGCGTCTTAACATTGTACTATTGTCTTTATTTTCCCGTGTAAATCCGTTTTGTGGTAGTGCAGACTAGGGACTTGGGCCATTTCACCTTTCCTAATTTCTATGGGTCTTGTTTTGGTCTCATCAGAAGGCTTGAAAGTCTTTCAAAGGGCAATGGAGAGGACAATGCTCGGAGTTTCCTTGCGTGATCGAATCAGAAACATGATATCTGCAAGAGATCCAAGGTTACCTACATAGCCGAAAGAATCGCCAAACTAAAGTGGCAGTGGGCAGAGCACATTGCTCGCAGAACATATGGTCGATGGGGCCGAAAAGTTCTGGTGTGGTGACCGCGTACCGGAAGACGCAGCTTTGGAAGGCTTCCCACAAGGTGGATCGATGACCTGGTGCGGGTAGCCGATGGATGCCCTTTTTTGTGGTGACCCTTGGGGGAGGCCTATGTCCAGCAGTGGACGACTTTCGGTTGATATGATGATGATAATTATAAATTTCTGTTGTGTTTGTTTCATAGCTCTCATTCATGATCTTCATATATGTATCTTTAACTAGGTTTTTTCAGCGAGCCTCGTCTTCGTGAGTGTTGAAATTCCACGGGAACATGCAACCAGCATACAAATTATCACTTATCCTAATTCAGGTAAATGGTTCTAAATAAGGCCTACTTACTGATCCATATTTTTCTTCCTCTGCAATGACTTCTTCAGTTTAAACCCCATCTTACTATGACTGAAAGGAATCACCCCACTGATTTGTTCCAGACAGCACTACCACAAATTTGACTTCGAGGTTCGATCTAAGTCTTGCTCTAGTCAAACTCTGAATGGTACCCAACAGATTGTATTTACTTTATTCAATTAATCAATCAAATCAAAATCCTTTATTTCATATATTCCATTTACGGGTACTTTGGAATTGTCAAGGTCTGTCAGTCAAAAAGATGAAGCTAGTTCTGCCGCGCTAGCAACAAGTGCAGCAAAACTGTTCTTCAGCAATACACACCCACCGACTCCATCTCCAGCGTGGCAGTTGCTGTTATATTATTATATTTATTGTTTTATTGTATTTATTGTATTTATTGTATTTATTGTGTTTATTGTATTTATTGTATTTATTGTATTTATTGTATTTATTGTATTTATTGTATTTATTGTATTTATTGTATTTATTGTATTTATTGTATTTATTGTATTTATTGTATTTATTGTATTTATTGTATTTATTGTATTTATTGTATTTATTGTATTTATTGTATTTATTGTATTTATTGTATTTATTGTATTTATTGTATTTATTGTATTTATTGTATTTATTGTATTTATTGTATTTATTGTATTTATTGTATTTATTGTATTTATTGTATTTATTGTATTTATTGTATTTATTGTATTTATTGTATTTATTGTATTTATTGTATTTATTGTATTTATTGTATTTATTGTATTTATTGTATTTATTGTATTTATTGTATTTATTGTATTTATTGTATTTATTGTATTTATTGTATTTATTGTATTTATTGTATTTATTGTATTTATTGTATTTATTGTATTTATTGTATTTATTGTATTTATTGTATTTATTGTATTTATTGTATTTATTGTATTTATTGTATTTATTGTATTTATTGTATTTATTGTATTTATTGTATTTATTGTATTTGTTGTATTTTAGTTTATTGATGATAACTACGCGTTTGACCACAACCTCGTCTCATGGAAAGTGCAAATGTGTTCGACGATGGAGCATAATGTGTCGATGAATTTACAAGCATTTAAACTATGTTTCTTGTCGGTCGCCAATCGCAATGCAATGTCGTGTGTGTCACGTTCATCTAGGCCGTGACCTACGAAGTGTTGCTGTTATAATACTTATAGACTTGTGTTAGTATAAATGTGGGTGTGATGTGAGCCGTAACTATAAAGAATCAATATAAAGTACATGAACAGATGTTGTCAAAGGCAATGGTTGTGAAGGAAGCCAGCACTAAGATAACGAATGGTAGAGATTAAGGGAGAATGATAAGGCTAGAGAATAATTAAATCAAACATGAGATAGACCAAGGAAAAAGTTTTTCCAGATTTTTTTTTTTAATTTAAAAGGCGAGCCAATTGCTATGAAACGGGCATAGGTCCAAACTCCGGTCTGAAATTCAGATGAAAAAACCCAACACTTTGCGCGACCCAGGAATCGGACCCAAGACCTCATGTCAGCTGCAGCACTGGTAACCAAAGCCGTGGCAGTAATTAAAATAATGACTACCGAAATAATACTTCCGCAATATTTTTAGAAATTTCCAATTGCAAAGCTCAAAGCAATTACTTATTGCTTACAATAAAAAAGTCGCCAAAAATGTATGACACCATGCAAATTGATCACCGATGACAACGGCTATTAAAAATCTTGTACGGTCCGAACATTCACCTTTTAACAAACATTTCTATGTCGTTGAGACATAGATGAAGATTTAAGGAGGTGAGGTAGACGTGTTGGTTTATTCTTTGAGCCGTGCCAGTCTTCTGGGCATATTTTCAGGTATCAGCGATGTGGAGCAATACTTTTTATAAGTAAAATTATTGCTCCACTGAATTTTTAAAGTGTGCGTGGATGGCCAAATCCGAAACTATGAGGAATATCGAAAAACACTGAAAGGACTCTAGAGCCCGATTTTCATGAAAATTTTAAATTGCGTAGTGGATTTTTGAAAAATCTGTATTCCTAGCCAGGTTTTAATCGAACCAGTTTAAAAAAAAAAAAAAACATTTTAAATATTCAAAAAAAACAATTGATTTTTTTTTAATCTATCCACGCACGCGTTAAAAATTCGCCCTGTATATATTTTGTTTTGTATCAAAATGAATTCAGTAGATTATAAGTAAATTATCCTTACTTCAACAGGTCTCGAAATATGACGTACGGAGTTCCTCAAGGGTTGCGGTAAGGTCCACTGTTCTTTTTGATGTACCTTACCTTACCCTCTTCTGGGTAAGCTCGCTCCATCGTCGACTTTGTCTCTGTCATCTATGACCTAGACTAGAGTCAAGAGCAAACCCATATTAAATAAAAAAAAAAAAAACCTACATAAAATCAGAGGATACTGATGACTTTTCAAAAACTATTTTTCTAAGTCAGGAAGAATACATTGAAGAATGTACTCGTGTGCACCAGCACTTACTTCAATTTCCAAACTCACTACAACAGCGATCAGTAAGCTTGAAACTTGATAATAACTGTTACGTTGCTACACGACTTCCCAACGGTAGCTGTTAGAGCTACTTGTATGGACAAAGGTAATTGATATACATAATACTGGCGGGTACATGTTATACCTCTTGATACGAGATATTTTTTCAGTAGTGACAAAGGGACCTAGAGCTGGCTTTTATCTCGGACAGAGGATAAGCATTACTGTTTGGCATATTGTTCAAATGAGTGGTAGTGAACATCGATGCGGACGTAATTTGATGCAATATTTAAAGTTTTATCTTGTTGGAGGTTTTGCTTTGTGTCTCCGTGGAGTTTTTTGTACGTTCTTAACTATAGATATCTATGCTTTGAAACGTGTAACTAACTTCATCTCTTTGACTGACCGACCTTGATAATTCAAAAGTGCCTGATTATGGTTTCATTGATATAAATGCTTTAAGTGCTTCAAAAATTATTTTTTGATGATTTTGAAGAGGGATACGAAACAGAGAGTAAAGTCCCGCAAACCTCGACTGAAAACAGAGGATCCTCTGACCAGACGATGTTGTGTCTGGTGGGCAACTGCCCGATAGTTGATATTCGGACTGTTGTATACATTCAAATCGCAATGTAAACTTCACTTGCGCGATGCAGGATTTTGTTGAGTTGTAGATGGCGCTGCGGTTCTTTTTGTTGCGATGTATATTTGCTTCGTTGCTTTTTCTTGTGGCGGCATTGATGCCGCTACAATTTCAAGGAATCGTTTTGTCGTCATACACAGATGCAATGCATATTGTTTCATTCCGTGGAGTCCTTTCATCCTTGATAAATTACACACACTGCAAACCTAAATCTTGATGCAGAGAGTTTTCAAGCTTAAGTTAACAAGTAAGACCAAGTTCAAACACACCGTGGTACTCCCATGCAAATGTGAAACATTGCATTCATTCATCGGGTAACACATTATTTCATTTAGCTTATGTTTTTTGTATAAGCTTGTTTTGCCACTCAACACCGCGAGGTAATTATTGATGGGGAAACAAAAATACGGCAAGCGTGAGTCGTGGGATAAGCTTAGAATACCGTATACAATAATTGTAATAGGTAAGCAAAGTTAATAACCAAAGGTGAATGGAAATTTTAATGAGGAATAATAATTGATTACCGACATCAATAGACGCCACTTGGGATGGCGATGTAAATCGAGACGCAACGCACTGGATCAACTCTAAATGGATGAAATGACTAGAGGTCACTAAACTGTGACATACGGGTTTTTTTTTGTGAGTGGCGTCTCGCAGTTGAACCTTTGAGGTTGTCGACTGCTTAACCGGGCTTGCCTGTGGTGGCTTTAATATAATATTAAAGCCTCCAGCCATGGCTTATAAAAAACTTACAAACTGTGGGGAACGGGCCTCGGCTTAGGGCGTCTCTGGAACAGCTAGGGACGAGCTGGATCGAACTAGAATTATTATTAAGGGGCGAATTTAAGACTACAGGCTCAGCGGCGCGGGCGCTCGAGCAAGGGTCGGGGCGGTGACATATGCCCATCAAATTAAAGGGGAAGTCTACAAGTCCGTGATAAGACCTGTCGTACTGTATGTATGGATCAGAATGTGGGATATAATGCAGGCACAGGATGCAAAAAGAAGTAACGGAGATTAAAATGTTGAGATGAATGTGTGGAGTGACGAGAATGGATAAAGTGAGAAATAAGTTTACACGAGGAGGTTTGAAAGTAGTGATAGAAAGGGAATCACATATCTAGGATATGACAAAGACGTCGGGTGTCGCAGCGATAGAGGGGGAGAGGGAGACCAAATAAAATAATATAGTTGTGTTGTGTGAGGAGCTTTTACTTTTTTATATATTTTCATGTTCAGAAATGTATGTTCATAATGTGAGTTTCACTTGCCTGAAATAAAATATGTTTATTTTATTTTTTCCTTTTCATTATTCAAGGATCTGTTCTTTATGTGACACATCACACAATATGCCAGGTCGGTATCGCAGCTATATAATTAGGTACACCACTAATGACGTTGTTAACTCTCAAGTATTGATGAAACCATCGCCATTATCTTCTAACACTTACTATCGAAGGCTGTGAGAATTTGCGAGAAAAATATACGATTATTGCACAACTCACGGACCCAGGACCTTATGATCTGCATTCAGGCCTCTAGTACAATGGCATGGACAGAATGACAATAGATTTATGTGACGATCCTTTATCGAGCAAAGTGTTTGCCCAATATCTATATAGATTTTCTCAGAAGCAGCATGGCAATAATTTTGCAACATAAATAATACTGACGCAAAATTGGGTTGGCTGTGCATTATGTTAAGCCTTATTAATTTTGTTTTTATTTGGATTTTTAATGCTTGTTCTTTGCTCATAACTACTAGCCAAAAACCTATCGATGTTTGGTTTCATCACACTAATATTATAAAGGCGGAAGTTTGTGAGTGTGCGTGTACGTGTGTGTGTATGTTTGTTACTTCTTCACGCGCAAACGGCTGGAAGGATATTCATGATATTTGGCACAGAGATAGATTATGGTCTGGAATAACACATAGGATTTCATCTCGGGAGTATGTTCCCTTCCGTTTTGCTTAGCGCAACTAATCTCGTTGTATTTATTTAACTCTATACACTGCCTTCTTTTTCAGCCCTGGCTCGAGTTTATATTTATATTAAGGCCGCTACAGGCCAGTCCGGTTAAGTAGACGACAACCTCCTAGGTTGACCTGCGGGAAGTCACTGCCTTCTTTTTCTTGGAATGCGTGGCATAATAACAGCCGCAAGAGTCGATCTTCAAAGTTAAGCAACGCTTGCCGAGGTCGGTCTGTGGATGGGTGACCATCTTAACATATCGAGAGTCCCGGCTGCCATTTGTAGATCTTTGCAAGTCGTTACGGATTGTCGGAAGCCAGAAAATCTGACACCAGTCTAGCCAAGAAGTGTTACCCGATCAATGAGGTCTGATAGGCAGCCGCTCCACGTATAACACAAGTATTCAGCTGAATCCGGTTTGACTGGAAGCCAAACCCAATATAGTTGGGAAAAGGCTACGCAGATAGTGATGACAAATGAGTTCCCTAATTCTTGTGCCTGGTTGATGACAGAAAGATCACCCAATTTATCTGCCGCACCCACTATGTTGGGGTCGGCTTCAAGTCTAACCAGATGCGGCTGAATACTAGTATTTAAAATATACAATTACAGTCGTTGTATCAACTTATCTCCTAGCCTAAGACTAACTAGAATCTTCACGCCTACTCAAGCTAAAGCGACGGCCGATCTAAAAGGACAGTTTGCAATAGGCTGAGGTAACAAATCAAATTAACCGGCCGTAAATTACATATCCTTAGGAGATGCAACACGTGTCGCATTTATCATACAAATGTGATGGCTCTGCATTTATAAATAAAGTGGGGTAATTGAAGTTTGTTAATATACTGGGCGGTTGGGTGGGAATCCAGCATCGAAGTTTTTTAAATTTTCATTTATTTTGTATAGTCAACAATGGCGGTTTTTGATGCGTTAGGCATTTTCTACTAGAAGATCTTAGGGTGGTGCACAGACAGAACATGGTACACCACACCGTCCAAGACAACTCAGTAGCTGTACATCACGATACCCTTTTGCAAGACGGGTGTACCGTAACGACTGTCGAAGAGCTAAAATGGCTATGTTAAATAGGTATTCGAAAATAAAAGGCAACTTCTAATTTTATACCTGCTATTCTGCTGCGTAACTCCCGTGCCCAATCTCACAAGAACCGGGTTTTTTTTTTAATAAAACGTATCCTTTAGAATTCAGCCATAGCCATAGTGTAGTTTCAATTAATAAGACACATACACAGGCATACAAAATACATATGTATATCAAAACAGTTTTTCTCTTGTTTTAGATATTTGTTACCAATTCATTAGTATGTACTAATGAAGTTTTTTGTTTAATGTGTGTCCTGTGATGTCCTGTGTCCTGAACTGTTTTTCTTGTGTTTTTTTTTATGTCAATCAATTGTTTTTTAATGTGTGTGTTTAAATATGGATTTTATCTGAAATAAATGTTTATTATTATTATTATTTTCATTAGTATGTACTAATGAAGTGGTAACAAATATCTACTCACCTTAGTACTCTGTAGTACTAAGATGAGTTCAACGCAACTAGGTAAATCAATGCAACATAATAAAAACTAATTAAAAAAGAAAATCATTTCAAAACACGGCCCCATCACTAAAAACTTATGGAGTAACGAGCGGGTCAAAGATCAATCAACTAATATTTTCTAATTAACTTTAATAGTGCGAATGCAAACGCCATCATCAATATAATTATACAATTATACGTCAGTAGTTATATTCATTTAAATTAAGTAAACAGGTTAGTTGTTTATGAAACTACTTGGGGTAAATTGGGCTCATATCATTAGAGTATGGCCACTGTCAAAAATTTGCAGGAATGAATACGTTTTTTTTTTGTAGTTTTTTTTTTTAATTTGAAATGAGTTTGCTCTTGACTCTAGACTAGTTTTAAATAAAAACGGTGATAACATAAAGAAAATACACGCTTATGAAGTTATTCTTATATCCTTGTCACGCTAAACATCGTTTTTTACCTACTGGGTGGCGTCAATTCACTATACATGAGAGTGACATCAGTAAAAGAAAAAAAAAGAAATAAAATCAGTTTATTCTGCTGGAAAAAACGCACAGAACACTAAAAACTAAAAAAACTTATCAACTACAATAACAATAAAAAAAATAAAATTAAAAAAAAACACATCACTGCCAGCCCATGTCTGGACCGGACATTAACCGAAACGTGTCTCTGGTCACACCACAGACAAAACAGAACAAAGTTCAACAATTGTCCATGGCTGTACTGTTTCTAATTGTCATCGACTTTTAAAAGCTCACAACTGCGTCACTTGTTGAGTTTTTAGTTTTTATTTACTGCTTTGGTGAAATAGACTAAAAGAAAACCAGTCAAATACCCCATTACAGTTTAATTTATCATCACTATCTACAGCCTGACTTCGCCCACTGGTGAGCATAGGCCTTCTTTTCTTGTGCCTATCCCCACGTTCCGACCTCTGAGTATGTTTCGGTGTTTCTTCTCAGGGTAGTCAGCTAGGAAACACCGGCCCCATCTAGTTTTTTTTTGATTAATGTGTGTAACTGTGTCCAAAACTGTTTTTCTTTTTGTGTTTTTTTTTTTATTTTTTTAAGTCCCTTAATTGTTTTTAGTGTGTGTGTGTGTTGAAATATGGATTTTATCTGAAATAAATGTTTATTATTATTATTTAAAAATTACCCAAAAAGATTGACGTGTAAAAGTGTTATGTTTAACCTACTTCCTACTAATATTATAAACGCGAATGTTTGTATGGATGAATGGATGGATATTTGTTACTCTTTCACGCAAAAACTACTCAATGGATTTTGATGAAATTTGGCACAGTGGTAGATTATAATCTGGAATAACACATCGGATACTTTTTATTCCGGGAATATGTTCCCTTGGGATAATTTTCGACAATCACGCGGGCGGAGCCGAGGCTGGCAACTAGTACAAAATAAATATCATTTATCATTGTCATTTATCCTGTGCCAGCCTCATCCAAGTTTCACTCGTGATAGCAACGATGTCGTCTTCTCATCTCGCTAGAAAGTAATGGCTGTAAAAATTGGGGAGGCCTCTGCCCAACTCTGCGATATCGGCTAAACAAAATAAGGTAATATTCTAAAAATAAAGAAAAACTTACATACCATAATCCTCTTTTGAATCAAACATAATTCTCTCAACTGCAACATTACAAAACAAAAACAAATTACGTCATAAATAAATAGTAATCTCAAGAATACGATATTATTTACTTAAAACGCTGTGTAATAATAATTGTATTAGTACATAAACATACGTCCATGAGTCGCATCTTATAATATTCTCGTTTCCGCTCCGTTCACTTAGCTGGACCAATTATGTGTATTACTAAACGAAGGCTTAGGGTCAAAGTGGATTGTACAGTGACGGGCAAAAAAAGGTTAAGTTATTTGTAGTGATAAAACTCTTTGAGAAAAACATTACCCTTCTTCCCCCCTCCCTTCTTGGGTCAAACATTGGCATTCATTGACCTATATTTTAGTTTGTTGTAAGTTTAGTTTAGTTTATCTGTTTATATATGTATCTGCAAAACTCATTTTCGACAAAAAGTCACACAGAAGATTTTAAATTTACAATATATTTTCTGTCGTCTGTATTCCTTTTGGAAGGGTGTAAGTTCAGAAACACAGACATCTCTGAGATAGTGACGCATATGCAAAGCCTGTGTTATTGCAGATGTATATACCAACGCCTGAAAGAAATTACGAAAAAAGTATTTATTGTCATAGAACTGTCGTGCATACAAATTATAAACCTAAACTTAAATTCCTTAACGATAGTATTAGTAGGGTTTTAACTAGATTCGCAGTCGCATTAAAATAGATGAACAAACTTTTAGAAATCATTCTGACTACCAAAATAAGGACAATGTTAAAAAGGAGAAAAAAAATCAGCTTACAAAAATACACAAAAAATTTTGGTAACTTATTAATTAAGGTCAAAATAAAATCACTTTAGCCAGTGATTTTCTCTTCTTCTTCTTCTTTGGTTGGACTTACTGAACGCTATGTTAAATTTTGTCCATCTATTTTAATGGGACTTTTAAAAAAAAAATGGAAATTTTAGAAACTAGGTAGTTTCACGGCGTGCCTGTGGCAACAATGCTCGGATCCAGCTTGTAAGCCACCATCATCACCAGCTTCCGCTCTGGGTGGAGTGAAGGACGTGTCAGACTCTTACTGACTAAAACCCATTCGTGTTCCTTCTATAGCCCTTTGCGTTCCAGGGCCGCGGTGACTCTTTCGAACAAATTTCACAACCCTGCCAGGCTCTGGCCCTAGCGGGCCCCGTCTTCTATGTTGACATCTCTTTGAGGCGCACGTGGAACACAACGCGCCATCGACCCGGGCATGGTGGTGATCCAACAGCGAGCCACCGAACGCTCGCCGTCCGCGAGTCCACGCCTACGGTAGCAGGGGATCGCCCCGCGGCTCCCGACGCCCGGGGCGTCTTCTCCTGTAGCGGTGGTTGGGGCGAAGGCCTTGTCTTTCTCTCGAGCGGACCGCCTCCTCCTTCGTTAGCATTACTGCTTCGCAAAAGGAGGTGACCGCTTCGTACCATGAATTTAACCAGGGCTGGACGCGAGAGGTCGCCGCCGCCGATCGCCTCGACGAGGACACGGCGTTACTCAGCCCAAGCAGGGCAGACCTCCACCGTATGCTCTACCGTGTTCTCCGGGCGATACTCACAGTGCTGACACCCGGGCGTGTCCTCCCGCTTAATCCGAAACAGGTACCTCCCCAAACAGCCGTGTCCGGTGAGTACCTGCGTCAGGCGGAAGGTGAGGACGCCGTGGCGCCTCTTCAGCCACTTCCCAAAGAGGGCCTTACCGCCGCAATTGTGGCGTGCCCAAATATGTAGGGTTACGTACGTGTAAAGTAATTGCATGAAATATAGGTACTTGTCCAAATTGGAAAACGTTTATCTTGTAGAATGTCAATGTTTAATACTAATAGTATATAACCATGTTATCAAAAAAATAATTGGCACAACATATCATAATTTCAATCGATAATTTAGGAGGAAAATTATTGTGTATACTTATTTTGGCACGTGACTGTACACGCAGCGCCAGTACATAAAGTTAGTTCACCGTCAATTTATCGTTACGTCAGAACAATTTGAGATGCGTACTGTGAAGAGTGCGTAGGTAAGTCAGTATTGCTACAATTTTTAATAGATACTTGTTTTATTGTGAAAGATGAAAAATTGGAAAATTATTCATGGTTGGTTATGTTGGCGGCAGTATATTCAAAAAAGTTTTTCAACTTTATCCCTTTATGCTTCTTTATTTATTTACAGCTTCATGCACAGTGGTACAATGGCAGATTTAGCCCTAGATATTCTCTATCAGTCATCCAAGAGTGGTGAAGAGATAACATGGCAGATGCATTGCATAGCCTGCCAGAGTTGCGGAATTTGTTTGAAAGATTCACCGCGGCCCTGGATCCCATAGAGCATTTCGAGGAACACAGTAAGAGTCTGACACTCCTTTCTGCTCCACCCCGAGCGGAAAGAGTCATTTGATGATTTTCCGAACGAGGATTGTAATAAAAATTTTATGCAGAGGGTCAATTCTTTAGACGCTCTCAGAATGTTAACCCTGAAATTTTATTTTGGACTACATTAGCAACTTTCGGTCTGAAAGCGTAAAAATGAAACTTACAAACTTTCAGGCTAGTATAAGTTCATATGCTCCTTTTTACTCCTCTCAAAGGCTCCGTACTCAAAGGATAACCAACGATAACCCTATAAAAATCCCTCCGCTGTCCGTCCATCTGTCTGTCAGCGGGCTGTATCTCAAGAACCGGAATAGGTAGACAGCTGAAATTTTCACAGATCTTAAGGGGTCATTGTACTCATCGTCATGAACAACTTTTACAATGGGACCAACCCCGTCATCGCGTTGCGCTGTTCAGGACAATGACCCCTTAAGAGGTATTGCGTTTATTCTGTTACATGTTGTATAAAATAGGTTTTGCCCGCGACTTCGTCCACGTGGAATTGTTACTTTGGGAAGCCATTTTTATTATTATGATCCAGTTTTTTCAGAAACGCTGGAACGCGTTTATTTTAGTTTAATTTATCTTCAACACTTTCGCATTTGTAATATTACTATGGAAGTATGGATTACAAGTACAAGGTTCGTTTAAACTAAAATCTATAATGACAAACATAGTATCAAATAAGGAAATCAATTTACTTTTAATCACCTTCTATAAACTGCTGGCTGACCTAGTTACATCAAATTGTGATGTGCTCATCACGATCACAGATCATTTGTAATACATCATCATCATAACGCCATCACGAATATTGTACCTACCCTCAGGGTAACGTTATATTACTTGATTAATTAGTAGGTTTGATTAAACTTACTTCTTCATATCCCTTCTCACCGCACCGGGTTTTTGTCTAATTCTTTCGCTATTTCTACCATTAAACTCTGGAATATGCTACCCCTTGACATCAAGAAGGCGGAGTCTATAAATTGAATTTTCCTTTAAGCGGAAAATCTGAAATCTTAAAAGCTTGTTGTTTTTTTTTTTAAACACTTTGCCCCACTCCACTAGGAATTTCTCCTGTATCGTGGGTGCGTTTACAAACATATAAAGTCACATACACAAACAGCCAGACCCGGAACAACTATCTGTAGGCCATACAAATAATAATTGTTCCGTGCGGGAATCGAACCTGCGACACGCAGCGAAGCAGTCAATCGCTCAACCACTGCGCCAACCGTGCTAAATACTTAGTTGTTCTTCGTCATGATTATTATGAATTCTCTTAATCAGTAAGATTATTAAATATCATATTTATTAGTTTATTATTTTAGCATATATATGTATTTTATTAGCATAGCATATACATATATGTATTTGATTAGTATAATATATATTATTTGTGTATTCTTTCCGAAACAAAATTCTATTTTAAATTTTATTTTTTATTTTTTTAAACCTACCACAGTGTAGTATTTTTAACCCAAAGGCTGGTAGAGAATGCATTGATGCAAAAGTCCGCCCATGTAGCACTATAGTACATTAAGTTTAAACAAATAAATAAAGTTTAATTGTTATATAGAGGTCGCCGGTCGATCGCCCAACAGAGTCGTCAATTGCCAGGTTTACGGAATAGGGATGTTGCTTGGGTTAAAAAATGTTTCCGAACGCATACAACCCTAATCTCTTCAAAATTAGAGTGAACAGGCTTCTTCTGGGTAAGCTCGCTCCATCGTCGACTTTGTCTCTGTCATCTATGACCTAGACTAGAGTCAAGAGCAAACCTATTTAGTCCGTCAGTTAGATTATCGAAAAATATTAGATACGTATTTTTTTAATAAGATAAAATTCATTAAATATGGGGGCTTGTAACGTCACTTTCCAGTAAAAAGTGTACTGGTAAGTGATGTCACACGAGTTTTCAACGCACTGTATCGTCTTCATTTTTTGTTTACGTGAAAAAATAAAAATACGTGTCCAATATTTTTTGGAAATCTATCTGACGGACTAAGTCGATTTTTTTAGTAGTACCGTGGCCCTGGAACACATACAGCATTTGACACACTAGAACACGAGCGGATTTTAGTCAGTAAGTGTCTGACCCCCCGGTTTCACCAACAGCGGGAGAAGTAATATGATGATGTCCCAATCAAAACAAAATAACTAACGTTAATAAGTTTAAAGCGTTACTTATTACTTACTTAACGTTACTTATCTAACGTTAGTTATTAATCCTGTAGGATTAATGAAATGTACAACCAAGAAAATCCTCAATTGAAGGAGATCCCCATAGTAATCTGAAACTGTTATTGTTTCCGCTATAAACATAGATAGATATGCAGATATACTCTTTATTGTACACCATAACAAATTACAATGAAGAAACATAGCCATCCATTATGTCTTTATCAAGATCAACATTCACGAAAAAAATCCAAACACCTTCATTATGTAAAACCATTAATTTGTTCATTTCAATTTCAGCAAGCACCTTCCAGTTTCAGAATTCAATTAATTCCAACTTTCTATTCATTTCAGCACTTTTGCTACTTAATTTTGAAAACATCATGTTTTATAAAAAAATGTCAGAAAAACTTGGAATCTACCGCGACGCATCCTTAGTTCAAATAACATAGAATTCCGAGAATATTATAAGTAGAAATTTGGGGAGATCATTACAAAACCGGACAAAATAATCGGGACAACTCTGAATAATTGTCATAATTTCATCTTCCTGCCTCAAAAATGGTACACCGAATATTTTTGGAAAGCCGTAAGGGGGCGTGACATGAGTATTCGGAAGCCACCCATCCAATTCTATATCTAACCAACAGCCGCTATACATTACAAGCTTACAAGCAATCACCTAATTAGGAATTTTCTCCATTTTCTTTATAAACCGTTAGCTACCCCACCAACGCATTCTTGGTTGCCCAATTAAAAGGAATTTAGAATTAACAATTAAATTTAAACCATTTTTGATGGAAAATTGCGGAGAGAATAACGAAATAGAACAAAATTATTGGAATACTTTCACCTTCCTGTATTTAAATTTGTACATCTAATATTGGTTTTGGAAAATCGGGAAATCGTGTGTGACAAAAAAACAGAAGGACAGACACCGATATCGATTAATCAGGAGCTACCCATCCAATTCCATAACTAAACAAACGCTGCATGACTTCAGAACTTCGCTATTTCCTAAAAATCCTCTTACTAATTAACCAATGAACTCGCTCACTCTTCAAGAATTTACTCCATTTTCCTATAAACGTAAAAAAAATGCGGAAGCAACCCCACCAACGCATCCTTGGTAGCCCAACTTACAGAATTCAGAGCATATTATAGAAATAAGACTTTCCTTGTCGGAAAATTCATGGAAGGAATTACAAAATAGTAATAAATTATTGGGCCAGACTTTTCGCCTTCCTGTATATTCGTCATCGAAATTCATTCGGAAAATTGTATCTGACAGACACACAAACGAACAGACTTCGAAGTAAATAAACTTATGAGCCACCCATCCAATTCCACACCTATCTAAACGCCGCATCACTTCAAATCACTTTAAGAATCCTCTTACTATTAACCAATCAACTCGCTCACAGTTCAAGAATTCATTCCATTTTCCTTTAAAGAAAAAAAATACCCGGAAGCAACCCCACCAACGCATCCTTGGTTGCCCAACTAACAGAATTCAGAGCATGTATATAAGAGTACAAGTCCCTTGCATCTGTCAGTCGTCCATGTTCAGTACTTACGTGCACACGTTTATATTAATTCTGTGTTTGTGATTGTGCAGTGAAGTGTAAGGAACGAAGCCGTTTGAAAAAGTTAGTTTTGTTTTTTTCATTTATTTTTTATTTTTAATCTGTGTCGAGGTTTTTTTTTTTAAACTAAGGAATTAGGAGTTGTTAGGTTGCTTGCTACATGTTTTTTTTTCTAAATGCCGTATGCATTCTAAGTTTAAATGTTAAGAAGAGGATTCCTACTGCATATATAACTGTTACTACTAATATTAAAAAGAACTTTAAAAATACCCTACTGCATAGGATATAAAATAGACCTATGTAACACCTACTTCTTCTATTAATATTTGCTAAAGTCAGAAGACATATTAATCTTTACTATACCCACTTACTTATCTTCACACTTACGAATTATCATTTTAAAGTAATATTAACAGTGAATTGAATATCAAATATTTAATAGAAAGTGTTGTTTATAAAGTGAAAACTTTATTTTATTATTCACTAAAACAAAATTCAACCGAAAACACTAGAATTCTGCAAAACATTAACAAAAAATTAACTGCACTAAAAATTCGAAACAACAAATCAAAATTAACTACACAACAATATCAATTCATAAAAACTGAATACTTCCTAACATTTTAACAGTATTCATAAAGCAATCAGTAAGTTACTTCCGAGACAAGTTATAACTAAGTTCTTAACATAAGCATAGAAGCCGGGACGATTTGAATATAATACTAATTGTTGATTTAAGTGCTATTCAAAGTTATAACATTGAAAATTGTGGTGAGTTTGACGTGTTAAGTATTCAGATTTAAACACGCGCATCACGCCTGCTATTCATCGTAGTGCATTGTACTGTGAGGTAGTTTTGCCGCTCAGGAATCGGAATTTTTAATAAGCTTAAAATCTCTAGAATAGGAAATAAGTACCATAAAAAATAAGCCGCAACCGCGCCCAAGCACGCCGTCTGAAAAAAACATCTCGGCAATTTTAAGTTTTCTATAGAAAGTGAAAAATCACTAGGTATATTTTTTGCCGATTTTCGTAAAAAATCTTGATTAACTTTTTATTTTGGAGTTAATTTAGTTAGGAGTTTTTATTTATATTTCTAGTGTATATAGTTAGTTAAGTATTTATGGAATAAAGTTTTTACTTTTTAGACTTATTAAAATTGATTTGTTATTTTCCGTGAAAAGTAAAGTCTCTTAATTCGAATTTGTGTTTATTTTCTTAATAGTATCCACCCAGGATTCACCACATAGCACTGTATTTTGAGTGATAAATAATTTTTATTTTTTTGCAAGTTAGTCGTGCCCTAAAACTCGGACTGTAGCAGATAAATTCCTAATAAAAAATCCAAGAACACTTTACTGTCCCGTCTTGGAAATCGAACCCATGTTCATCATACGGACACCAGACCAACAAATTAATTGGTAGATTGAATACTATAACTACAATTCTCGTGTTTTTAAGAAGCTATTGCAGTCGCAAACTATCATAAACAACTCCAATTTCCCTCCATTTTGACGATTAGTGACTTTTATTGTCGCAGAGATGATGATTGCACCTAAAATTTAAAGTTAAAAAAATTAATTTATCTTGGCATTCCTATCGCAGTAGCAAATTGGTAAAAACATCTGTATATTCCTTACATTTGACAATTTGTTAACATTTATCATATCGCGACTTTAATTTTAACGCTTTTTAATCGACTTCAAAAAACAGAGGTGGTTCTCAATTCAGTCGTATTTTTTATGTCTGTTATCTCATAACTGCGTCATTTGTGAACCGATTTGAAAATTTTCATGTGATGGATATACGTTCGGATTGGTCCTTATTTTATCAAAATCGATTCAGTAGTTTGGTTTTTAAATCAAAATAGTTGGGGAACATAGAAAATATATCATCCAAGTAAACGAAATTGCGTGTTTTGCTTTCCTGTGACTTTACAGTGGTGTTGTTAGGTGTGAGATACCACTAAAAAGACGAAAATAAAAAACTTATTTACAAAAAAATACAAGCGACTTCCAAAAGAAAACACCACAAAGAATAAAATAACTTAATTTTCGGAAGTCAGTGTTTTTGGTTTTTCTTCATATTTTACCACCGACTTCCGAAATTATTTGGAAGTCGCTTGTACTTTTTTTTTTTTTGAAAAAAAGTTTTTTTATTTTTCCCTTTTTAGTGGTACCCTACACCTAACACCACAGGAAGTTTTTTATTTAAGTTCGAGATATGAACTTGTTAAATTCTAAGGAACACCTAAGTTTTTAGATGCATTCATTAACATAAATTCCTTCCTTTAGGCAGGTATATATTTTTTTTATTTTTTCTAACGCCTTCAAGATTACTATGTGCCCAGCTAATTACTATTCATTAACATTTTACGAGTGCACTAAAGTATTGAATTAACCTGTGTAATGTACATAATAATAGTTCACAGATTGAACATCACAGCTTCCACGTTGTTTTTAAGTTATGTTTTGTGTATAATTTGACATTGTAATGTATCTTTAAAAATACTTTGTTCGGTGATTAAAATTATGCAAAAACACATAGTCAGAAACATTAAACAGATAACAGAACTTATGTTATGTTTGAATCGAGATAATCACAGAATACCTTAAAATATTGGTTTTTCTATCGCATTTATGCGATATATTTAAGAACAGTTCAAGGTTTAAACATTATCCAGCCAACTTGTCCAGGGAACTTGACATGCATTTTATTTTATTTAAAAAAATAATAAGAAAAATCGAAGCCTAAATATTTAAATATTGCGGCCGACTGCCCAGGGAGCTCATGACAAACATATTTGAACAATTTTTTTTTTTTCCTTTTTCTATTGTGTCCCACTGCTGCGCAAAGACCTGGTTCGAGGTGGCGCAAGAAAAGAATGTCTGGAAGGATATGGGGAAGGCCTTTGCCCAACAGTGGGACAGAAAAGGCTGAACTAATTTATTGAATTAAATTAATTGATTTTCATGCTCGTGGCAAAATATGTAGTATTATTATTATACTAGGCGTTCCTTAAAGTGGTAAAAGTAACATCATAAATATATACAACCTTACCTCCTCTCTTATTTTATTCGGTACTAGCTGTCCTGACAAACGATGTATATTTCAAATAATACATACAAAAATTCCATTTTTTTTTTCCACTCTGAATACTGCAAACTTGAAAAAAACTTAAGGGATGTAGACTATTTAAAGTAAAACTTGAGTCAAAGCCTATTAATTTCATAACCCGAATAGTAATACGTACAAAAACTCTCGTCAGTTTAAATACGACTGGCCTGTTGGTCGAGTGGTGAGTGACCCTGACTGCTAAACCGGAGGTCGTGGGTTCGATTCCCACCCAGGACAAATCTTTGTGTGACGAGCATGATCATTTGTTCTGTGTCTGGGTGTAATTTGTCTATAATATGTATGTATTTAGAAATATATAAGTATGTTTATCAGTTGTCTGGTTGCCATAGCACAGGCTCTGCCTAGTTTGGGATCAGATGACCGTGTGTGAGTTGTCCCAAGATATTATATATTACATGAAGAAATAATTTCCTCGCCCATTAGATTGACATGCCAGAGTACAAACTACAAAACGTGAGCAATCTCAACAGTTATGTAGTACATTAATGGGGGCTGTCGAAATAATCTCGCATAGATTCACATAGGTCGCAGCGAGTTACATCCTATTGCGGCAAGAGAACGTAAATGTGGAGTAAATCGATTAGAAATTACCGAGTCACTGTGCATTTGACCAGTGGCGATCGTGAGAGATCGGTTATTTTCCGGGATGAAAAGCATGCATATTCTATAAGAAATATTTCTTCAAATTTACATCAGCAAATCACATGTCGACTGTTCACGTGACCAGAGGGCTGAGCTTTTCTTCAGCCAAAGAATAAGCATTGCCATTCAACGTGGCAATGCTGCCAGTGTTCTGGGCACTTTTGCCATTGACAGCGATGTGGATGAATTTTTTTATGCCCAATGATTTATTGTGTTTTTATGCGTTTGTACATAGTTTCGCAATGATTGGTCTAGCTAGCTGTTTAAGTATTTAGTTGTTACTTGTTATAGATAGACATATTATAGGTTCATTAGATAGCTGTGTAAATAAATATTTCTTCCAGATAAATATTACATCACACTTATCACACTAATAATAATAAAAAAAAGCATTATTATTATTATTAACTAATATTTTAAAGGCGAAAGTTTGTGAGTGTATGTATGTTTGTTACTTCTTCACGCGCAAACGGCTTTACCAATTTTGATAATATTTGGTATGCAGGAAGCTGACACCCTGGATTAACACATAGCCTACTTGTTCTACTATTCCCGTATTTTTACGAATCGATAGAATTTTATACTTATTTTATATTTTTACCATTTCAGCAAAGTAAGTAAAATATAAAAGAATTGTATAATTCTATTGATTCGTTTTCTAAATAAATCTCAACTAGCTAATTGTGGTAACTGACTGTACATATTTAATTATTTTTAAGTATGTGAGCGTTGGCCTTTTGATATTTGAAGTCAATTAAAAATAACCCTAAAACCAATTACTGTTCACCAACTTAAAGTACCGCGAAACAAATAATAATTTTAAAACAATACAAATGAGAAGTTCAATACTGAAGGTCGAAAGTATTAAAACAAAACAACAACGATGTAAAACGTTTACAGCAAGAAGGGACTTAAGACGCAAGGTTTAAGTTTAAGCCAAGGTCCGGATCCGGTGAAGTGGCTTCCATATTTGTTTTAGAGCTGTGACTGTCAATAGATTGGAGTCGTTATATTCGTACAAAGACAGGCGGCTAGGTAATGAGTTTTGCTTTCAACTTTAGGATTTGTAAGTCTTTGGTATTTAAGTCAGATAATGGTTGGAGTTTTAGCTCAGCTGGGTTTTTTTAAAAAGTTTTTATGTTATTCTACAACCTACTAAATAACGAAGTATGTTTTTTTTTCTTTTTCTCATACTTGCAACCTGACTTTATTACCGTCTCAGTTTAATATGATTTTGATTTTTTTTAATGGAATAGCAAAATTTTAATTCAGTGGAACAATTTAATTTATTGGAATCATTTGAATTTAATTTATTGGAAAAATTGAATCTAATTTAATTTAATGGTATAATTTTATCTTACTTTTAATTTAATTTTGTGTTAGTATTATTATTATGTTTTGTAATCTTAGTCACGTATATGTGCATGCTGTGGTCTCCTATAACTGAGGGACCACACGTAAATGGACCACTTGTATCATTGTGAATCATGTTATAACTACATATGTATCCTTCATTTGTTTATTTTACAATGTTTGTACCTACACACAGAAAAACAGTACAGACATAATAAGTGATGGCCCTTTGTTGGAGATCCAAATAAATAAATAAATACAACCTGGGGATCTTTAAATCAAGACTAAATAGATTACTTTTAGGAAAACGTGCTTCATCGTCGACCACATCATCGTTTACCATCAGGTGAAATTGTAGCCAAACGCTGGCCTATAAATAATAACAAAAAAATTGCGCAGACATCTTTTCTTTCTGGTCTGTTTTGAAATAAAGCAATAAAAAACAATACTCTATTAAAATAAACTTACGATTATAACTATGACCTAAATAATAATCGTCCAAAAAACAAAGGGTATAGCCCCTTTTTTTTGCAACCGCTTGTTGTCAACAAACGGTAAAATCATTATTTAAATGACTACTCTTTTTTTACTCTGTAATATGGTTTGCAACCGGAGCTGGGTTCATAAATAAACTCGCAATTTTTTTCCATGAGTGTTGGCAGAAGCTATATACATTCCTTTTGCTTGCTGTGAGTACTACCTACACACCTAGCATTTCTGTTGTAAGCTTATATAAATTATTGACCACTTATATCTCGTAATGAGCGTGCAGTCCTACAGTTCTACTGACAAATGTGCCTATTTTATGAATTGAGGTAGTTAATGCTCGTATACACAAGTAACTAACGAGGAATGAACTCCATCAGCTAGTCAATGCTCTGCGCTACTTGTTGTGAATAGGAATTATAGGGCTGTCAAAAGTAAAGTAAAGAAAACTTTAAATGATAATTATAATAATTTGGTATTGCAATTTTGTGTGTGGACGAACTTCCCGTGGGTGTCGTAAGAGGCAACTATGGAATCACCAGAGAATGGGCATTCTTTGTGCATTGCAACAACAACACTGCGATCGCCAACCCGCCTATGTCCAGCAGTGACGTTTTTCGGCTGTTATTTATTTATTTAGGTTTACCAACAATTGTTTACACTAAATACATTTCCGATTTAATAACTAGAGTAACATAATCAAGTGCAACAACTAATTACAGGTTAACACCACATGCACTAAAAAACGGCTTACATAACATATTTATAACTTACTGGAATTATAATTATATATACAAGGAATAATAATTAAAAGCAGTAATAAAGAAAATTATCAAATCATTAAATTTTGTATACATCATTGGAATGTTTGTTATGATGATGAGGAATATGGTTCCGTTGGTTCCTATCAGGTGCCGAACTCTAAAAAACACAACTAACAAAAACCCTCACACCGCTTTGGCGTTTACCTAAATAGTGAAATATATGTACAGTTAACAAAGCTATTTGGTATACAGACAATTTTATTTTTTTTCCACTGCACTTCCAATATTCATTTTTAATATGTGCATTATAACTTTTTAAGCTTATGACATACTTACGAGTGTGGTGTACAATAATTATCTACTTAGCACACTCACTCATTATTTAAAAGTAGTTGCAGGTTAGCTGCCTGCATACCAAATAGCTTTGTTGACTGTACTTATGCAGAAGTAAAAACCATTAGACTTAGGCATTCTCTACCAGCCGACTTTATGGTGGAGAAGAGACAGAACAAACACAGACTGGCCTGTTGGTCGAGTGGTTAGTGACCCTGACTGCTAAACCGGAGGTCGTGGGTTCGATTCCCACCCAGGACAATCTTTGTGTGATGAGCATGATCATTTGTTCTGTGTCTGGGTGTAATTTGTCTATAATATGTATGTATTTAGAAATATATAAGTATGTTTATCAGTTGTTTGGTTGCCATAGCACAGGCTCTGCCTAGTTTGGGATCGGATGACCGTGTGTGTGCTGTCCCAAGATATACATATAATATTATATTATTATATTATATAGCAGGTGCAACTGTCAAATGATGCAAATGTTTAGTCAATTCTTCCAAGAATTCCTTCGTGACAGCCCTAACGAGAAACAAATTAAGTTATTTACTATGAAACTCGTCGGCTTCACTCAAAGTCCATTAAGTTCGTGAGTCCTCAATTTAAGAGAAGCATGGCTTTTCGATTGGTAATGAGAAAACTGCTTAATGTTTGGAATGCCACCGGTGTATTGCAGAAGTTTATTTTTTTAACAATTTATTATTAATATTTATTAATAATCAAGTTACAAGACTCATACTAATTATTAGACACACAGTTACAATCACAATACAAACATTAAAGAAATTCAATTAAATTAAATTTATTCCCATTAACACTATTGGTAATTAAATAAATAAACAGTAATTAACAAATATATAAGAAGAAGGGAACAGAAAAATAGATGCAAAGGTGATGCTTATTTCTAAAGAAATATCTTCCAGCATACCTGCGAAAGGAGAGTCGAATAAAAGAGATGTAGACATCGTGTGTTAAAGTTATGCTTACGAAGAAAAACGACAAAAAAAAAATTAAATATAACATACTATACATAAAATAAATATGACCAAAATAACAAAAACACACTACAACAACAACAACAACAAACAACAACAACAACTAACAAACAACAACAACTAATAATATAAGAAAAAGAATTTATTCATATAAGAAGTGATTTCGCTGGGTTCCTATATCTAATCATCCGTAACGCGTTACTGCTTTATTCTTTTGGGTTCCTATAAGATACTATTCGTTCTTCGATTTTTAAGCTTCGGCCTTTTGATTTGAATGTTCAAAGCTGGGGCATGCCTTGTGCGGTGCTAGATAAATACTAATAATAGTGTGAAAAACGTCAAGAATTGTCTTTCGCTCCGTCGCAATAGGCAACACCGGCTGTCGCTGAAAACCAGCGCTGTGGCTCTCTCGCACAAGAGTCCCAGCATTTTACGTAACAATTAATTCTGCCTCGCGGAAATAAACACTTTTTCTTTCTCCGTTCTTTGTGCGTTTATTTAGTTGTCTGGGTTCCTAAATATTACCATCCGTAACTGGTCACCATCGGTTAAACGTTACCGTGCCAAACTGTGAAAGCGCAAATTGTTGTATATCGGTTTGGATTGCGTGATACATCTGCATATCTCGCGGGTGGGCGGAGCTGCATACCTTCTGCTTCTAAGCAAAAGCAAACTTACTAGCTGCCGCCCGCGGCTCCACCCGCGTGAATGTCCAAAATTATCCCAAGGGAACATACTCCCGGGATAAAAACTATCCTATGTTCTTTCCCGGAACTCAAACAATCTGTATACCAAATTTCATCTAAATCGGTCCAGCCATTTGCGCGTGAAGAAGTAATAAACATACACACACACTCACAAACTTTCGCCTTTATAATATTAGTGTGATGTGATAAGTGTGATGTGATACTTACTTGTAGTTAGCGGAATTCAAGTTGTTTCGTGAATGTCAAGATATCAGCCGAAAGACGTCCAGTGCTGGCCATAGACCTCCCCCAAGTGTCGCCACAACAACCGGTACTGTTCGTCTCGCATCCATCGGTCGGCTACCCGCGACCCTCACCAGGTACTCGATCCACCTTGTGGGAGGCCTTCCAACCCTAGCGAGATTCTTATTTTATAAGAAAAGTTTAGTAATAATGCAATCCAAGCACTTATCAATCTAGTTTATTTTTTAAAAGCCCTCTCCTCTTTTACTACTCTCAATAGCATGCAAGTAGCTTGCATGGCATAGTGACATACACCAATCAGAACTTGTTATGTCACTATGGCAAGCAACCCACTTGCCTTTTTTTTAAGGATGGGGAAATCATCAAATGACGTCTTCCGCTCTGGGTGGAGCGGAAGGATCAAACTCTTACTGACTAAAACCCATCCGTGTTCCTTCTTAAGCCCCTATGCGTTCCAGGGCCGCGGTGACTCTTTCGAACAATTTCCGCAACCCTGGCAGACTCTGGCCCTAGCGGGCCCCGTCTTCTATACTGACATCTCTTTGAGGCGCGCGTGAAACACAACGCGCCATCGACCCGGGCCTGGTGGTGATCGGACAGCGAGACACCCAACGCTCGCCGTCCGCAAACCCGCGCCTACGGTGGCCGGGGATCGCCCTGCGACTCCCGACGCCCGAACCTACTTGCCTACTGATTTGATCCTACCTGTACATACATAAAACGTACAAACGATTCTCTTTAAAACTAACCAAATTTTCTATAACACATCGTACGACCTCTTCATTGCAACCGACAGACATACAATAGAATCGCGTGAGATTATTACCTAACGAAGGTAAAGTAAAGTAGGAAACGCGAAGATTAAACATTCGACACGCTTCTGTGACAGACGGACAGGCATTTTACATGCAATGGAGGTGGTTATAGTAAATTATGATGAGCTGTCCGAATCGAGAGGATGGACACAGAATTTGTCAATGTTCTGGCTTGATGATTTGCTAAAAACGAATATTGTTAGGTGTTATGTATAACTTACAAATACACATAGTTTCTGGTAGTCGGGTCTGAGTATACACGGTCAATACGGAGACAGTGGGCTAATTGCACGAGATCATTAAAAAAGAGACGTATTTTTTGGTTTCATCATCATCATATCAGTCGAAAGACATGTCGCCACAACAACCAGTCCTGTGCGCGTCCTCGCATCCATCAGCTACCCGCGATCCTCAACCAGGTCATCGGCCTGCCATCGCTACGTCCTCCGGTACGCGGTCGCCACTCCAGACCTTTTCGCCCCATCGACCATCTGGTTTTACCATGTTTCAAAAAAAAAATCAGTTACTTAATTTTGAATACACCGGGAACCTTCTGCTGGGTAACTTATTAGCGCCTCCTATACAGACACATTTCACACACACACATAAATCATCAATAATCATGAAACGCTTAACTTCAATTAAATGTAATGATATTATTATATTATTTTTAAATGAATTATTATTTTTAAATGAATTGCTTATTTTTAATTGAATCATTATTTTAAATGAAATATTGTTTTTAAACGAATTATTATTTTTAAATGAATCATTATTTTAAATGAATTTTTATTTTTAAATGAATTAATATTAGTGTAGTCATAAATAGTATTCTTTTTTTCTTTTTTTTGCACTATTTATTGTGAAAATTTAATTATAATGAAAGCTATATACTATGTATTTTATATTTTTATGCATTACCACGAAGGATCACTGACTCCTAAGTCACAGGCACACCTAGTTTAGGAGTCAGGGTATTTAAAATGTTTGTTCTTAAAGCCTTTAATGTTCTTAGCCCTAATGAGAATTTGTTTTTGGTAAAAAATTAAATTATTTAAATTAGTTAGAAGAAAATTATAAGAAGAATTCTATGAAAGGAAATTAAGGATCAACGAATTCTATTTGAACAAAAAAAACCGTTTCCAACTGTCAAATTTCCATCTAGGCCGATTGAAAGATAACAGATAAGTAGTGGACCAGAGAAACTCTTACAAAATCAGCACCCAAGTCTAAGTGAATATTCGACATATTCAACTGTAATATTTTCATGGTAATAAGCTCCTATTGACTCCTATCAACAAAAGGAAAAATTTGCATAAGAATAGTAGCTTCCTAGTACAAGTAAAGTGTTTTTAACAAACTCAAAACATAGACAACGTATAACCTAGATCATCATCATCATCATATCAGCCGAAAGACGTCCACTGCTGGACATAGGCCTCCCCCAAGTGTCGCCACAACAACCGGTCCTGTGCGTCTCGCATCCATCGGCTACCCGCGACTCTCACCAGGTCATTGGTCCACCTTGTGGGAGGTCTTCCAACGCTTCGTCTTCCGGTACGCGGTCGCCACTCCAGAACTTTTCGGCCCCATCGACCATCTGTTCTGCGAGCAATGTGCCCTGCCCACTGCCACTTCAGTTTGGCAATCCTTCGGGCTATGTCGGTAACCTTGGTTCTCTTGCAAATATCGTCATACCTGATTCGATCACGCAAGGAAACTCCGAGCATTGCCTCTCCATTGCCCTTTGGGTGACTTTAAGCCTTCTGATGAGTCCCATTGTGAGCGACCACGTTTCAGTTCCATAAGTCATCACTGGCAGCACGCACTGGTCGTAGACTTTCGTCTTGAGACACTGTGGTTTGTGAGACGAGAAAATACCACGCAGCTTCCCGAACGCCACCCAGCCCAGTCGGATTCGACGGTTGACCTCTTTCTCGTAGTTTGCCCTACCTAGAACCTAGATAATCCTTACTAATACCATAAATGCGAAAGTGAGTTTGTTACGCTTTCACCCGTAAATCGCTGAACTAAGATAAATAGGACTCTAGAAACAATTACGTAAGCTCGTCTCAAAAAAAATATTTCACAAAAAGAGTATTTTTTACCCGAAGCCACGGGCATAAACTTGGAACACAAGGGCTTTTGAATATCTTTTGACCTTATATAGGTCAAAAAACGATGTTAAATCATCGTCAGAATAATTTCCTAGAATGCAGAACCGCATGGGTCCACGTGGTCAATTACAGCCCACTCCCATCCCATCACACCACAGAGCGGAATCCTGTATCCCCTCAATGAAAACATTACAAGCTGATCATGCCGATACCAGAAGTATCAATTGACGTAAAGGACATTTACCCAAAATGCCAAATTGCCTCTACGACAATTATCGTAAGGTTCATTTACGGAAAATGCCAAAATGTCCCTTACGTTAATTGATATTTCTGGTATCGATGCGTTTCACTTATAGGTCAAACAAGAGACCACCGACCTTCACAATCTCATCAAATCAAGTTAATATTCACACAGACATCAGATATACTTACAGTTAACTTATAGTTAACTTAACTATACTTATGCGGTTACCGTCAACTCGCAACCTTCAGGTAACCGCTCAGTTCACGACTTTGACATATCAACCGACGACTTAGTCGGTGAGATTGGTAATTTTCTAAGTTATTTCTATGCTTAGTTGTAGGTTTATCGTGGGACTTAACTTAAGTGTGTGACTTAAGGTTGATGCTCTCTTGTAGGCAGCGAAATTTTATGATCGTTAGTGAGAACATATTATGTACAGTTAACGAAAAGTAACTACTTCATAAAAATAAACATCTAGACTAATAAATTCACCCAGTTCGATCCAGCCCTAGCTGTCCTCTCCCCAGCTACGCCCTAAGCCGAGGCCCGTACCCCACAGGGGGTGCCCTTAGCGTGTAGTCGCTTTGTTTGTAAGTTTTTTATAAGCCCTGGCTGGAGGCTTTAATATTATATTAAGGCCACCACAGGCAAGCCCGGTTAAGCAGTCGACAACCTTATAGGTTGAACTGCGAGAAGCCACTCATAAAAAAAAAAACTAATAAATTCACGAGATTATTACAAACGCGTATAAAAAATCGGCCAAGTGCGTCGGACTCTTACACGAAGGGTTCCGTACCATAAACAGAAAAAAACACGTTTCTTGTACTTATGGAATTTTTCCTTTAATTATTCGTCCTTTAATTATTTATTTTATTTTTTGTTGTTATAGTGGCAATAGAAATACACCTCTGTGAAAATTTCAACTGTCTACCTATTACGGTTCTTGAGATACAGCCCGCTGACAGACAGACGGACGGACGGGCAGAAGGATGGCTGAGGCTTAGTAATAGGGTTCCGTTGGTCACAATTCGTACGGTACGGAACCCTAAAAAGAAATCATTGGTTATCAAAAAAATCATCGACATCGTTATCAATGGCAGAAGTGCCCAGAACACAGGCAGCATTGTCGCGTTGAATGGTAATGCTGACTGGTCATGGGAACTGTCGAGTAGCTACTTGCTGAGGCTGGGATGAGTTTATTACAACCAAAAGATCGCTCGTTTGAAGAAGATTTGGTGGAGACTCGCACATACCATGCGGTTTTATGAAGAGGGACCTTCTAGGACGGTGTATGCTTTGTTGGTTGTCCTGAAATCAAACTTATATTACTAAGGCGAAAGTTTGTGAGTGTGTGTGTATGTTTGTTACTTCTTCACGCGCAAACGGCTGGACGGATGTTAATGAAATTTGGCACACATTTTACGTCTTATTCCAGACCATAATCTACCTCGATTATGGTCTGGAATAAGACGTAAAATACTTTTCATCCCGGGAGTATGTTCCCTTGGGATAATTTTCGACAAACACGCGGGCGGAGCCGCGGGCGGCAGCAGGTAAATAAATAAATAACGTTTGTCGAACAGTCCGAAATCTATATTTTTTTAAATTTATTTTAATCTCGCGTTTGTGTGCGTGAAGCGTTTTGTGCGTATTGGTTGTGGGTGGTATTTAGTATTTACAAGTATTAGCGAGTTTTATTATGAGCGTCAGATTGAGGGCTATTGGTGACTTCCAAACAAATCAGGAACTGAAGTTCTATCTTCGTTTATTTTAAAATGTTTCCGTTGTCAATCAAGGACACATACTACAGCTCATTTCAGCCCTTTATTAGGGTCGCATGGTTATCGAAATGAAATTTACGACAGTTATGATTTATTATCCAAGTAATCATTTAAATCATCAATCTAGTTCTCTAAGTTATATTTGATGGAAAATAATAATAAATACCTGACGTTTCTCATCAAAATATAACTTCGATTTTGATGATTGTAACTCAGATCAACCTTAAGTTTTTGCAGTAGACACTAAACTTAATCCGTTGATGTTTGGTTTACTGTTGATGTAGCAATTAAAGACAGGAATGTCATAAAATACAGCTTACTCGCTAGCGATAAGCATCTTGCAATAAATGGCAGAGGGTCTAGTTAAAATGACAAGCTGGGGCCTATTTAATAAAACGTCTTTTTTATGCGCACAGCAAAGGAGTGGAACTCTCTGCCTGCGTCTGTGTTTCCGAACGCATACAACCCTAATCTCTTCAAAATTAGAGTGAACAGGCTTATTCTGGGTAGGCTCGCTCCATCGTCGACTTTGTCTCTGTCATCTATGACCTAGACTAGAGTCAAGAATTAACCCATATTAAATAAAAAAAATAAAAAAAAACTGAGAGACCACAGGATACAAGCGACAATCTGACAATTCGATGTTTTTTTAAATTTATTCCTTACATTCACTGCTTTATTAAACAACACCTGTCAAAAAATTATGACATTTATGTCAGTTGTCAACTAGTTACAACCCTAATCTCTTCAAAGTTAGAGTGAACAGGCTTCTTCTGGGTAAGCTCGCTCCATCGTCGACTTTGTATCTGTCATCTATGATCTAGACTAGAGTCAAGAGCAAACACAACTCAAATAAAAACCTCACCTTTGACTTGGATTTTTGGAATGATAAAGTGTGCCCACTTGCTACACTGTTGCACTATTTTCTGTACGTGCAAAAGAGTTTGTTTAAAGCAATTAACAATAATAAATATCAATTCGAGTGGTGGACGAGTGTCGCTTGTCGCAAATCGCCTCGCGAATCGCGTCGCAAAGTTGCATCACGTATACGGAGCCTAAAACTATTTGAAATAAAGGCACAGCCAGCAATGCTAGCCGCATTACGAAACACAAGCTGTAAAATTCCCACTGATCCAACTGATTTGTGAGAAGATTATTTCGTAATTTAATTAGATTTTACAACGTTAGAATACTCTAAACTTTGTTGCTCACTTTGTCGTCTTAGCAGCGGTGAATGTTAGAGCGAATCTTAAATATTATTTTTACCATGACTCCCACGAAGATCTTCGATATCGGAAGACGAATTATAGAACTCAAATTGAGTTGAGCAGGATATGTGGTACATATGGGAACACATTAATTAGATGAATAGAGTAAGGTAGTGACTGAGTTCTGCCAGGGTTGCGGAATCTGACAGGGTTGCTGAATTCTTCGAAAGAGTGACCGCGGTCCTGGAACGCAAATGGCATTTGGAGTACCACGTGTGGGTTTTAATCAGTAAGAATCTAACACTCCCTTCCGCTCCACCCAGAGTCGAAGGAGTCATTTCATGATAAAACCGGTCAAGTGCGAGTCCGACTCGCGCACGAAGGGTTCCGTACCATTGTCTATAAAAACGGCAAAAGAATCACGTTTGTTGTATGGGACCCGTTTTACCCTTTGGGTATGGAACCCTAAAAAGGCAGTGACTGAGTAGCGTCCAAAGACTGGTAGAAAGACTGGTTGGTCTTCTGACATAAGATGGGCAGACGACATTGTTTTCAATGCAGATAAAACTTGGATGAAGGTGGCATAGAAAAGCGAGGTCTATGTTGAGGGGTACGCAAAGTCGGGCAGTGGATGATAATGATGATCCCTGGCAAAGAGAAGAGGCCTGTGCCCAGCGGTGGGAACGTTTTAGGGTGATTGTGCTAATGCTTATACTGTGCCTGGAAATATACTTTTCAGCAAAGTTACATTCCAGTCAGCCAGCCAGTTGACAGCTCACCTCGTGATCACTTCACCCAAGCCGTCACTTCGACATGTTTACAGAATCGACCGGCTGTAGCGACATCTGTCATCGAATTGCCATTATGTTTGAGATTGACAACATCACATTCGGTAGCTTACGTCAATCCGGACGTGGAATTGTTAAAAGACGTTATCGCTGATCGAATGTCAGTTTGACTAAGCCATGCGGTCTCTACTATACCCAGCCCACTGTTACTATAGATTGTTACCTCTTATGAGCTCGCAACACCACCTACTTTCAAATTCAATTCAATCTGCATTGATTAGGTGTCGTAAAACATTTTGCATTAATAATTGAACATCAATTACTAATTGAATCGCTGATGTTACAGATTTATAGTTCATCCTTATTAATTGAAATGGTAATTGAATTTACTCTGTAATTTGTTATTTTATTGTTGGCGATACTAAATGGACATAATAGTCTCATTGGGACTATTTCATTAAAGAATTACTAAGAATCCTTTGTTCCAAGTGACAAATTTGATTTGATTTTGAAATCGGCTCCACTAAATTTGTTATTTTGTAAGGTAGTTCTCTTTATTAGTTTAACTTTTTAATTTGCTTATTCAGCAGAGTACGATTCTGTAACCTTCTCCCGTGTAAGATTAGGTGAAGTGAACAAGAAGTGAAGATGAAATGTCAGTTCACTCCAGTTAAGTTTACACGGCGAGATATTGACAGAACACGATAGTATTCTACTAGTCCCTTTCATTTGATACCCATATTGAGTGGGTTGCGACAAAATATGTATCCGCCATTTTGCTGGCGGCCATATTGGATTTGCATTTTTTGAGACCGGCTGCTTTCATATTTTCGTGAACTACGACAATTATTCATGAAATAATGAAAGTATAGATCCCAGAACATGACCATGGAAACTCAAGGGTGTTTTTAGTGTTATTAGGTTTTTCATTGGAAATTTTCAGTAGCAATTCTAAATCTCATTTAGTATCCTGAGGCTCTTGAGATTGTTGAAATGCCAAAGATTTGAGACTAGCTTTTGCCCGCGACTTCGTACGCGAATATCCCGTTTTTTCCCGTTCCCGTATAGCCTATAGCATTCCTCATGAATGTGGCTATCATATACAAAAATTATTTTCCAATCCGACTGGTAGTTCCAGAGATTAACGCGTTTAAACAAACAAACTCTTTATTATTAGTAGGTATAGATCGATTGACATTTTTGACTTTTTGTCAGTCGCCATCACCACGCTACCGCTGTCGATCAGTGAAGACTGTAATGTCACTTGTCTAGCGCCTCTGTTAGGCACAAAAGGGACACAAACTCACCTAAGGTGATTAATGGAATATGAGTGTTTTACTCACCTCTGCCTTTGTTACACGCGTAATAGTTCAAATGTTAAAGGAAGTCCAGACCAACACAATACACCCTGAACAATTATACCTATATCTTGGGACAACTCACACACGGTCATCCAATCCCAAACTAGGCAGAGCCTGTACATTGGCAACCAAAAAACTGATAAACATACTTATATATTTCTTAATACATACATATTATAGACATATTACGCCCAAACACAGAACAAATGATCATGCTCATCACACAAAGATTTGTCCTGGGTAAGAATCGAACCCACGACCTCCGGTTAAGCAGTCGCGGTCACTACCCACTCGACCAACAGGCCAGTCAAATTGATAACAACAAAAGAACATCAAAATACATAAATCACAAACCTCGTATCGAACGGAAACATTAGAATATAACATGGTTATAGATCACTTTACACTCAGACAGTCGGCCTTAGAACAAAGTGATAAATTTTTATAACCCCGACTGGCATTTGATGGGTCGTATCCTTTGTGAGGCGATCAAATTAGATTTCGCAACGTTTTACATGTTCGAATGAAGGTTCTAGGCGAGAATGCGATGCAAAAGCTAATACATTTCTGAATAAGTGTGGATATTTTAACCACGGCCAAGCGTTGATTTTGCTTATACATTTGGTAGCAAAACAAGGAGAGAATACTATTCTAGGCAAAGCGCTTTGTCCTACGTGGCTTTAGTATAAGTTCAAGTTCGTCAAACTTTACAGACGGATGTGTTTAAGATTTTTTTTTTCTTTTTTATGTAAAGAGGTTTTGTCACTTAGTGATAGTGTTACCCCCGTAAAGGTCATCAAATAAATAAATCATTAACTTAAACGTAACACAGTTACTATCATAAATCGAATCATCAAAATAGAATGACCTATCCTATACATTCTGGCAGATAACCAATAATAGGCTACACAGTATCCTAGCTTTTTTTTTTATCTCGGCGGGAAATCCTCGTCGAGGGGTCTGTCAGACTGTTACTGACTAAAACCACCCGGTGTTCCATCGCCCACCTACGCCGGAGATCGTGGGAACATATATGCGACTTCCGTTATCCCCGGCCCGCCTCTGCGGGCTACCTCGGGTCAGCCGAGGGGGCCGGGGGGAGTTAGGTGTTTGACTCCCCCCGCGACGTCAATGAGGGACGCACGGGAACACCACGCGCCGCCACCTTGGGTCCGAATGAATGGGGGGCGACGGACATCCCCAAGTCCGCCACCCCTGGCACAGTATCCTAGCCTTCTTCGACCTTGGGGTCGCTAAGATTCTGTTACATGCCCCAAGTCACATCCCACACCAAACAGACATCGTTTATGGATGTGTTGCTGGGGAGTTTGTTGCGTCACTTCTTCTTCCCAGCTTAAACACTGGGAAGTGGTGACAGACGGGCGAGTGGCTGTCTTCATGCAATTGAAGTTCGAAAAGAGCCAACTCTCAACCTAGAATTAGACTTATGTCTTGGTATTTATATCTTAAACTAAATACTACGTAGACTTGCAATAACGGTTTTTAAGATACCTTTTAAAGAAGCTAAAACACTTAACATTCTCAACAAAACTGGCATAATGTCACTCTTTGGGGTTACCCATCAATTTACATTACATCAAAGAAATCCCATTTTTCAGCCGAAAAATATACGCAACTCGTAAAAACGCGTTGCTATGTTATCGCACACAAGATGATGTCACAAAGTACAAAATCTACAGTTAGCCTAAAATACAAGCTCTTCAAGCACATTACAGAGTCATTTACGATTGCAAAACTTCAAAAAAACATGAGTATTTTTACCGAAAACCATTTGCATAATGTTCTGACTATGTGAGGTCAAGGTGACGACTGATGCATGAAGAGCTAGCTGTTTATAATAATATATCGTTTATTTTCTCTCAAAAATGTACAATTTGGTACATAGTATCTAAGTAACAGGCAGATTCAAGCCGAGAGCTGGAGTCTATACTGGGTTCGGGACCTGTATGACAGTTCCCCAGGCGCACTTCAACCTTGTAAATGCTCTAAGTACTGAGAGGAAGAGAGTTAGGATACAAAACAAAATATGTGCGTGTCTTTGGAGAGTGTTGTGTCCGTGAGCGCAATATAAGTCCTCACCCCAGCGTCCGTGTAGGGCACCGTTTATGTATTAAGATGTAACAACTCGTTAGATGTTAGTGGTAACTTTTACGAACGGATGGTCGTTAGTTATCGAACGATCAGTAGTTCTAGATTACTACTAGATGAGTGACTATATTTTTGGATAGTTAAAAAAAAATAACTTGAATACAGACGTGTTGCTGGGGTCGCGTCGGGGAGTTTGTTGCGCGATTTTCTTCCTAGTTTTGTCCTAGGTATTGCTGAAGGAAGCAGATTGTAGAGGATATCGAAGTGATCTCGAACGTCACAATGCGAAATCGGTAGATTTACCCTCCGATTCGATATACTTGCACTAATTTTTTATTTGTTTTTCTTATTGTTTCCATAGCAGTTTATGCGTACAGTATAAGTTCTTTAAGTGATGAGGCACTTAAACTTAAGTCTGATTGACTTCTCTTAAATGTTATGGTGTACTCATTGTTGAAGAGCCAAATATAATAAATAAATAAAAATAAATAAAAGCGGACATTTTTCAGTTATTTTTATTTATTTATTTAAACTTTACGTACATTAGTGGTAATATTCAGTATTTCTACGGAAAAATGGAACAATCGGTAGAATCGAGACAACTGGATTTCGTGACGTTCGACGGGCAGACGTTTTGGGTGACTGTCTTTATGTAAAACTAACGTTCAAAAAGTGCCAGCTCTCTGCCTAACTTCAATTAATAACTTTTTGATATTCGAAAAAAAAATCGAATTTGAATCGTTCTGCGATATTCTTCAGATAATTTCTATGAATATGATAGCAGAACTTGTGGGGGCTAAAAATCTGATTTATTTTTTTAAGTAATACCGAAAAATGCAACTCAGGAAAAAACTCAAAGCGTTAGAGTACATGGTCTATTGAGTTTTAAATCAAGGATTCACTGTATGACCTACAAATCTAGGCATTGCAAATTCTTAACACATATCTAGGAGGTGAACGCAATGCATTGTAATAAACTGAAAATCTCAGTGTCAAGCAAAATTTTCAAAATAATTTTATGATCTTAATTTGGTAAAGGAATGAAACCCTGTTCTTTTAAATTGTGCAACTTAAAATATTGACTTATATATTGATACATTTATTTCTTAATCCTTTTGTATAATTGTATTTTTTTTTTCACAGATAAACACAACATATCAACAAAAATGATTCCCTCAGTCAGAAGGGTAAGTCTCAAATTTTTTTTTTAATTCTGTACATCAAAGTGAAATCTTCGGAGTAGGGATTTTTTGTATTTCTAAGAACGTTTGCATTTTACAGTTAACTAATCACATATTTTTGAATTTAAGACTATATTACAAACAAAACCCACAGATGCAAATAAACTGATTTTTAAAACGAATAACTTGATGAAATTATAAATTTTATTTGAATTTATTTCCAAGTCAAACCAAAGTTCAAAGTGTTCCGTTTTATAAAACTTCAATTTCATAGGTAAAGATAATACACACGCATTATTAAAACAAATTATTGTACCTTTACGTAAAAATACTGAAATTTAATTTTACGGATATAGTCATCTTGAATCCACAAGAAAACAAGTTAATATTAAGCCAATAAAAAGAACATCGAACCTACACTCAGTAGATATCAATTACTTGAAAACAATATTTCTATTCAAATCTCAATCAATAAATGAGTCGTTGAAACAATCAGTATTTTTTAACTTACCTCTACAAACAAATTAATAAAGTTATTAAACACAATACGACTGGAAGGCCAAAATTATCAAATAAAAAAAATCACACGCAAATCCATTGTGTTGTCAAAGTATAAAAATAACCATTGATCATTTTAATACCAGACGTTTGGTTTATACAATTGAATGCACTAACAATATAGACAGATATACGTCATCAAATTTACTTAAAGGAAGTAGATAAACAGAGAGTATTATCAGGAAAGCCCATATAAAACTTATTTATAAAGAACAATCTTTCGTCCAAGTCTTTGCTCGCGTTAAAAAATATTTCGCAAAAAAGTCCCTATAGCTGTTTCCAATATCCCATCTATCTCTACACCATAATTTAATCAAAATCGGTTCAACGATTTAGGTGTGAAAGGGAAACAAACAAACTCACTTTTGAATAGTTACGATTCTTAAAATTCCGTTCCTTACATTGAACCACTGTTATCCACTGTTATACTATATTAATATTATAAATGCGAAAGTGTGTCTACCTCTTCACGCCTAAACCGCCGAACCGATTTTGATGAAATTTTGTACGGAGATATATTAGACCTTGGAGAAGGACATACGCTACCTTTTGTAGCAAGAAAAGGGCTTGAAAGGTTTGAGATAGGGGATGAAAGTTTTTATGGGAGTCCATTATTGAAGCTAAAAACATTAACCTTTGTATTTAGGCACTTGATAAAAAATAAATAAACACATGGTCAAGCGTTTTTGAAAAAATAGTATCTCATAAATAAAAATGGTTGCCCAAAGTAACTATTCCACGCGGGCAAAATGTGGTTTTTTCTTATTACAGAGTTGATTACATTATAAAACTTCTTTAAACTCATGAGTGCTTTGATCTGCTAAAAATAGCCAAAGATTTAAAAATAACCCAGCGTTTTTGGTAAATCTGCTCTAAATTCATGAAATAATATCCAGTGTGATCCAATGCTGGTTAACCTTTGCACAATGCATACTATAATCTAAGTAAATAACCTAGGGCCTTATTTACTGTGAGCACATTCAAGTAATGTAGTTGCAATACCATGTGCACCGCAAAATAATATTATATTTATTCGACCTTACAATAGAACAAATTAAAAAATATATATAAATAATTATTATTATTATTATAAAAACAACATGGTAGCATCTCTAGCCTGTTGCGGAATTTGTTCGAAAGAGTCACCGCGGCCCTGGAACGCAAAGGGCATTTGGAGGAACACGGATGGGTTTTAGTCAGTAAGAGTCTGACACGCCCTTCCGCTCCACCAAGAGCGGAAGAAGACATTTCATGATTTCCCATCCATAAAAAAAAACATGCGGTGCAGTCTTTGGGGACTGCCGATAGAAGTGACGATGACCCAATGCTTTCGGTGACGATGACGCGAGTTCCATGATTTTTGTTCACCCAAAAAGTGCTCAACGCGCCTAAAGAAGTTTTCACTTCAAAAGAAGCATCTGTAGCCGAACTTGGACAAGTCCTGCATCTCCGCATACAGCGCCGAACCCTCGAAACAGACAATAATTTGTAGCCAGTGACATGTAAAGGGTAAAAAAAAAATAATGATATTAGCTCTGCCTACGTATATCCCCATTTTAATGTATTTACTGAAATTTCGTGCTGAAATCTGTTTCCTGATAACAATCAGGTAGGTTTTTAGTACAGAATCAGAATCAGAATCAGAATCAGAATCAGAATCAGACTTTTTATTGCTAATGTAGGTACAGTATAAGATGAATGAATGGGTTACTTCTAGGCAAGCGTGCTCCATCGTCGACCACATCATCGCATAACATCAGGTGAGATTGCGGTCAAACGCAATATTATTAACAGATAATATGAAAAAAATATATATTATTTGCCATTTTTTTTAAACCGGCCAAGTGCAAGCCGGACTCTCACACGAAGGGTTCTGAACCATACACCGAAAAAAAAAGTTTCTTATATGAAAAATTGAATTAAATTAAAAATAAAGGGGGCACCGCCTTTTTTTTTTAATTTAATTAATTTTTTATTATTTTTTGTTATAGCGGCAATAGAAATACACACTCTGTGCAAATTTCAACTGTTTACCTATTACGGTTCTTGAGATAAAGCCCGCTGACAGACGGATGGACTGACGGACAGTGGAGGCTTAGTAATAGGGTTCCTTTGGGTACGGAACCCTAAAAAAGTGTCCAAATTCAGAGGTGTAGATAGATTGGTATAGAGTAACAGTGGTGCAAGCGTATGCCTTGTGCTTATATATTTGTAGATCCAATCAAATCACGCCTTTCGCACTTGAAATGACATAACTTCAATAATAACTCACAATTTAGCGCCAGCTTCTGCATAATTAATCGTTTTCACATCCATACATCAATACTAGTATTTTTAAATCGATAAGAGGTCAATTGAAGTGCTAAAAAACATGTCTGCATAATAAACCCATAAAAAACATTTTGATGTATTACAATTTTTTATTTATTTCAATTGAAAGTTGTTTTTTGCGAGTTTATTTAATTGTGAAAGTGTACCGATACTTCCGAGTCAATTTATTTTTTGTGTGTGTATGTGTGTTTCATATCTCTAAATTGCTGGCGATATAATGATGTCTGTTTTTTTGATTGATTGGTCTGTGATTAAGTTTGGAAATAAGTTGGTTTTAAATGTGAGGTGTGTTTTTGAAATGATGCATTATACAGTGATCAGAGAGGTATAGGTGTATTATTAAGCATTGGATAAAGGTGGACCTGTGCAGTAATTGCCACACTTTGCAAATTACTTAGCGATTTTAATTCGAATATGTTGTCATTGGGTACGGCTTATAAATGCAGAATGAAGAACATTTTCTTTGATTGATTTTGTAATTTTATTATTTTGATGATATGAAAATAACGTGACATCGTTTTGAAGTTATGAGGTAAATGTGACATTATTTTAAAAATTATGAAATAAATAAAATTAAATTTTCAAATTATGAAATAAATTATAAGTATAACATATTTTGTTATTGATAAATTTAATATGATATAATTTTGAAATAATGAAATTAATATGACATAATTTTGAAATTTAGCAATTAGGAAATCATTTACACCCGCGAGATCAAAGATGAATCACTGATGACCATAGGCAATAGGTATCCCGAAACTTTAAAACTACACATAAAATAGGCTTAAAAGCAAAGATGTATATTAATAGCTGGATGTAATCTAGTTAAAAACCCATTCAAATAAAATCGGAATGTATCAATAAATGTAGCCATAGCCAAAACTGTACCATAAGCATGAGTAACACCTATCCAAAGATAAAAATGTTATCCGGAGTACATTGACCTACATACCACAAATTGAAGTTCCTTAATTCGACCAAAAGATGGCATACCAATCGCTCGGCTCTTTTAAGTGAAATATTTTTTATCTGTGGACAGATTCTAGTCTCTTCCTAAATGTCAGTGGTCGTCCTCAGACATTCTAGAGTGAATGAAATATCTTGCTAGGTTATTAGTAGTACGACGGAACGGTAAATGGTTGTAAAGAGAGCCTTATTTAGGTATCTGGTGTGCATTTTAGATGGGCTTGTGGATTCCTTAGGGTGTTACCACACCAATCGATCGGTCGTCGATCGTTGCCATCGATCGATGATAAAATGAATGAATCGACATCGATCGATAGTTCCTACTTCTTTCTTCGATCAGCCAACGCTACCACACAAATCGATTAACGGATCGATGGCATCGATCGACGATCGTTCGATTGGTGTAACACCCTTATTAAGTGTTTAATTTATGCCCTGAGCCCGAATCTCGTTTGTCTTGCGGTTGTAAGAGTGACTGCTGAGTGTGGGATCCCGAGTACGATTCCCGGGTTATGCAAAGTGTTATTCGGTTTTTCCATTAGGATTTTTTCAGTGGCAGCTCGGAATTTGAAAGTTGTTGTAAAGCCGTTGGTCCTACGTCTGATCTGTCTCCGGTAGTGTTGGGTTGTCGTCCCATCGGACTATGAGAGTAAAAATAGAGACGCACCCGTGTGCACACAACTTTGACCTAGTCTCAACTGAGATTTACCGCACTAGCCGAAATTTGGTCTAGAGCTCAAAAAACGTCTGAATAGATTCAGTCGTTCTTTGATCCCATCCTATTCAGACGTTTTTTGAGCTCTGACTAAAAAAATCTAATAAGACTGTCAGATAGATTTCCAAAAAAAATTTGGACACGTATTTTTTCTTTTGTCACGTAAACAAAAAATAAAGACGATACATTGCGTTGAAAACTCGTGTGACGTCACATACCAGTACACTTTTTTACTGGAAAGTGACACACTGGAGAGTTACAAGCCCCCACTCCTAATCTTTGATGCGTTTTATCTTCGTAAATTTTTATTGATTTTATATAATAAAAAATACGTATCCAATATTTTTCGACAATCTAACTGACGGACTAAATAGAATCATATCTTTTTAACCCAGGCAACATCCCTATTCCATAAATCTATATTTCACCCAAGTGATTGAATGTTACCGTTTTTATTAAAAAAGAAAAAAAAAATTGGTTTCATTATTCACAAAGCTTCATAACATCAATATTCAATACTGTTCTAATTTTCAAAGACCTTTTAAAAACATTAAATCAATAAGCGATCCATTTAAATTGAATTTAAATAATCATCCATCTTATTAACACCTATAAATAAATTGGATTACAATGAACAACGGTAATATATCTTCTTCAAAATCAATTTCAATAGATTTGACGTAAATTGATTCTAAATTAATTGGAAAATAATTTATTTCAATTAGTTTTTAACAATAAAAATAAATGAATATCAATGCATGGTGAATCTATTGGTATAATAAATAGTGGAAATAATTTATGAAGACAGTTATTGGTAGTTTTTTCTGTTTCATCATTAGTTTATTTCCTAACGGCCGGTCTCAATAACGTTAACCGTTGATCAACTGTCAAATTAGCTACCAACAGTAGCGGAAACGTCATCATTGCCTTTCAAACATGACGTTTCAGCTACTATTGGTAGCTAATTTGACAGTTGGTAAAAGGTAGATACGTTATTGAAACCGGTCGTAAGTGGTCGAGGCTGCAATAAAGATTTGTTTTAATGAGCCAATATTAACATAACATAACATTTATTTATTTTCATAACCAATAATGTACAGTTCATGAAGGAAACAGTTTGAAGAGACAGGAGCCCATACTAAATAAAATCTGTGCTATGGGTCACCTGGCCTCCTTATCTCGAATATAAGTTAAGATCCAAGACAAATAATTGTGTATTTGATGAGCGCTCATAGCTCATCAATGATTAAATTAGAATCAATAAATATTATTCTTTCTTTCTCAAGAATATTATTTAGCACTTACATGAAACACGCACGGTACATGGAAATAAAAAATAAAAAAGAAATGTAGGTATGCTAAGAACCAAATGTGTGTTTCTCGGCTGCTCTAAAAAGGTCCATTTCACCGAATGGATTTTTTAAATTTCTATATTCGTATGGCGTTGTCGCGATAGTTTACCGACAGTGCCGGATAAGCTCTCTCGTTCGCCCAAATACATTACGATTCCACGAACCGCTTGTCGCTCATAAAAACGCAAATCTTCGCGTTATAGCGACAGAGTGGCCGCGGCGTGGAATAACAAAATATTATCCCATCCCATTCCCCTGTTAAATCACCAGTAGTTAAAAAAACTTCCCTCTATGATACAGTTAACACTAGTTTAGGGACCAGGGGATTTATATCTCATGGCAAACCTAGAATGTCAATAAACTTTACTTTATTCTTGAGACATGGTCTTTGAGGAAGCATTTCCATAATAAAGACTAAGATTGATGAGGGTGTTATGAACATACGAGGAAGCTTATTACATTGCTAATTTATTACCTTAATTGAACCAACCAACAATTTCATAGATACGCATTTATTTTTTGTTACTGCCTAAAACCTCTCATATAGAGGAACCTTTGAGAGGGAGTAGTCTAAAATCCACATTTCCTCGCGAAGTTTTCCGTCACGTTCAGAGAGCAGTTGTAATTAAATAAATAGCACAATTTAAAACCTGGGTTCGAAAACATGACCATCATCTCGTAAATCAGGCCCTTAACCACTGAACCACTGCAGCTCTTTATTCCCATTTTTTTTCTAGTGAATATGGAAATCCAGAATAATTTAGGTCTTCATAACTCGGGATTGGTTCCAATGTACGGTTTATGATAAACAATAAATTCTACCAGACGCATCAGTTATTTGTTATAAAGTCTAATTTATCAACAAGGAAGCATCAATTATCATGTGTACGTACATTACTTGAGGGTAGAGAACCTGCTCAATTAGTCATATTAACCAGCCCAGATAATGAGATACAGGTTCTAGCCAAGTTGTTAGTAAGAACATTACCTATAACCATAATAGTATGTCATAGCATCTCCTATATACATATAGAGGTATACGGTACAGGGAGTAGTCCCGCATCCTCTTAAAAGTCCACTGGAGAGGGAGGATCCTCCGACCAGGCGGTTGTTGTGTCTGGTGAGCAACTGCCCGATAGTTGATATTCGTACTGTTGTATATGTTCAAATCGCACGGAGAACTTTGCTTGCGCGATGCAGGAGTTCGTCGCTGACAGGATAAGTGGTGTTGCGGTTCTTTTTGTTACCCCAACAAATTTAGCTTCTTAGTTTTTATGTAGCGGCATTGATGTCGCTTGTCTCGGTTGTCAAATCTGTCAAGGAGTTAAACGGGAACCTTGTCGTCGGTAGTGAAACTATTTACTTTTGACAAGGTTTATTTAGTCAGCACTAGAGTCGGGTCACCAGTTTGACCCTATGTCGGCGCTATCACCACAATATTGCACTTTCTAGTAAACAGCAAGAAACTGGTTATTTTAGACTTCATACATCATCCAAGGATGGCAAGTAGTGCCGAATTAAAGGAGTAGATCCGAAAAATATGAATGAAATTGCAAAACAAAATTATGTTTTGAAGCTATTTTATTTTCAATGGGATATTGATAAAAACATTTTTTTTTTTGTTTTTTTAAATTAATTAAAAATGTCATAGTTAAAGGCCATACAATAACAAAAAATACTATACGATAAATAAATTAGTTGTGTATTTCTTGGGACTAATATGTAACAAAAAAATTGAAAAAAATAAATTAGACAGAAATTACTTAATTTCTTTCTAATTTATTTATTTGGTAAAGATTTGAGATAAAAGAATTGTAATTTAGAAGAGCAATACAGATTTAACCTAAGAAACCTGATGCAATACAAATACAACACAGTGCAGTATCAAATTACACTGTCCATAAGTTCACAAGAGAAATGGCCTGAGGACGGCTTTTATATGTACCTTGTTAGCCATTAATACCTCATCAGTTGCTTACCGTTAGCGCCTGCAATTACAGGTAATTCGAGAGAGTTTACCGGGTTTATTTAAGTAACTATGTCTTTAGAAATCTCTAAGGCAGGGGTTCTCAAACTATTTTAATTCGTGGCGCACTTACACCGTTTACTATTATGTCCCGGCGCCCTAACCTGCCAAAATAGGTTACAATTATACCAGGCACAAAAATTAGAACCAATATTGAATACAAAAAGAAAATAAAATACTAAGCACCGAGCGAGTTTTGAACTGTTTATTACATTTTGTTCCCGCGAATATCTAAGTCTAGTTCCGAAGAAGACCGTCTTGCGGCGCCTCTTTTTACTTTCTACGGCGCACCAGGGCGCCGTGGAGCTCACTTTGGGAACCCTTGCCCTAAGGGGTCTTTTGGTAACTTTTAAATTCTGTTTAAATGTGTTTCGGTCGCTTATAAGTCGGTGACCGAAATATACATTCAATTGGCAGGACTGATCCAGGTGTTGCGGAATTTGTTCGAAAGAGTCAAGAAGAGGCTCTGGAACGCAAAGGGCTTTAGAAGGAACACGGATGGGTTTTAGTCAGTAAGAGTCTGACACGCCCTTCCGCTCCACCCAGAGCGGAAGAAGTCATTTGATGACTTCCCATCCGTCAAAAAAAAGGACTTAACCGGGTTTTCTCATTGGAAAATGGAATAGGATTCCTGTATAGGTAATAGATTTTGACAATAAAAGTAATAGCAGAACTTGACAAGCTAAAATCTTGTTTTAAAAAAATACACGGATCAAAATACTTTTTCCTCCAAACCCCACCACAACCCAAAAACATCGACACTTGACAACCCTTTTTTTTTAATGGGGGGAAATCCTCATGGATGTCCTCCGCCCTGGGTCGAGATTTCCCTCTCCCTTCCCGCCACCGCGTCCCAGGACTCCTCGCCGCCGACCATAGAACGGACTACGGCCGGCAGCAAAAGGTCTCTGCCTACCATAGAGATGAGGGCACGGCGCGCCTTCTCCCAAGCGGCACACTCTGCCAGCGTATGCCGCGCCGTGTCCTCCCGACAGTCGACGCAGTGGTGACACCGAGAACTTGACACCCCTAGCGCAACACTATCATGCAACGTCTAATCGCATGGCGACATGCAATTTATATCAACTTTATACCACCACTAAATCATTCGAAAATCGCCTCTAATTTGTGCAACACAAGAGTTATGGCGTTGCACATATTTTGTATTAAGACCTACCTGCAAGATTGTATGAAGATGGCAGCCATTCAAAGAATTTGTAATAAGGTGTAACGGTAGCGATTTTAGTGTAAAGTTGTATATCTTTGTGTTTATTGCTAGAGTACTAACCGGAATCGCTGGAAGGAACTAGATTCATGTTTTTTTGGACTGACTGACTCTACTTGACAGTTTTAAAGTGTCTGTAAATAATTTCATCGTCATCATCATTCGCAGCCGGACTTCGGCAACTGCTAAGCCTCTCTTCTCTTGCGCCAATCCTCACGTTCCTCATGCAGCCTCTTCCAGGTTCTACCCGCAAAGGAAAGAACTAACGGAAATATATATATTACTAGCATTTGCCCGCGACTTCGTACGCGCATATCTCGTTTATTCCCGTTCCCGTATAGCCTATAGCCTTTCTCATGAATGTGGCTATCATATACAATAATAATTTTCCAAATTCAACCTGTAGTTGTTTTTTACGGTTTATAGGCACTCGTGACTTCCAGAGATTAGCGCGATCAAACAAACTCTTCAGCTTTACTATATTATTATATATTCATTACCGGAATACCAGGGTTTCTTTTTTTTTAAGGATGAGAGATCATCAAATGACTTCTTCCGCTCTGGGTGGAGCGGAAGGGCGTGTCAGACTCTTACTGACTGAAACCCATCCGTGTTCCTTCTAAAGCCCTTTGCGTTCTAGGGCCGCGGTGACTCTTTCGAACAAATTCCGCAACCCTAACAGGCTCTGCCCCGTCTTCTTTGCTGACATCTCTTTGAGGCGCGCGTGAAACACAACGCGCCATCGACCCGGGACTGGCGTTGATCGGACAGCGAGCGTTTTCTGTTGTAAATGGTTGATCAAAATAAGAATAAGTAGTCTGGAAGTACTTATCTCCTGAGATCATCAGCATAGAGTAGAACTTTAGAATTACGAAAGCAAGTATTAATGTCGTTAACAAATAAGACGAATAAAAGGGGTCCCAGAATCGAGCCCTGAGGCACTCCGGTGGTTCTCTTCATATATTGCGAACAGAACTCAAAGAGTCGTAATCAATGGTTTCAGATCTGCTGCAGCCATTAGTGTGACTTCCGGCGTGCCTCAGGGCTCGATTCTGGGACCCCTTTTATTCGTCTTATTTGTTAACGACATTAATACTTGCTTTCGTAATTCTAAAGTTCTACTCTATGCTGATGATCTCAAAATTTATAGGCCCATCAAAGATTTGCAAGACAGTATTTTATTACAGGAAGATTTGGATCGCTTCGGTGATTACTGTAGATTTAATAAAATATCAGTTTTACGAAGAATAAGAATGTTTTTAAGCACCCTTATTCTTTGGATAATATTAAATTATCGAGAGTGTCCCTTATTCGAGATCTTGGAATATTGCTCGACGACAGACTTCACCTTGATGCCCACATTGACAAAGTTGTGAATAATGCCTTTCGGATGTACGGTTTTGTGATGAGATCTGCAAAGCAGTTTGTGCGTCCTTCCACCTATCTATATCTTTATAAATCGCTAATAAGGTCTCAGCTCGAGTACGCAGTGCCAGTGTGGAATCCCTTCTACAATAAGTATTCGGAACAAATCGAAAAGGTTCAAAGAAAATACCTAAAAGCCATGCATTTCCGATGCTTCCATACAGTTTTATCATATGATGAATTACTTAGGAAGTATAAATTACTTAATTTAAAGTCAAGACGCACTCTTCTCGAGACGGTGTTTTTATTTGATTTATGTAGCAATGTATATGACTGTATCGATATCCGCAATAAAATAAGTTACATTGTACCTAGGACAACAGTTCAGCGCGGGGTGCGCGCACGTCCCCTGTTCGCAGTGACTCCTTGTCGCACGCACGCAGGTGAGCGGGCACCTCTGCGTCGACTAACCAAGAATTATAATAACGATTTCCATCACATTGATATGTTTGTTCTTTCTGCTGGTAAATTCAAAAATAATGTACTCAAAACATTAGGTCAGTAGTGGATCATTTTAGTTTTAGTTATTTTAGTTTTAATAATTATTTACTTAATTGCTTTTTTGTCTTTTCGTTTTAGTATTAAATTTCGCTTTAGTTTTGATAATAGGCACCCAAAAAACAATTAATTGTTAAAAAAATATATGTTTTTTCTTGTTTATTTAATTAAGGCCTTTAGTTACAATCGCATGCTTTGCAAAGATCTTTTATGTGTATTACGTGGAAAATGTTGTTGGTGACACTTTTGATCCTTTTCTTTTGTATTGTTTTATAAAACATGTAATGTGTCACTGTTTGTTTTCCCTAATAAATAAAATAAAAATAAAAATAAGTATTATGAACACCTATAATAATTGAATTGTAATTGCTAGTCTTATTTCCAACAACCAAAACTTGTGAGAGCCTGAAGAAAAGACCTGAAAAACGAGTTAACATATATAAATTTGAAAATCTATACATATAATAAAAATGTAACGGATCGCTGTCTGTACATGGAAGATATATGAGAAAAATATTATAGGGACCTTTATCAACGCAAATTGCACCCAAAACAGTGATTGTTAGAAATTTTGTCTGTTTGTCTGTCAATCGGTTCATAAATAATAATAATTATAATAAATCTTGGGACAACTCACACACAGTCATCCGATCCCAAACTAGGCAGAGCCTGTGCTATGGCAACCAGACAACTGATAAACGTACTTATTTATTTCCAAAAACATACATATTATAGACAAATTACACCCAGACACAGAACAAACGATCGTGCTCATCACACAAAGGTTTGTCCTGGGTGGGAATCGAACCCATGACCTCCGGTTTAGCAGTCAGGGTCACTAACAAAAAAGTTATGCCAATTTAAAAAATCACGTCGAACATTGTTAAACTATCTGTATCTACCTATTCTTTCTCTGTTCAGTAGCATTGACTGATACTTTACGAAACTTCATAATCTTAAAATAAAAATGTCTGCCCCAAGTAACTATTCCACGCGGATGGCAAAACTAGTATTATGATAAATCTTAAAAGAAAACCCGTTCGAAAATTAAAAACCAAATTCCTTAAAAAAATAACTACATCTACACTCTATGATCTCAACATAAGATAGTGTCTGTAGTTTTTATATGACATAACATAAGTACCCATAACTATGTTATATAAACAGTAAGTACTTCTTATTACAGCAACTGCTTACCCCCTTGTGTAAGAGCGTAATGTTTTGACCGCTAGAGGTCAACATCTTAGGAATGTACAAAGATATTTTAAGGAAGCTCTTATCATAATGCACTTGTGTGATCTTTAACCTAGCAGTAGAACGTCATAATGGAACGTTAGTTTTATCTCAGACTAGCGGACGTCACGCGGTTTCACCCGCGTAGTTCCCGTTCCGGTGGGAGTACGGGGATAAAATATAGCTTATGTTACTCGCTGATAATGTAGCTTTCCAATGGTGAATTTTTGAAATCGGCACAGTGGTTTTTGAGTTTATTCATTACAAACATACACACACACAAATTTTTCCTCTTTATAATATTAGTGTAGATAAGTCGCACCTTTAAAGTAAAACCGTTACTAAACGAAATTATGAAATTTTATAGGGGAGCCAATATTAGAAAATAGTCACTGTTTTAGATAGATTGCATTGATACCTCAATTCATGAAAATTTTCTTTTAGGAATGGTCTTACGTTAAAGGTGCGAAGTGTAGATTAGTGTGGGGCAACGTTTTTTTTTTTAAAAAAAGAAAAAGATTTCATAAAAGTTAAAAGAATTCATGCAAGAAGTTATTTGAAGTGTTGGAATCTGTGTTTTCTGATAGCTACAATCTGAGGTCTTTAAGTAACAGTGAAAGACAGCCGTCTTCTAAACAAGCGTGCTTCATAATATGTTCAAAACATATATCTCAGAGTATCAAATATATATGCTAAAAACCACAGAAGCCTTTGAAGGCTTATATATGGCTAGTGAGTTCGGAATAATTATTACTAAAACTATTAATTAACACTAAGATACAGATGATAAAGGGGGATGCCAAGCCCCCATAGTGATTTAGGCCCTGAGTGCCCACAAGTAACATCGAATGCATTGGGATTTCTATAAACAAAAGGACAAATAAATAAAGTACAATATGTGTAAATGTCAAATCAATGTTTTGCAACAAATCTTTATTTTTTCCGGGATTTTAAATTGGCAACCTAGCAAATGTCTGTTTATTTCGTTGTATCGTTTCAAAATTTATTATTTATTAAAAAATGTTACTGACTTGTATCGCGTCGTGAATAGATGAGTTAATTGCGTAAAATTTACATATTTGTTTTTTACTCAATTAAATTTCTTGTGCATCGCAAGGCCTAAAATCGGCATTCCCCTTTGTGAGTTTGACATTCTATTAATGATTTTAAGTACTTTATATAGCACAATTAAAGATGGTAGTAAGTATATCAAACTAAAATGTATACTCATAATGTGTAATTTGCATGAAATGCTTTTTTAATTCACGTTTTGCTTTTCATCGTCTACCGCATCGCTTGCCATCAGGTGAGATTATGATCAAACGCGAGCCTTTAGTAAATATTCATCATCAACTGCCTAGCCTTGTCCCAACTACATTGGGGTCGGCTTCCAGTCAAACCGGATTCAGCTGAATACCAGTATTTTTACGTAGAGCGGCTGCCTACCAAACCTCCACATCCCATTAACTGGGTAACACGGTACTCCTTGCCAAGACTGGTGTCAGATTTACTGGCTTCTGACATTCCGTAACGACTGCCAAAGTTCTACAAATGACAGCTGGGACCAACGGCTTAACGTGCTTAAACATAATAATAACATTATAGTAAGGAATTTGTTGTCACTAACTCCATATTCAGTCTATCTGCCCTTAAAGCCCTGGTTCTTTAAAATTGCACCCAAAAACTACATTTTGAAATAAAATAAATACCACACGACATCATCATCATCATACCAGCCGAAAGACGTCCACTGCTGGACATAGGTCTCCCCCAAGGAGGAGGGGTTGCCATAATCACCACGCTTGGCAGGCGGGTTGGTGCAATGTACAGAACCACAGAGAATGCTGCTGCCCATTCCCTGGTGAGTCCCTTAGTCGCCTCTTAGGACACCCACGGGAAGTGATGGGATAGTGCTATTCTTTTACGTCCGACACCATACAGAACATTCCCACACCACAACCCAGCATAATCCATAACCAAATCATAAGTTGGTCAACAGTACATTAAGGGCATGTTATCAAAGGGCTCTGTATACCCACACTTTATTTGTAAGCCTGCACGGTCGATTACCGCGCGTAAAATGTGGCCAGCTTTACTTGACACTTAGTGGAAATGTTGCTTTTGAAGATTTAAAGTTAAAATGGCTAATAATTATAATCCGAACTAAAATACGTCTACTGCTAGAGTTAGGCCTCAATCGCCATATTTGGTCCTGAGCCTCCCGCATTTAGAATAATTTTTATTATAATGTAAAACTGATAGGCCAAAATGGAATCTCGAACTTAAAAACGTTCAAATCAGTAGGCCCATTCTCATACTTGCTGCGTTTACAGCGTTCAAAATCAAGCTGAAATATCATCTCAACGACGATTTATATCAAATACTTTAAAAATGCATGGAAATTAGACGTGTTTTGATAGATTTGAACTGAGATTAGAATAAATTTTGCCTCTCTAGTGACCGATTTATGCAAAACTGACAGTATTTTCTCTCTCTTAAATCTTGAACTCAAAAGACTAATCCGAAGTATGTGGTATCTCTTGTTCTTTCAAACGAAATTCCTATACATTTTAAACAAAAGTGTAATATTTTTCCAAATGCCAACGTGAACTGGTCGCTTGCCATACAAAGCGTTCGCCACAGAATAGCGAATAGCAGTGCACTCACACGATATTATTACATTTAAATTGACACAGAATCGTGCCAAATTGCGGAGCTGTGACCTCGAGTGCGCAAGTAGTGTTAGGGTCACCACGTTTAATGTAAGAATTTGAATATTGGGAAATAAAATAATGGGCACCACGTCACTTTGTGCGCCCTTTTTCGGGGGCCCATTTATTGAGTATGCAAGTCACCCTCTGCTATTTAAAACCATGTTAATTGTCAGTGGCCAGGCCAATAGTTCTTACATAGTATACGATTACTAGTCAACTAAACCACCCAAACCCATAACATTTTTATTTCCATATTCTGCAATATACATAAGTACCTGTACCAACCGGGGATTGTCCTTAGGTATACAATCACAGTGCATATGGGATAATCGTCGTTTGGTGCCCCATTCCATTTGAAATGTCTGCGTTTTGACTTCGGCCCCTCGTATGCCTACCAAAGGACCGGGACCTCAGGGTCCCGAGATTGACAAACACATACAAATAATAATAATAAAATTACACCCGAAAAAAGTATTTTGGTGCCAAATTACTTTTAAACTCTCTGAGTGGAGCGGAAGGGCGTGTCAGACTCTTACTGACTAAAACCCATCCGTGTTCCTCGAAATGGCCTTTGCGTTCCAGGGCCGCGGTAACTCTTTCGAACAATTCCTCAACCCTGGCAGAAGATTATTTGGTCTAGACTGAAAACTATTGTTTAGTCATTTATTTAGCTTAACAATGTGGGTTTTTTATATAACGTCTTTGTATTGCAATTTTTTCGAAGGTTGTTATACAGTTGGATGGACTTTAATATTGACGACATGATTTAAAAAAAAAAATGTATATCTGAATTCTGGGACAGTGTGAGTAGCTTCTTGCCTAAAACTGGTATTTAAAATAGACTAGGATCTATTGCTTGGGTTTCCACAAATCCCTGAGTTATTTAACAATTAGGCAAAAGCCCAGAGACTGTATAGACAACGCTACATTCTAACCGAAATAATTATTGTCGAATTAACATAAAAAATGTCATTGTTTCTTTCTTATTTTTTTTTTTAATTGACAGAGGCTACTACGTGGTTCAACAAGCCCATCCCAAACATTTTGACTTTTGTATTATGGGGAAATTAAAAAAATATATAGAAGTGTAGCTAACAACCGGTTAACATACCGAGTTTCCTCCGTGCCTCGGAAAGCACGTTAAGCCGTTGGTCCCGGCTGTCATTTGTAGATCTTTGGCAGTCGTTACGGATAGTCAGAAGCCAGATAATCTGACACCAGTCTTGCCAAGGAGTACCGTGTTACCCAGTTAATGGGTTGTGGAGGTCTGGTAGGCAGCCGCTCCACGTAAAATACTGGTATTCAGCTGAATCCGGTTTGACTGGAAGCCGACCCCAATATAATTGGGAAAAGGCTAGGCAGATGATGAAAGGTTCTTCATAGAAATTAATACAATGACCCCTTTCAGATTTTGCTTTTAATTTGTGACACCTTGTATATGTCGGGGTCTAAGGAATTCAACGACCACACATATGACATACATTTTATCTCTCATTCATTCTCATCGTAAAGCACACAGCGATGTTCGTTGCTCATCAAATAACTATAAACTTGAGTTTAATCGTCAATTATAAATTAATTTTGCTAGCGCAACTTAGTCTGTAACCTTTTACTTAGGTCCGTGTAAGACTTAACACGGGTTTTAGTCTAGATATACATTAATATTGAGAACATTTAAGCAAGTCTTCGTCATCATCTGCCTAGCCTTTTCCCAACTATATTGGGGTCGGCTTCCAGTCAAACCGGATTTAGCTGAATACCAATATTTTACGCGGAGCGGCTGCTACCAGACCTCCACAACCCATTAACTGGGTGACACAGTGTTCTTGGCAAGACTGGCAGACTTACTGGTTTCTGACAATCCGTAACGACTGCCAAAGATCTACAAATGACAGCCGGGACCAACGGCTTAACGTGCTTTCCGAGGCACGGAGGAGTCTCGGTATGTTAAGATGGTCACCCATCCACAGACCAACCTCGGCAAGCGTTGCTTAACCTTGAAGATCGACCCGTGCGGCTGTTATTATTTAGCCACGAGCTCCTCAATGAAGAACCTTTAATACCAAAAATCGCGAGAAAAAGAAAAGGTGCCTATACATTTTTGTTTGCATAACTGGAAATGTTTAAATTTACTGAACAGCTGATTTCTTTTTCGCGTTTCAGGGTTATAATGGGTACGATCGATCATTTTCAGATTTGGCTTTTAATCTGTAACACCCTGTATGCAGTCGTCGGAAAGGAATATATTTTTTTATTAAAATTTTGTAATTAACTATGAAATTGTTTAACATTGTCACAGCACCTTATTTAAGTGAAAACGGCGAGACGTGTTTGCTGTCTATAGACAGGCGTAACGCGACAATGTGACAAACCTTTTTGTTGATATATTTATAGTCTGTCTGTACAGAAATTTGACAACATTCTCTATTTAAAAACGTTGTCACACGACTCGGCAAGAGTCTTAAATTGCACTAATTCTATCAGATACAATAAAGAAGGCCAGATAAGATATACCTTCAGCAGCCATAATAGCAGACACAATATTAAAACAATGGCGTCACACCTGATTAAGCCCTCTCGGCCCTCGACATTAACAGAAGAAAGAAATGACAGGACGTGTTGTCGTGTAGGTCAATTTTTTTACTGTTCATGAGAAAAACATTACCCATCTTTTTGAAAAATCGGGTAACATTGTGAAGAACCTTTTTTTTTTTAAGGATGGGAAATCATCAAATGACTTCTTCCGCTATGGGTGGAGCGGAAGGGCGTGTCAGACTCTTACTGACTAAAACCCATCCGTGCTCCTTCCAAAGCCCCTTGCGCTCCAGGGCCGCGGTGACTGTTTCGAACAAATTCCGCAACCCTGGCAAGCTTTGGCCCTAGCGGGCCCCGTCTTTTATGCTGACATCGACCCGGGCCTGGTGGTGATCGGACAGCGAGCCACCCAGTGCTCGCTGTCCGCAGGCCCATTGTGAAGACCATTAGCATTATATTAACCTTACCTTAACGACGTAGATCGCTAACAAGAAATATCAGTAACAACTATAACTAATCTCCATACGTCAATCAAAAACTCATTTATAACGATCATAGAATGGGATCCTAATTTTGTATACCAGTCAAGTCGACACTAATCATCATCTGCATAGCCTTTTCAATACCAGTATTTTACATTGAGCGACTACCTATCCGACTTCCTATCAGTCTTTATGTAGAACTTTGACGTTCAAAAGTGCTGCCACTTAGCCAAATTTGAATAAATGACTTGTGATTTTGATTTTGGTTACCGAGTAACACAATGGCCCTTACGGACTTCTGATTACTCGTAATGGCTTTCAAAGATCTACAAATGGCAACTGGAGACCAATCGCTTTCATACAAACTTTCAAAGTCGTTACTCTAGGTATTATACTTCTGCCAGGGTTGTGGAATTTGTTCGAAAGTCACCGCGGCCCTGGAACGAAAAAGGGCTTTAGAAGGAACACGGATGGGTTTTAGTCAGTAAGAGTCTGACACGCCCTTCCGCTCCACCCAGAGCGGAAGAAGTCATTTGATGATTTCCCATCCATAAAAAAAAAGGTATTATACTTGAAACGCAACATTGCACATGAAAAATAATTCAGAGAGACTGTTGGAATATTTTTATAAATATTCTATAGAGAAAGTAAACTTAGGTACTCTCTCCCTCTATTTTATCAAAAGCTTTTGTTTTGAAAAAGTTCTAAACGAACTTTATAGACCTTTTTAGACGTCTTACGTAGGTCTTTCAAGTTCAATAATGACCTGTAAGATTTTATGAAATACCATGAGGTGTAAACACTTTAATGCCGTTGTGGTCCCGACAGTCATTTGTTGATTTTTGATTATCATTTCCTACGGGTAGTGAGCAATAGGGTATTTTATTGAAAAAATCTAATAAGTCCGTCAGAAAGATTTTCAATGAAGACGATACTGTACGTTGAAAACTCGCGTGATGTCACTACGATAGTACAATTTTAGCGGTGTGACGTCATCAGCCCCCGCTCTTAAACTTTGTTTGTCTTTATAATGTTTATCGATTTGGAATGGCAAAAAATACGTGTCAAATATCTTTTGAAAATCTAATTTATAGATTAAATAGAATTATATTTTTTTCTATCAACAACTTTCAAGTTTGTATGAAATATCATTTACGTGAGCAGTAAACGTTCTTGCCGTGCTCCGAGGCACGTCTTTTTTTTTGTCTTTTTTTGTGGAGTTTCAGACTCTTATTGACCCATCCATGTTCCTCCAAATGCCCTTTGCGTTCCAGGGTTGCGGTGACTCTTCCGAACATGTCTCGTTTGAGACTAATCCGTGCTAATATAAGTGCATGGTCACATTAGCACAACGTTATTGATGTTCGGAAACCTTCCCACGTGATTCTGATGCATTCTGTTTGGATTCCGGTCTTTGTCTACATTTTAAGTTAGGCTAGAATGAATATAACAATGTTTAGAGTTGCTTTGTAGAACAAAATGCTAAGGACGGCTATGGGCTGGTTTTATAATTGAAGATTTGGGAGTTAAGAAGCTCTAGACAAGTATCATTCTGTCAGCGATGGCGTGCCGAAGGCGATTTTTAAATCGTCAAAAATGTATGGCATTGACAAATGTTGTCGAAATGTCACGTGAAATGAAATGCCATTAAATATATCGCCTTTTTTGCTTCAATAACTTGATAAGTCCGCAGTTAATTTTTTTTTATTTGATAATCGAAACTGCCGTGCCCGATTTAATTTTTCCACTAAACGTCCAAAAAAAATGAATTGTCGGATTTAGCACGTTATTGAAGCAAAACCGCCGTGATCAATATTATTTAAAAAAAAAAAACAATTGAATTGTCGGACTTGTCACGTTATTGAAGCAAAGATGCGAAATATAAAGCTCTTCTGTTACTGACTGACTGACAGACAACGCACAGCAAAAATTACTGATCGTAGATAGCTGAAATTTTGAAAGAACTTTCCTTGGTGAGTGCAGGGGAGCACTAAGAGAGGATTTCCCGAAATTCCTAAGGCACGGGAAAAAACGGGATAAGACGGAAGTCTCGGGCAAAAGCCAGTAGTCCCTAATTATATGCTTCTATACCATTCCTGTCAAAGTCAAAACATTTATTTCAATTAGGCCACTAAACGGCACTTTTGAACGTCATCATTTACAGTTCAGTAAAATAATAATATTACATTAATAAAGTGACTCTGCTGTCCATTCGGAAAGGTAGATTCTTATGGAGAAGAACGGACAAGAAACTCCATTATCGATCAATGAGGGCCAAGCTAAGTCAGACATTGACATGAATTATGTAAGTAAAGGATTTACATATAACTTGCATTCTGTTCGGTTGCCTGGCGTGTTGAAACGTGTGCCAGAAATACTGTGTAATCTACATGACATTAAAATGTGTGCTAGGAACTGCTAATAGACAGTGTACGCTATTATCTAAAGGATTTATTTTAAGGGTTTTAAGATTGAGATTAATACTTATATAAACATTTTTATAAACTATATTTACATACAAGCACATGGCAATGACACGATTACAAATTTGAATATAATTAAAATTAAAAAATAATAATGAATATAAAATCGTAATATGATTTTATATTAATTATTATTTATTAATTTTATATTCATTATTATTTAACAATTTGAGCATATTATTCACATTATTGGTTTATTATATTATAATAAACCAATAATGTGAATAATATGTTCAAATTGTTGTACATATTTATGGTAGAATAAAGGCTTTTTTTATTTTATTTTAAGATTGAGATTAGGCCTTACTAACAGTTAGTTGATTGAAGGAGTATTGGCTGCCTTCTGACTTGCGAATCTCTTATTTGCTGATTCACTTAAAGATTTCAAACGTTTATTTTGTACGGCATAAAAAATATTGGCAAAGAGTAATTTAAGTATTCTATAGAAAGAGAAAAACCTCTGTCTTTCTCTATAACCTCTTTTTCTCAAAATTTCTCAACTAATTTCTTAGACCTATATATACGTATATCTTACTTATTAAGTTTCATCAAAATCGGTTCATTAATTTCCAAGATTACGATCTTGCGAGTTTATATGAAATACCGTGAGAAGTAACAGTTCTTACAAGTTCTTTGATAATGAAATTGTGATAAGATATAATGGGCATCATGCATGATAGTAAACATTATCTAAATACATGTTCTAAATATATTCCACATTTAAGTTAGTAACTTAAGGCAAATTACTAATCACCTAAGTTTGCATTAAAAATCACAAATATACACGAATGGTAAGCTTAAAATATATGTATGAAGAACCTAGAAAACAAACTCGTAAATCAATGTTTATTGACGCACAAGCCATATTACATGTCAAAACGTCAAACACCTTCATAAAACATCATTCATACTTCTTTAAAGTATCAAAAACGCTCATATGTGTAGGTAGTAAATTCTTCAAACGCAGCTCATTACAATTATATCGCTTGCACTCAGTACTTACTAATTAACATTGCGAATGGAAGCAAAGGTCCTCGGCCGTAATGTACAGGAGTAGATAGTTCACAGAGACTCACCAGGGAATAATTTCGATAGCGTGATAATGATGGAGTTAAAAAAAAACAAAAACATGCGGGTTGGTCTTTGGGGACTGCCGATAGAAATGAAAACTAAGCGAAAGCTAAAGCGTTCGGTGACGATGACGCGAGTTCCATGATTTTTGTTCACCCAAAAAGTGCTCAACACGCCTAAAGAAGTTTTCACTTCACAATCACATAGGTTATAGCGCAAAACAAATACATCACAGTACAATAGGTACTGTGTGTGGCCGTCTTCAGAATAAATGTTTTAACAATAACTTACCCTACTTCCAATTAGTCCTAACAAACATTCATCTTCACAAACTGTCAAATTTATAATATTAGTAAGTCAAAAGTCAAAGCAATTGTTTCAATTAGGCCATTAAACGGCTTATTATTATTATTGTCTGAAATAACACATAGACTATTCATCCCGGGAGTATGTGCCCTTGGGATCATTTTCGACATTAACGCGGGCGGAGCCGCGGGCGGTAGCTAGTAGATTGTATAATATATTTTCCTATAAACTTCCTATTTAAATATTAACACATAGATTACTCTTTATCCCGGGAATTTGTTACGTTGAGATGATTTCCTGCCACCCTAACCCTAATACCTAATATCCTGAAAACACATCAAGACCCACATCATTTCTCCATACAGTACTCAATACTCAATACTCAATACTCAATTCTTTATCAACCAAACAGTAGGAAATCATCAAAAATTTAAGTCAGTAAGAGGTTGACACTCCCTCCCGCTGCCGGCGGAGGAAGTGTCAGACTCTTACTGATTAAGACCCACCCGTGTTCCTTCCAGGACCGCGGTGACTCTTTCGAACAATAGGGAATATGCATGCATTTTTTTTATTTGCAAAATAAAATACTTATTATCTTTAGTAATAATAATTTTAAAAGAATTTTTAAATACCTTCATCAGTTTTGAAGTTATTAAGCTTCAAAGTTGACAATTAGAAAGAGAAGTCCGATACCAAATCTGACGTCAAATACTATACAACTGCCATAGAAAACAGCGTTTTCGCGAGAGAGACAGATATGTAATAGTTATATTTCATTTGTTTTTCGGCCAATTTCGATTCTAGTTTCAATGTTAGTATTATATTTTTTTATATTTCCAGATAAACTGTTTGGATAATAAATATTTTTTCATGCATATTCCCAATTCCGCAATAAACACTATGACGCTTGGACTCTGTTACTCGACTACTCCTGCACGGACTAGCATGCAGGAACATTGCCCACACTGGGTCAGTGGCTGGTCATCCAACCGGTCTGCAACCTGTTTCTAGGTGACACTAGGCACGCTTGTTTGTATCTTCACGCTGTGGCTATTATGGGGTGGAATGTTAACTTGTGCCTCGTCCTTTGCCACTTGACTAAATCAAATCGTCAATATAGCAATGTGATCGAATATAGAAATGGAAATAAGAATGTTTGTCGCAATTTAAGATTCAGTATCTTACCTTTCTTCTTGCGTAAAAACTTTTAAATAGTCGCATGTCAAAATCGCGCGCAAAGGTTTTCGTACGAATCATATTTTTTTAAGCCTTCTTATAGGTTCAATTTGGTATAACTTTGTGATGGTAAGAGTCTTACAGTAGTTGTATTTTTTTTAACTGATTTGTAACGAAGAAAAATGGGTAAATATTCAACAATTTGCTTGTTTGACAATATTATAAATGTTTTAAAATCATTACAAAAAGATCCTCACTGTAGAACGACAATCATTGAGTATATAGTTATGCGTTGATGTCTTTTGTTCTACAAATGTATCTTTACCGACTTTTGGGAACAAGCAAGTTTCGATACTATTTCTCAATCGTAATGAAGCATTTTGTTTGTTTATATATGTTTGAGCTTTGCACTGGAGAATTACAACGAATCGGGGATACCGTATTTAGTTTTTATAAATCTGCTGAATTCTGTCTTTATTAAAAAAGTTGCTCTCATACTTCATCAAAGTTGTCTTTAATTCGTCACTCGTCCAATTCTCATCAATATGAGGGTCAATTATTTTACTTCTGCTTCAGTGATAAATAAATGATAAATGATATTTATTTTGTAAGTAAGTTAAACAACAGTAGGTTAAACTTTTACACGTCAATCTTTTTTGGTCATTTTTAAACTAAATGAGGCCGGTGTTTCCTAGCTGACTACCCTGAGAAGAAAGACCAAAATAAATATAAAGGTCAAAGTCAGTTTAGAATCCATGAAATTGTAATCATATAATGGTCGAATCTTATGAAACCATCAACCATAACGAGTTAGCTACGATTTCCGCCGACATTATAAGTGTTAAACCGTGAAGGGACCTCATAAAAAGACAATAAATATTAAAATTGACGAGTAATACCGGGAGTAAGAACATGTTCGTGGAACATAAACGATTTAGGTGTTCAAATGTTCATAAAATAAAATTTTATGACCTTTTTTAGTCTGTGGTAAAATTGATGACCCATACACAATGATCTGCAGGGTCAGAAAATAAAAAAAAACCAAAAACGTGCGTACGTTTCATTTTCATGACTTTTGACCATGAATGTGTCAAAAATTTTACCAGAGATAAACATATTTAAAAGAAAGAAAGAAAATCAGTTTATTCTGCCGGAAAAAACGCAAAGAAACACTAAAAACTAAAAAACTTATCAACTACAATTATAATAAAAATAAATAAAAACAAAAAACCGCATCACTATCAGCCCATGTCAGGACCGGACATTAATTAAAACGTGTCTCTGGTCACACCACAGACAAAACAGAACACAGTTCAGCAGTTGTCTATGGCATGACGCCCGACTGACTGACAGCGACAACATGGAAACAAAACAATAATAAACATTTTAGACAATGTAGGTATAAAATATCAATAAATTCAAGTTGTGCGTCGCATCCGAGCAAAAATCGGTCATTTGCTCAGCATAAATGCCGTGACTATGGCCAAATCCAAAAATCGACGGCGCTGATTTTCAGCAACTACCGTTCGTTCGAGTGACGTAATGACGTTCCCCCCTTGTGTATAAACATAAATAAGGCAGCATTTGATTAAATACTTTCAGCCAGCAGCTTTTCCCACGTGACATCAAAAATTATCTCAGGAGTGTACACTCCATACCTCCACACAAAAAAAAAACAAAATTCATAAACCCAACATTGAAGAGACTCTTATTCGAGCAGGTAACTTAACTGGGTGTAGATCATTAGGTTTTTACCCATGACGAGTGGCATGTCTTAAACGAATTCTATTTGATTATGATTAATGTAAACAGTTACCAAGTAACATCGTGAATAGGTTTTTCAAGTGTTTATAACGACGTATTAAAGTGTCAACATCACACTAATATTATAAAGGCGAAAGTTTGTGAGTGTGTGAATGTTTGTTACTTCTTCAAGCGCAAACGTCTGGACCGATTTAGATGAAATTTGGTATAGGGATTGTTTGAGTCCCGGGAAAGGATAAAGGATAGTTTTTATCCTGGGAGTATGTTCCCTTGGGATTATTTTCGACATTCACGCGGGCGAAGCCGCGGGCGCCAGCTAGTATTTTAAAAGTGCTGTGCCAAATTTCATCAAGATCCGTTCAGCCATCCTGACGTGAAAGAGTTAAAAACATCCAGACGTCCTTACATAAAAACATTCGAGTTAATAATATTTGTAAGGATAGATTAACGTTAAAATTAGCTTTTTTAAACCATCAATTCAAAACAACTAACTTTCGACATGAAGAACTAAGAAATTTGCTTATTAATCATAATATTTAACAAATAACAGTTTCAGCCTTACTCAGTTTTGATGTATTTTTAACGATCTCATTTAGTTTGCTTAAAGAAATATCTTTCAGTGATTATTACACAACTTTATGCCCCAAATTCGTCTGCATAAGAATATTTGCATACAAATCTGAAGAAACTATGAGTATAATTAAAAACTAAACAAATAGTAATTGCGCTCTTACCAAACCACTATTATAAAGAAGTAAATTTGTTGTTTTGTTTGTTTATATAAACTTTAATCCTTACTAATATTATAAACGCGAAAGTTTGTATGTATGAATGTTTGTTACTCTTTCACGTCAGAACAGCTGAACGGATATTGATGAAATTTGGCACAGAGGTAGATTATAGTTTGGAATAACACATGGGATACATTTCATCCCGGGAGTATATTCCCTTGGGATAATTTTAGACATTATCGCGGGCGGAGCCGCGGGCGGTAGCTAGTATTTTAAAAAGTAATCCCTGGAGTTCTCGGGCCGTCTTTCCGATGTGAGAGAGAGCTGTACAAAACATATAGTACGATCTCTTTTTCTCTTTTTCGCAACGGAATCATAGTAGTTTGGGAATCGATCAGAGGTCCCACTAGGACGAGGACCACGGATACCAACATAGCCCGAAGAATCGCAAAACTTAAGTGGCAGTTTGCACATTGCTCGCAGAACAGATAATCGATAGGATCAAAAGGTTCTTTAGTGGCGACCGCGTACCGGTAGACGAAGCGTTGGCATGCCTCCCACACGGTGGACCGATGACCTGGAATGCGCTAAAATGGGACGCTCAGCACCATGTGGTGACAATTGAGGGGGACCTATGTCCAGCAGTGAAGCTTTATGATTAAATGGTGATGATGATGACGCCGCGCAAGCGAAGCCGCGGGCAATTGTTGAACGAAAGTTAATTAAGATCGTCTCAATTACAAATATTCTATTATAATTACACTATTATATTAACAAAGTACATCATTATAATTTTATTCTTATTAATAATTAAAATTTAAGTTTGTGTTATTATTACATCATTTCTATTACGCGAATGAATCATGTTAATTTTGCACAATAAACTTCGTGTTCAATTTTAAATGTAATTTCCGCTTTAAATAATAATTTTGTATTTCTTACATAAATATAAGAGTAACGGAAGATCAAAGAAAGGATAAATAAACTGTGAGAGATTTTACAGGGGGAGAGCCCACATATGGCAACACTTATGGCTACAAATACCACCTTCAAATATTAAGAGTAGATTGACGTTGATGTCTTGTTAGATGATGTTAGTGAGTAATAATGATTTAATTTGGTATTTCTTCACTGTTGTAATGAGTTGTGTTTATAACAATCAATCCTAATACATAAAATTCTTCCGTTACTGACTGACTGAGTGAGTGACTACTGGTCGTCGTCCCAATTTATTTGGTAAGTTAACATCTCAGTAGTCACCCTGTTTCTAGATATACAGGATGTTCATATTTGAGGGTTGTGTTCTGTAGCTGCAATACATTAAATAAATAATATTACCCGCCAATCTCACTGGCATCATCTAACAAGACATCAACGTCAATCTAAGAACTAAACTGAAAACACTAACAACTGATTGTTAGTCGTGTTTACATAATGGAAGAATGGTTACGGGTAATTACCGGTTGGTTAATTGTGCTCTTGGATGTAACATAAGGATTAAGAACAACTGGAAATTATATGTGTTAGGTTAGAACTTAATAGTACCTCGTTGTTAAGTCTGTTTTTCCGAACGCATACAACCCTAATCTCTTCAAAATTAGAGTGAACAGGCTTCTTCTGGGTAAGCTCGCTCCATCGTTGACTTTGTCTCTGTCATCTATGACCTAGACTAGAGTCAAGAGCAAACCCATATTAAATAAAATAAAAAAGAGGTCTAATAGAGACCGCTACTTCATTTATTAATTTAAGGAACTCTAACAGATACATATACAGCATTGCCCACGATCTTTGACGAAATTATTTATTTAAACGATTAATTTTTCATAAAAGCTATCTTCATCTGTTTTAAAACGGCTCATCAGATTTTTTAAGCAGAAAATATCGTATACTAGCTGTCGCCCGCGGCTCCGCACGCGTTAACGTCGAAAATTATCCCAAGAGAACATACTCCTGGGATAAAAACTATCCTATGTCCTTTCCCGGGACTCAAAAAATCTCTATGTCAAATTTCATTTAAATCGGTCCAGCCGTTTGCGCATGAAGAAGTAACAAACATACACACACACTCACAAACTTTCGCCTTTATAATATTAGTGTGATGTGATGTGATGTCGCACCTTTAAAGTAAAACCGTTACTAAACGAAATTTTGAAATTTTATAGGGGAGCCAATATTAGAAAATAGTCACTGTTTTAGATAGATGGCATTGATACCTCAATTCATGAAAATTTTCGTTTGGTAACGGTTTTACTTTAAAGGTGCGATGTGATATTGTGAGTGGAATATGAAAATTCTTTTACAAACTTTAAATTTTAATGCAGATAACAAAACGTATGTATTAGGCATTGCTGTCGACAAACCACTGTCATTCGCCACGGGTGAGACCATAACAATATACTGACAATTTGACACTAACATCTATGTTAAACATTAAATGGCTTTCACAAACACCATCACAATAGATTATTAACATCTTAATAAGTGTATTCATTGTAAATAACATTATCATGGTGACAATGACAGGGTTAGTTACCTTAGATATTTTCGATTACTTAAGTTATCTTGGTAAGCAATCAATATTTATTCTTTTCCTGCATAATGCCCTCTTTTTATGTGGATGGGTCTTCAAATGACTTCTCCCGCTCTGCGGGAAGGAGTGTCAGACTCTTACTGACTAAAACCAATCGTGTTCCTTCCTGCCCTTCGCGTTTCAAGGCTGCGGTAACTCTGTCGAACAATTCCGCATTCCGCAACCCTGGCGGGACAACATGCCTTACATTGAGAATTGTTACATTTATCTATATACTAATATAATAAAGCTGAAGTGTTTGTTTGTTTGAACGCGCTAATCTCTGGAACTGCCAGTCGGATTTGGAAAATTCTTTTTGAGTCACATTCATGAGGAATTCTATAGGCTATACGCGAACGAGAAATTCCTACGGGAACGGTATATGCGCGTACGAAGTCCTGGGAAAAAGCTAGCACTTTAATATAATCTCTTCACTTAGGTAATATTTTGGTGATGAATATTATACACCCAAAGGACATAAACAAAGCTGTTGAACTTATGTATGAGATTTAATATATATGCAACCTGCCAAGCAATTATACTCCGAAAATAGTATACAGTAAGACTTTTTTTTTTTTTAAGGATTGGAAATCATCAAATGACTTCCTCCGCTCTGGGTGGAGCGGAAGGGCGTGTCAGACTCTTACTGACTAAAACCCATCCGTGTTCCTTCTAAAGCCCTTTGCGTTCCAGGGCCGCGGTGACTCTTTCGAACAAATTCCGCAACCCTGGCAGGCTCTGGCCCTAGCGGGCCCCGTCCTCTATGCTGACATCTCTTTGAGGCGCGCGTGAAACACAACGCGCCATCGACCCGGGCCTGGTGGTGATCGGACAGCGAGCCACCCAACGCTCGCCGTCCGCAGGCCCGCGTCTACGGTGGCCGGGGATCGCCCTGTGACTCCCGACGCCCGGGGCGTCTTCTCCTGTAGCGGCGGTTGGGACGAAGGCCTTGCCTTTCCCTCGCGCGGCCCGATACAGTAAGACTTGGCAGTCGACATCGATGTGATATCAAATATAAAATTATTTGTTTTCATTTTATGCCGAGAAACAGCACTTTTTAAAAGTTAATAATACATTTTTATTTTTATTACAAACGAAGCCCCCAAAGCGCCCGCCCGTCACAACTAATATTAATTTAATCTACCTCTGTAACTCGTTTGATTCCTAAACCAAATAAAAAGAACTCTATTATTCTAATCTGTAGCTGTTAAATCCTTCAAAAACAGGTGTGCACCCGCTCAAATACTTTACCCCTGACTCAGCAATCAATGATCAATTCAGAAATCATCTTAACAAACCATTCATTCACTCAGGGTTGCCCCTTGACCGTGGCGCCTAATATGGCAACACTGACTATACCAACTGTCAGTTAAGTCATATTAAAAAAACATTTGTTGTTGTCTATTATTAAAGAGGTTTGACAGTTATTGAATTAGAGAGGTCGGGGGACAATATGGTATAATGTTGTACGGTTTTCGCGATTCATTATCAAGTTTTGTATATTGAATTATTATGTGTATTATATCTTATATCATAGTTTGTTTTGTACTCTTTATTAAGGTGTATAGAGATGTAGGTACGGGTTTATAAGGTGATATTGCTTACAATGAGAAAGTAATAAAATTATTTGAGAAACCTGCAGCCAAGGAGATCCTCCTAATTTTAAGTAATATCATAAATGCGAAAGAGACTTTGTTTGTCTGTTACGCTTTCACGCCTAAAACGCCGAACCGATGTTGATGAATTTCGGTACAGAGATAGATGCGATGGGACTTTAACTTGAGCGAAGCCGGTAGTTTATTGGGGGAAAGCTATTATAAAACGCCAACTTAAACCTCTTTTTACTAGTTTTCCTACTTCTGATAAAACTTAGATATTTCTATCTTCTTATATCTATTAACTTATCATGCCGAAAACTAAATAAATATAGCAATCGATTATATACAGAAGTCGCAGCGTAACACAGGACTTATGTAAACACAATAAAATCGGTAAAAATAATCGAAACACCGAAGATATTAATTGTTAGATCCCGATTAACATCGATTTGCGTCGTTAATTCGATATAGAGAAAACATTTACAAATGTTTATGCACCTAATTGCTTGTCGGTATTTACCGTGGTGTAAAATAACCGTTAAGTCATTAGTGTTATTCGTTGGAAAGCTTAAAAGCTGTGATGTAAATAGGAACGGATAAAACAGAAAAAAAATGTAAACACAAGCTTATTCATAACAAAAACTAACCACATAAAATACTGATGCTGAATTCAAATCCTCCTTCAATGGTTCCGTACTCAAAAGGTAAAAAATATTTTTTTTTAGTAAAAACTAACCAAACGTATTCTCAAAAATTTACAGCTATAGTTCTTAGTAATATTGTAGTGTAGTGTGTTCCTTTTATTGTGATTATATAAAGATTATTAACTTTTTTAAAGATAATTATTTTATGATTAGCTATAAGTTGATTGCCGCGCCCTAACAGGGTAATGTATTCACAAAGTTTAGTTAAGTCTGTAACTGTGTGTACATGTGTGAAATAAATAAATAAATAATAAAAAAGGAACCCTTATAAGATCACTCTCTTGCCGACTGTCTGTCCGTGTGTAACCACCGATTTTCTCAGGAACGGGTGGACCTAGCAAGTTGAAATGTATACCAGATACTGAGGTGTATAGTCCGTACGTGTATAAAAATCAAGGTCCTGAGTTGACAAGATAAAAAGATATGGGCAAAACTAGAATTTCGCGAAAACTTGTAAGTACAAAAATTTACTTTACTTAATTTTCAAAATTTTTTTATGATCAGAATCAGAATCAGAATCAGAATCAGAATGTATGTGTGTATAATGTCATCGCATGCCGATGACGTTTGTAGAAAACTATGTAAACTATGCTTATGTACTGTACAACTTATCACGTAAAGTTAATAATGAAACACTTCTGGTAGCATATCACGGGCTGGTGGCGTCAGTACTGAGGTTTGGTGTCATATTTTGGGGTAACTGCAGTGAAAGAGAAGAGATTTTCAAAGCTCAAAACCGGTGCATAAGATCTATGTCAAGTCTTAAAAGCACAGACAGCTGCGAACCTATGTTTCGGTCTCTGAGGATACTGACTTTTCCATGTTTGTACATACTAGAGGTGGCTATATTTGTAAAAACTAATATAAACTTATTTCCAACACTCGCTGATGTAAGAACACGCACTGACCCTTTGCGATCCCAATACAAATACTTGTTACACACCGGTAATTATAAAACTGCTCTGCTAAAGAAGAATATTATAGCAATGGGACCAGTTATATATAATAGAATACCCCATAGTTTTAAGGAATATTCTCATCACATCTTTAAAGCTAACTTAAGTGCACTACTTGTAGAAAAATGTTATTACTCTGTAAAAGACTTTTTAAATGATTTGACTCTATGAAAATGACTACTTTATACTACCATTGTGACTTTATCAGCTTAGTGACTTTTGACATTTATTTTTTATCTCATTATTAATTATTATGGTATTTCTATTGTTGACATTATTGTAGTATTTTTATTTGTATTTAATCCAATGGATTGCACGCCGTAAGGCAAAATGTAGCTGATCTCATACCCAAACTATGTTTTAAATCTTATACTGTACCTACATTAGCAATAAAAAGTCTGATTCTGATTCTGATTCTGATTGACAGTAGCTCCAGAAGACAGGAAGCCAACCCTAACATAGTTAAGCCACGCAAAATTTCAGTAATTTAAAAAGCAAAAATAACCCCCTTTTCATTTCCTCAAAACCACGGAAGCCACCAAAGAACAATCTAATCTAAAATCATACTTCTGCAACACTAGTTCTTGCGCAAAATCCCGCAAACCGGGAAACTTAGTAACTATTTTCCTTCAATCAATTTTCTTCCAACGTTTTTACCTTTCTCATATCACTGCAATGCTATTTAGCAATTTTATATAAGTAGGCAATCGCTTAATCTACACACCGTGAGAAATTGAGAGCATTTCAGAAATGAGTTTATAATTATAGGCTCTATGGCTTGTTGCCGTTGCCTCGTTGCCTCGCGGTGTTAAAGTTTAATCTGTCAAAATGAATTTTAGCGGCAAAGTGTGTTGCCAGACTTTTTGTGGCGCATTTATTTTATTAGTGCTTAATGTTTTTATTAAATTATATAACATTGCGCCTGCGTTTCGTTGGGTAGACAGAGTTGTAGTATATAATCTCACCTGCAATTCGCTAGTTATGTGTGTTAAGTCCTATTTTACTTAGGGTCAAGCTTATTAACCAACCAAAAGTCTTGGCTTCGGGCTGCAACTTTATATTCCTGATGGAAAATCCCAATAACAGTTGATCCAACCCCGTTATCGATCTCAGGACCTCGTGCTTTACAGTAGCGTTTATTAATGCACAAGACATTATTATTTAACGATTTCCTGTAATGCTAAATATCGTGCATTACTTAGGAATTATCTCATTAACAAGAATCTAGTCAAGATGGAATTTAAAGTGCACTTAAAATTATGTTATTACATGCATAAAAAGGCATCAAATTACTAATGGAAATAAGTTATTATGCATCTTAGAGAATGTGTGTATTTCGCATTCTATAACATTTATGGTCAATTATAATTTTATATGTCCTGTTTTATGAGGGGCAGTTTATATTCATACCATAAATAAACAGCGATATTTATGTAGTAATAGTCTCATTTAAGTCCATCATTTCCATTTCCAATACTTATTAAAAAAAAAAACACTTTGAGTAATCCAGGCTTAATATTATAATTGCGAAAATAACTGTGTTTGTCTGTCTGTCGGTTTGTTTGTTACCTCTTCACGTAGCACTCACATAGTTCAGGCCCTGGATTAGAACAAGGGATTTTTCATCCTGGGAGTATATTAGGACCTAGTTAATAAATAAAATAAATTATTTTGTATTTCATTAATATGGTATTCACCTACATAAATACAAATTGATTTATACAGCAGACTAGTTTTTTTTTCTTTTACACAGCCTAACTATAAATATCGTATCATAGAAATAATATATTATGCTCACTAAAGGAATTAATAAAAAATGAGTAGGTACTGTCTTTGCAACGTGCGAGAATTCGATGTTTTAAGTTATTATTTTTAACTCATCACGTTAACCATGAAACTTTAGCCCCTGTCCTCTTTAGCCAAAAACATAATCATATTTATAAACTGGCAACACTCACGCGATTTGATCCAAACTCAAAAAAGTATTTATGCCATCTTGCGTCAAGTGCGAGCCGCATCAATTTTCCTGTCAAAGCACCCACCAATTAAATTGATTTATGTGTCTAGCTTGAACTTACACATTATATACTAATAATGTCTTATGTAAGACTTATGTCATGTTTGACATTTGACCTTAAATAAGGTTCGCGTGATCATTTTTTGTTGTAATTATCGTTTGTTTGAACATCATTTGGTTTAAGGTTAAGGGAACTTTGATGTTATATATTGTTGTGAATAATATGCCTTGTAATGTACACTATTTTATGTAACCCAGTCGGTATAACTTATGTGCAGAGGTAGAATACTTACTGCTCATACGAATAGCCATTGTCATCTCTTCTTCTTCAGCCGGTCCCTCATTACTGAAGATCGTGATCACTTTAAGCGGACAATCTGTCTCCATCGATTTCGGTCCAAAGTTGCCATCACTACCTGCTGGAATTTGCTTGAGGACATAGCTTCTTTCACTTGGTCTGACCATTGTGTTGGCGACCGGCCTCGTGCTCTCTTTCCTTCGGTATTGCCAACAATTACCAGCTTTTCAAGGCTGCTATCTCCCCTTCGCATTAAGTGGCCAAAATAGTAATATATATAATAAAATATGGAATATAAAAAATCTAATAATAAATAACAATACCAATTATATAATAATTAAAATTACCTACACTGTTCTAAAATAATATACATAACTACAATAACTAATATTCTACGCCTATATAGGTACATTAGATCTAATAATATTATATATTCACACATAATTATAATTTCCAATTTAGCACATTTAAATAATTTAATCTAATTACTTGAATTGTTACTTAGCCCTCTTCCTCTCTCCTAATTTTGCTGTGCCCGACAGGGTCCATATTGATCTTTTACCTTTATTATGTCACCTTTGTAATACATATGGAATGCAATAAAGTATTGAGTATTGAGTATTGAGTAAAATAGGTCAAAATACGCTGTAAGCAAACTGTAGACAATCGGGTCTTGATATTGAGTTGAGAAGGGACAGGCACATTTGTGCGTTTGGCTGTCCATGGGATTCGGAGCATCCGCCTCCAGCACCACATTTCGAATGCGTCTATCCTCTGTCTTTATCTTGCTCGGATTGTCCATCCACCATCATACTGAAAACCAAATTAAACATTCGTAAAAAGGCTGTGGCCAAAGGTTATCGTGTTACCCAGTTACTGGGTTTTGGGAGTACTCAGCTGCATCCGCTTAGACCGGAAGCCGACCCAAATATAGCTGGGAAGAAGCACACCGATTTATATAGACCCAAAACTTTATACATTCTCAAATATCTGCCTTATATTAATTAAAAAAGGTTCCTAAATACGCAGAATAACTAGTGTAACTAAAGTAATGTATTACTTACGTGTTTAAAACACCAATTTTAATTTTAACACACAAAATGGCAGATTTCCTACAACGACCCTCACTAAAATCTTGAACAAGACTTAAGAATACAAAATTAGATAAAAATCAATGTTTCCTTTGATTCTCACAAGTCACACCGTATCGCCTCGATCTCTGCCTGGTCCCAAACGATTGTGCCGTAACGATAAATATGTATTAGCGGATAAATCTCACAGATTTATTAAATCTGATGTTGTCTAATACAAAAATAAGCCTGAGTTTTGTAACTGAAAAACTTGTTCACCACAAAATTGTACCCTAACCCCTTAAAACAAAATACAAAATCATTTATCTAAGATGTATAAGGTAACACTAAACCCTACACACAATAATTGTAGACTCTATCGACTTCTGAATAAGATTTAAAATTGCATGCCACAGTGAGCGATGTGACCGTTCCCACAAAAACAATAGAAAACAATAATTAGGTTAAAACAGTTGAATTATTTCACACAATTTGTGAACATACATACATGCGTGCTTGTAATGTATACTTTAATTACTGCCTACCCTTGTAACAGTGCGATAATAACCCATAATAACTACCCAGACACTAAACGTATATTTGCTATTGCAGAATGTGGCAAAGATATTCGCACCGAAAAGGTTCAATTCAGTAATGTTGCCAAGTAGATGCTGTGTGACGCCGGACTTCCAATTAATCTTGAGTGACAGGCAAAAATTGGGTGATGACTTCATATAAAAGGATGTTCTCCACATTGGAAGAGCTACAAAACTCTAGTCAAATTGACAAATCAAAAGCACACAACAATGACAAAAGGTCACATGTTCAATAAGCCAACACTTTTTAATAAAACACCATTTTATAATTTATCAGATACTCGGCGTGAATGTCGAAAATAATCCGAAGGGAACACACTCCCGGAATAGCCTATGTGTTAATCCAGGATGTCAGCTTCCTGCATACCAAATTTTATCATAATTGGTCCAGCCGTTTGCGCGTGAAGATGTAACAAACATACACACACACACTCAAAATCTTTGGCCTTTATAATAATGGTGTGATCGGCTCTCGTTTGACCACAATCTCACCTGATGGAAAGCGATCAAGTGTTGGTCGGTGGAGCACGCTTGACTAGAAGTAACCTATTCACTCTTAACTTAAAGCCCCCCAGGTTGTAGCTATCAGGAACCACAAACGGGCTTTTGAAAATGAATCCGCTGATAGAATGTCTGGATCCTCTTGTACCAACACACACAAACGTGGCTCAATTAGCTTCCACCGTAAAGTTTCCGCAAAACATGCCAATTTTACTTAACAAACAAAATCTCGTGCTCTCCGTCCTAACCTCTTCCTGACATGAGTTGCTCAAGCCGAGTCACGACGAAGATACACGAGTGACACCGAGTCGCGATGCTAGTGCGAACTAGGGCACTGTTATTAACTTTCTAAATGCTAGGAACACCGCTTTGATTCCTATGTTTACAGTAATTGAGGTTTTCGTTTCCGAGAGGACGATGCATTTCGTAAGTTATGTAAATGCGCCAGGGTTGCGGAATTGTTCGAAAGAGTTACCTCTGCCCTGGAACGGAAAGAAAAATTTGAAGGAACAAACTGGGTTAAACTCAGTAAGAGTCTGAGACAACCCCCGCCCCGCCTTGAGCGGGAGAAGTCATTTGATTATTTTCCCATTAAAAAAGCTATGGATATGTCGTGGTTTCATAGTCGACATCAGTCTCTCTCTCTCTATTTGGTCGGTCATGTCTGAAGATCGTGGTCATGGTGTAAGTGGATGTTAGTCTGGAACAAACATATTGGCTCCATCGGCTTATACGAGTATCAGTGGCAATATTAGAGACTGTACAAACCAGTACTTTTATTGGCACAGCTGTTGGATTGAGCTCACTGTTTGGTATCATGGACTATACAGCAAATAACTTCACGCTCCCGGTCGTGGTTCAGTACATGATCGGGAGCGAGGTGAACTTCGCAAGTCTTCCAGCGGTATTGAAGAATATAGTGGTATAAATTCTAGTTTTTAAAACTTAACAGACAGATGTGTTGCTGGGGAGTTTGTTGCGCCACTTCTTCCCAGCTAAAACAGTAGGAAGTGTCGGCGGCCGTTTTGGGGGACTGTCTTTATGTAGAACTTTGACGTTTAAAAAGTGCTGGCACTCAGCCTTGAATAAATGACTTTTGATTTTGATTTTCTAGGCTCTAGAAGAGTGACATCCCATCCTCGATAACGTTTTTCAAAAGATCTAAATTCTATGGGATTGACATGCGCTACCGAAATGTCTCTTGGTCCCGTATATTTTTGACTTTTTGACGACGCTATTTTTATTCTTCCATGAAATCACCAGACCTGCCAAGAACTAGACCTCAGTTACTGAAATATGGAGATCAGATGGGCAGTCAATGCTGGTTGACTGGAATCCGACCCCAATATAGTTGGCTAGGCAGATGGTGAGGCTGACGGTTTATCACAATCTCACCTGATGGAAAGCGATGATGTGGTCGACGATGGAGCACGCTTGCCAAGAAGTAACCTATTCACGCTTGACGTAAAGACCCCAGGTTGCCTTTCCGTAATGGCTAATGTTGCCTCATTCTGAGGCAATTTTAACTTCAACGTGACCTTACCAAATTACAATCAACTTAAAGTAAACACGTGCAAATCATCGCAAAGATGCACAAAATAATTGTTTCGACTTTCAAAATGGTAACACAATAGTTAATTTTGGACTTCAGATACGCATCTTAATTAAAACTGTGGTCCCACGTCGCGAGGCGGCGACGTTGAAAGGTTGCAATGCGATACTAGCGTCATTATGCTTTTTAGGGTTGCTAAGAATATAAATAGAAATAAAGCTTAAAAAAAAACTTTTTACAAAAAAAAAAACCGGTCAAAAGCTGGTGTTAAAAAACGAAGAAACAACGAAAACCACCGACTTCCAAATAAAGGTTGTAAAAGTTTATTTTTTATTTTAGGTACCCCACAGTTAACAACACCACTGGAAAGTCACAGGAAAGCAAAATACGCAATTTCATTTACTTGGTTGACTTATTTTTTCCAGCTATTTAGATTTAGTAACCAAACTGCTGAACCGATTTTGATGAAATTTCTATGGAACCATTTCGGAGTATATCATTTGACAAAAAAAAAATCAAATCCGCTCAAAAATGACGGAGTTACGGAGGAGGAACACGGATGGGTTTTAGTCAGTAAGAGTCTGACACGCCCTTCTGCTCCACTCAGAGCGGAAGAAGTAATTTGACGATTTCCCATCCTTAAAAAAAAAAAAGGCTCACTGCATTTATCAATTTTAGTCACGATGTCTTCCTACATCATAAACACAGAAAAGTAGACTTCTAACATCAGATTAGCGCGCACGTAACAAAAATGTCGTTATTTTACTTGCAATTTAAAACACCAACCTAGGTTGATGATCTTACTTGGACTTGCACTTTTAAAGAACGTAAAAAACATCTGTGTGCGGTCTAACTGACCATAGTGTACCCCAAGAATTTGAGTATCGGCCTTATTGAGTCTGTATTTTCCCACTGCAGGGCGAAGGCCTCCCTTCCCTCCTTCCATTTCCCTCAATCTAAGAGTGTTCGAGACCAAAGGGTATTTCTCAGTAGTGTCCATCTCATCCCGCTGTATTCGGGCACCACTGTAGCCTATTTAATTATATGCCTAATTTATGCAACTAAAGGTCAGAGGCCTGTCTGTCTGTCCATTTGTTTTGAACTACTCAAAGGAGTCTAGGTTCTAGGTGCTTCTAGGTGTCTTTGGGTACTACTAGAGCTCTTTGTTTGCGTCTTTTAAAGGCTTCTCGTCATGGTTCTTCGACTTGTCTTGATCTGGGTTTATTGGGGACAAGTCTTTCTCGAAAGAGTCCAACTTATCCCGCCATCTCCGTCAGGGCCTTTATCAATTGTAAAATAATTAAAGTCATGCAAACTACAGCTTAAGAGTCGATAACCCATGGAACGACCGTGACAATCAACGATTAACAAGTTCCCAACAATTCACAGTTTTATTATGTAATTGACCATAACTTTGTATTGTTTACATTTTATTATTGGACTCAGTTGGCCAGGGTCAAGCTGAATCTATCAACACAGTTGTAATGTCTAGATAGAAAAACTTTTCTATTTTCTTCTTTACACTAGACATCTGCTTAGCACATAAAAATGACTTCTACACGCCCTAAAGGCGAACTTAATATAAAGATTTTAACAAAAAATCCTCAGTCTCTTCTATAATTCGTTTTCGCCCTGAATCCTTGTAGGTCTCCTCCATTCTTATGCTGTTAGACCTTCCTCATTACATGTTATATGACCAAGTCGTCGGGCATTCCTTTGTTACTTGGCCAAGTCATCGGGCTATCTGGCGTTTTTCTGTTGGTCACCACTGTTGTGTGTCTCAGGAGTTGCATCATCACCATATCAGCCGAAAGACGTCCACTGCAGGACATGACCTCCACAAAGGGTTTAACATAATCAACACGCTTGGCACCTGGGTTGGCGATCGCAGTGCAATCAATCAAAATCAAAATCATTTATTTGTTAAACATAGGTAATAATAGTGATATAAGATCTTACAAATTAGGTAGTGCGCTATGTTTTGCCAATTGGCATACAAACTGTCATATACATAATTAATATACAGCAATTTTTTTTTGTGTGTATTTTGTGTGTATTGCAACTGTTGCAATACACACAAAATGCTGCTGCCCATTCTCTGCTGAGTCTCTTAGTCGCTTCTTACGATACCCACGGGAAGTGATGGGCTGGTCCTTTTCTTTTACGTCCGACACCATACAGAACATTACAGGGGTTGGGAATAGTGCGATTGGCTGGTCTTGTCTGTCTCAATTCAAGCACTTTTACACCACATAGCCACATTTTTACATACTAAGGCAACAGAAACATAGCCAAGGTACCTACTGCTCTATTTAAAATACATTTAAAAAAATATCTTATATATAAATAAATGCTATTATACCATATCGGATTTCTTAAATGAACGCAATTAATTAATTGTATTTTTCTGCAATTACGAAATTTTTACAATTTGAATCTCAATTCTTTAAAACCTAATCTGTACATTTTCTTATTTTTTTAAGTAGTATTACGATGAAGAAAAAAATTGTTTTATTGTTTAGACTCAAATCTTTTGTGGTTATTTTAAACCAAATATGTTGTTTTTGTACGCCATACATGCAGATCTAACCATTATTTTAAGACCTTGCACATGTCGCACCTTTAAAGTAAAACCGTTACTAAACGAAAATTTTCATGAATTGAGGTATCAATGGTACTATCTATCTAAAACAGTGACTATTTTCTAATATTGGCTCCCCTATAAAATTTCATAATTTCGTTTAGTAACGGTTTTACTTTAAAGGTGCGATGTTATGATGTATACTCATGTTTTACAATAAAAATATATTCTATTCTATTCTAAAAAACGTCTTTAAAAATTGAAGCAAAGACATCAGCTACACTATTCTTCTGCCTAGTGTACCATCACCCTTATAAACATGTCGGAACACCATCATTCTTCCATTGTGCCCAAAGGTGCTACATTCATATCGTACCGGCTAATTTCTGAGCCGCAGCCCTGCAGAGGTTTGCATTGAAATGTCACCACCAAGTACGCGATAGGTCGTCTGCGTGCCGTAGTTTAATTCAATATACTCGAGTATTGACGCCGGAGGGTTGGCAATATTGAGCAATGGTACCAACCTCTAATTGTCTCTGTCGATGGCAAAGGAATTCGTTCAGAAAAAGAAGGAATGATAATTGAGGGACAAGCTAGCTCAATATGAGCTTGTGATTTCAGATCAACACTTTGATGTTTCCTAAAGATATTTTCTTGCTCCCTAAGTTCCAAATTCTACTTATTTACTCGCTGGCTTGCTCTGTTTTGTCTCTTGCTTGATATGCAGGAAAGTGGAAATTATGTTTTCTTAATTCTAAGTTTCTCCGGGACTCGTCGAGCTTCATTGCCACGGCATTATTTGGTGGTCGCCATTGTTGATTGTGGTTGGAAATAGTGTGGCGGACTTGTGTATGGCATAAAACTACAATTACAATATTAACGATGTTTCTTACTCTCGTAGTAAGTTCCAACCTAGCTGAACAATAGTAATTTTATGCAACTACATACTGAAGTGTGCCTTCTTAAGTTTAACTCTAAGTGAAATCGGCTCATTCTTAGCAAGCTACGAGTAGGTTTTAAACCTTTGACAGTAACCTTAGTCTTTTAGGGCGAGGACAAACGAGCGTAATTTTTCGAGTTGTGAGTCGCGTAAAATGAGTCGCGGAATTTATGCCACACGGCGACGCAAACTCTGAGTTCCATGTGGCTCAACAAAATACGCTCGTTTGGCCTCGCCCTTAACTACGGCTCTTGTCACATAAATGTCCAAACTGTTAAACATGTAAACATAGGTTAATTAAGTAATGTTTAGATAGGCCTTTCAATGTCTTCTACTACACATATACAAGGTAGTATGTGTTCCTTACAACTGCTATTGTAAAAGCGAAAGTGTTTTATGGTGTGTAAGTCTGTAAGACGAAACTAAATTTACGACGACGATAATAATTCTGCACATAAATAACTCATCGGCATTAATTCACTTGACCTTTAATGGGAACAGTTCCCAGAATACTGGCAGCATTGCCACGTTAAATCGCAGAGCTAAAACAGCTGGGACTCCAACAGAGACAAAAGCCTCACTTATGAAACAGTCACACAATTGAATCATCATCATATCAGCCGGAAGACGTCCACTGCTGGACATAGGCCTCCCCCAAATGTCGTCACAACAACCGGTCCTGTGCGTCTCACGTCCATCGGCTACCCGCGACCCTCACCAGGTCATCGGTCCACCTTGTAGGAGGCCTTCCAACGCTGCGACTTCCGGTACGCGGTCGGTGGGCAGGGCATATTCCTCGCAGAACAGATGAATGGATGGATCGACCAACTAATAATATAATATAATATATATCCTGGGACAATTCACACACGGTCATCCGATCCCAAACTAGGCAGAGCCTGTACTATGGCAACCAGACAACTGATAAACATACTTATATATTTCTAAATACATACATATTATAGACAAATTACACCCAGACACAAACAAATATAGACAGAACAAATGATCATGCTCATCATACAAAGATTTGTCCTGGGTGGGAATCGAACCCACGACCTCCTGTTAAGCAGTCAGGGTCACTAACCACTCGACCAACAGGCCAGTCAAACTGCAAGTTACACCAATTAAGTTTCTCAGCAAACCCGACATATTGGCAAATCCTCAAATATTTGCCCTTTGGCCAACCCCTACGTGAACTAAGCTAGAACCATTTAACAATAGAATAGATCATGCCGCGTCACAGTCGGGGGACTACAATGAACTGTTTATCTGGAGATTGAACATAATTTGTGACTTAATGAACACTATTATCTATTGTAACAGTCGATAGGACATGGTGTCACAGTTAGCGGAAGGTGGAGTGGGTCTTACGAGCTTTTGTGAATTGTTACCTCTATTTACTTTACACTGCAATATTGGCTAACAGGAAGTTTCCTTAAAATATCCCTGGCTAAAGGAGAAGTCATTCAGTTATCATATTGGCAACACTAAAGTAGCTACTACCATTATGGAATAATTCAAAAAGCTCAACAGCTGTTTTGATTCTGCTGACAAAAACAAATGACAATTAGTAAATAAAATTTCCTGACAGTTACAACCTTTTTTTTCAAAAACGATGTGAAATCATCAAGAGTCTCTTTCCACTCTGGGAGTAAAAGGGAGTTTCAGACTCTTACTTTCGTGTTCCTTCTAAAGCGATTTGCGTTCCAGAACCGCGGCGACTCTTTTGATCAAACCCCACAACCCTGTCAGGCAATGGTCATAGCGAGCCCCATCAATTATAGCCACACAACTTGGGAGTATTTTAGTCAAAAAATAAGTTACCTTCTTCTATTTAAGCGTATTCCATCATCTATCAATAATAAGAATACACTGGAAAGTTTAATTTCCTTCCTCTCCTTCACAAAATCGCTCATAAAACCGCTCCGCTACCACTCGCACCAGTTCTCACAATCACTTAATGAGAGACTCTCCAAGTTTCATCCACGCGGAAAGATGTTTCGACATGAACCATTGTTCTACTAAGAATATGCAACAAATTATTACTTGACAGAAATAGGGGCTTTCAGATGCCCTTGGTTGTTGATGAATATCTTTAAGAACATTCATTGGATTCGTTATTATGCTTTTATTGAATTTGAAAGCATATTAGGAATCTAAATGATGAAACTGTTAAGTGCTTTAGGCTGATTGGGATACAAAAAAAATGCTTCTTGTACCTTGCGATTGATGTCGTAATAACTCCTGGACTACTATGAAGTCTTAAAACGATCGAGATTCCGCTCCAAGGAGAGACGGAGCAATACATAGCGTATAGCGCTATCCCTTTTAAATCGTCGGAATTGGATGGCATTAGCACGTCATAGTAGGGCACCTGTTCTATCATTTGACTCTTTCTTAGTTGTTGTGAGGTGTTTTATGAAAATACTGGTATTCGGCTGCATCACGTTTGACTGGAGGCCGATCCCAACATAGTCGGGAAAAAGCTGGGCTTAACGATTGATTGTATGAAAGCCACCCCCTTTCAGTCATACCTTATGTTGACTGTCCACTGGAGCGGAGAGAAGAGGAGCGGAGCGAAGCCATGCCAATAATAACCAACGAATTTGCATAAAATCTCTGTTCCGCTTCAGTGGACAGGGATTTGCGATCGAGTTTAAAAATATATACAAAAACCGGGAAGCGGAGCGAGGTAGCGGAAAAAACCCGGCAGCCCGCTCTATGAATTACTCGTCGCATGAACATGCTGACCAGCTCTTCTCAGTCCGCAACTCCGCTCCGCACTACCTCTCTCCACATCAATGGACAGACACTGTCCGCAACTCCGCTCCGCATTACTCCTGCTCTCCGCTCCGCTGCTTCGCTCCGCGTTAATGGACAGGCAGCCTAATGCAGCTGAAAACGAATATTTTATATAAAGCATTTGCCTATCGAATCGTCTTACGGACATAACCATTCGGCAATAGCGTAGCTTTCTAGTTTACCTATTTACACACAAAAAGCAAACAAATTTACCTCTTTTCTGTAATATAAGCCTAAATTACAATTTAAGTATCTAATAACAACAATACCAAATACAAAATTACAGAGTATTCAAATCATCGCACACAATAATTTGCACGATTAAGTATCCACGTTCATATGTAACCAGAGCTTAACTAAAGTCTGGCAAATAACTTGCAGATGTTCAATCGTTCACGATTCTTTATCCATTTACTTCAAGCGTGACAATTGGAAGCACTTATATGTAGTTAGAGTATCGTCGATGAGTGGTTACATCGAATCGTGATAACACGAAGAGTAGGTGCAGATGTGCGGCTGGCAGATTTAGCTTAAACGTTGCATGTAGGATGATGGATTTAATTTGAGAGAGCACGAAATGCTGTTGGAGTTGAATTTGTTTCACAGATGTTGAAATATCGGAGCTTTTTGGGCAGATATTGAAGTAGTTAATACTTGGATCCCTGAAAGGTGAGATAAGTAGATATGTCACCGAAAAATAGCAAACTCCGTAAGATTATAAAATAACTTGAGAGATTGTAAACTCTCGATAAATTGTCAACTGAACATTTGGAATATTATTTTACGCATCAAAATTTTACAGTTTATAATCTCGCGAAGTCATTTCGAGAAATTGTGGACTGACATAAAATGGCAACCAATCAGAGCACAAGTCTACAATTTCTTTCTTTCCGGTGACAGATACATATCGAAACCAGCACCCCAATTGAGTATCTCATAAGATCGCATATTCGAAAGGATTTCCAGATTCACTGCTAAACGTATGTTCCAAGACCTAAATAAAAATTTATCTGCTCGATAACGTTAAACGCGCAATGATACGGTTAATATGACAAAATTAAAGCATAAGCCATTGATTGAATACTTACTTGCTTATAACAATGGACTATTTTATGCTAAAGACTGCACACAATCAATTTGAAAGAACAAGCAATTACTTACGGCCCGTTTCAATAACGTTACAACCTTTTTTTATTTGACAGTTGGTTAAAGGTAGATCCTTTAACCAACTGTCAAATTAGCTACCAACAGTAGTGGAAACGTCATATTTGCCTTTGACGTTTCAGCTACTGTTGGTAGCTAATTTGACAGTTTTCAAATTAGATCAAAAGTCAACATAATGAATGTAGGTTCTACAACTTGGTAAATCGCCAAAATATCGATATTGCCTGACATAGGCAGTGCCAGCGATCGGCGAACGGCCTCAATCTGAGTACGCCTCGCCTGAGTACGTCGCCTGCAATCAAATGCATTTGTGTAGAGACTGCAGATTCATACGCTTTTGGTGTGTACATTGTTATCACTAAAACTAGTGATATCCATAACTTTAACACTAGAAACAAGCACAAATTACATGCACCATCCCATCGTCTTCGAAGGGTCCAGGGCTCATTTGTGGGGCTCGGTATCCGTTTTTACAATAAGCTACCTCTATCTTATCTTGAGCTGCCTTTTAACTCGTTTAAAGCTAAAGTTAAATCTAACCTTTGTTCGAAGGCATACTATTCAATCAATGATTATTTAGACGATGATAATAGTTGGTCGCAGTGTTGAACGCAAGACATACTTCGTTTTTAATGTTCTTTCATAGTTAGCTTATGACATATGAGTTCATATATTTGTTAATTTATATGTCCGTAGAGGTCAATTATTTGTTATTTTTTTTTGTTGTATTGACTTTATACTCTCATAACAATGTTTTATAATGAGTGTATTGCAACATGTGATTAACTAGTGACTTCGACAGTTGTATGATTTTATTCTATCCTGAGCAACCGGCAGCAAGTTCGTCATGCTCCCTTAGATTTTACTGCTTGCGGTAGCGTCGGGGGTCGGGTTACCTCTTTCCCTCAAATATGGCGAGGGGGGTAATGGCTGATCTTTGCGTTATGCTCGTGAACGGGTGCTGCTTGTGGTGAAAGGTCGTCTTGTTAGCCATGGATTTTACTATTGTTATAACGATTATATGCTTAATGTTTAATTTTGATGGCCCTGGTTTATCACTTGTGGCGTCGAGTCACAGATCTTTTTATTAAATTCTACCCTCTGTACGTGTAAGCGGGCACACCCTTCATGTCTGGAGGCTTATTTAGTTTGATTTGATATTGTTTTTATGCTTGAGTTTGTCTGTTTATGCTGGCATAATGGAGTGTGCTAGCTTACAAGTAGCGAATTATTAAGTTTTATGTTTTTACGTGTTACCTTTGTTGTATTGTTTTCTTTGTAAGAATACTGACTACTTACATACCTTTGTATAAGTGATAGTTCTTATAACTCAACAGACAGATGTGTTGCTGGGGAGTTTGTTGCGCCACTTCTTCTTCCCAGCTAAAACACTAGGAAGTGGTGACGGGCGGGCGTTTTGGGGGACTGTCTTTATGTAGAACTTTGACGTTCAAAAAGTGCTGGCACTCAGCCTAATTTGAATAAATGACTTTTGAATTTTGAATTTTATCGACTAGCTTTTGCCCGTGGCTCCACTCGTGTTAATAACTTTGTTCGCCAAAAAAAGTATATTTTAACCGTCTTCAGGGTCCCCCATCTATCTATGTAGCAAAATTCATCAAAATCGGTTTTGAAATTTAGGAGTGGAAGCGTAACAAACTCACTTTAGTATTTAAAACTAAAGTGAGTTGCCGCCCGCGGCTCCGCCCGCGTGAATGTCGAAAATTATTCCAAAAGAACATACTCCCGGGATGAAAAGTATCCTATGTCTTATTCCAGACCATAATCTACCTCTGTGTTATATTTAAATATGTCAAACCGACATCACTATTTTGTATTTTGTGCGTCGTTCCTGGCGGAATAAACATGTTTTCTTTCTTTCTTATTTCGATTTCTCAATCGGCCGAATCCTACAGGAAACCATTTTAATTTTATTCATGTATGGAAATATTTCAATTAAAATATCTACTTTAAAAAATTTGCAAATTGTTCCTCAAAATTAAAACAATTCACGTTCTCTGCCATCCGTACAATTTCCCACAAAGGCATTGTATGCAAAACGAAGTGTTTTGTATCAAGTGAGCAGTGCTACTGCCTGTCGTACAATAACAACTAAATTATAAATTTATTGTAACTCCGCCGCTAACAGAGACATGTCGTTAACTCTATTTTATTGTCTCGTCTACAATATTGTATTTCCAAACGTCTTTTATAATGCGCACAGCAAAGGAGTGGAACTCTCTGCCTGCGTCTGTGTTTCCGAACGCATACAACCCTAATCTCTTCAAAATTAGAGTGAACAGGTTTCTTCTGGGTAAGCTCGCTCCATCGTCGACTTTGTCTCTGTCATCTATGACCTAGACTAGAGTCAAGAGCAAACTCATCTCAAATAAAAAAATAAATAAAATTGTAACTGAACTAGAGAATAACTTTGCATATACCGTCTTAGTATAGGTAATAGATAGAAAAAAGCTAAAATACATTCATCATTGAATCGTCATTTCTCAGTAGCAAGTCGTCCATTTCTGAACCTTCAACCTTCATCTGACCATCAGTCCAGCTGTTAACAACGCCAGGCTACACTTGTACCTGTCTTATGCATTTTCACCTAGGTGCTAGCGGTTGACAGGTGACTAGAAGAATCGACCTGCTGAATGCCCACCTAATATTATCTTTTTACACCTAACCTCGTGGCTAAATAATGCCAACCGCATGGTTCGATGTTCAAGGTTATGCGACGCTTGCCGAGGTTGGTCTGTGGATGGAACATCTTAACATACCGAGACTCCTCCGTGCCTCTGAAAGCACGTTAAGCCGTTGGTCCCGCCTGTCATTTGTAGATCTTGGGCAGTCGTTACGGATACTCAAAGCCAGAAAATCTGACACCAGTCTTGTCAAGGAGTGCCGTGTTGGCCGGTTAATGGGTTGTGGAGGTCTGGTATGCAGCCGATCCATGTAAAAATACTGGTATGCAGCTGAATCCAGTTTGATTGGAAGCCGAACCCAATATAATTGGGTTTTGGCTAGGCAGATAATGATACCTAGGCACTCAAAATTTAGATTGGACAGACAGCTCTGAGCGCCATTCTACATAAAATGATAATTTAATAAAAAAAAGAATATAATACATGTTTATTGTCTCCAGTATTCAATGTCAAATTGATTTTTTTTCCTTAGCCCATTTTGTCCCACTGCTGGGCAAAGGCCTCCCCCATATCCTTCCAGACATTCTTTTCGGCAAATTGATAACTTACAAAAAAAAAGTTCTTATAAAGGGCAAATCACTATGATCAGGATCACTATATCTAAACGTATATAAGGCGCTCACATTTTTATAAAGGCAGATTTTACCCAATAAATCATAAACATTTAAGATTTTTTTCTAAAACTATTTTCTTTTGTTTTAGATGTGGCTCTCCAGCATAGTGTCTTCCACACTATTCGTGATGGCGATGTCAGCCGGCAACGAGTACCTCCCCCCCAGCAAGGGGTACATCTACGAACCACCCTCCATACCATTCCCCACCAATAATAATGGCAATAAGGTAAGAGTTTTTTGGATGGGAAGTCATCAAATGCCTTTTTAATTCTCCCGGAGCAAGGGCGGTGTCAAACTCTTACGGACCAAAACTCACCCATGGTCCTTCAAATGCTCTTTGCGTTCCAGGGGCGCAGTAGCTCTTTCGAACAATTCCACAACCCTGGTTACTAACCCACCTACAAACGATTTTTATAAATAGTTTTATTTGAGTACGGCGATGGGCCACCGTTAGGTACGTGGTGGACAATGGAAATCGCACCCATACGCAGAATACTTTCTATGTGCGCACAGCTATGGAGTGGAATTTCCAGCCGGAGTCTGTATTTCCTGATAGCTACGACCTGGTGGTCTTTAAATCAAGAGTGAATAGGTTATTTCTAAGTAAATGTGCCTCGACCACATCATTGTTTTCTATCAGGTGAGATTCTGGTCAAACGCGAGCCCATCAACAATTATATTGATCAAATTCGGATCAAAACAATGATTACATTTTTAAATTATTTTAGCATTCAATTAAACAATAGTTTAAGATAAAAAAATGTTTACCATTTCACGTGATATTTTAAAATCTAAAGGCGTTAGCAATTTTCCGATGACATATACAATGCTAAGCTTTTTTTTTTTTTTTGATGTCGGGGGAAATCCTCATGGAAATCCTCCACCCTGGGGCGGGTGGAGGGGTCTGTCAGACTCTTACTGACTAAAACCACCTCGGTGTTCCATCTTCCACCTACGCCGGGGATCGCGGGAACGTATGCGACTTCCGCAATCCCCGACTGGTGCCGGCCCGCCACTGCGGGCCACCTCGCGTCGGCGAGGGGAGTGAGGTGTTTGACTCCCCCCGCGACGTCAACGAGGGGCGCACGGGAACACCACGCGCCGCCACCTTGGGTCCAAATGAATGGGTGGCGCCGCCCCTGGACCCAGTAAGGGGTGCCTGAAGAGGCACCGTATCCTCCTCCGACGCCCGATGTGTCTGCTGCGGGCCGGAAGAGCGGTCGAAATTTCCCTCTCCCTTCCCGCAGCCTCCTTCTGCGCGATAACTGTCTCGCAGAAAGAGACCACTGCGTCCTAGAACTCCTCGCCGCCAACCATAGAACGGACTACGGCCGGCAGCGAGAGGTATCTGCCTACCACAGAAAATACATTGCTGAGCTAACTTAACCCTTTATCACATTCCAGCAACCACCGACCCCGACTATCAGGCCGAACCCGACGCCTCAGAGGCCGTACCTGCCTCCTGGCCAGCCCACCCCAGGACCTGGCCCTTCTCCAACCCCTGGGGTAAGTCATTTACTTTTTACTTGAACTTCTACTAACGTTCCATCATCGGAATACATGACGAACGGTGATGTGCCACCGCGACATGGTGGATAACCCACTCATACGCACAAAACGATTAAAAGAAGTAAACTTCTTCAAAGCTAAACTAATAACCTTTTATCCCCATCAAAAACACCTTTAAATATAGATTTTACTTTTAATAACTCAAAAATAGATATTGTTAAAGAATTTACCTTACTTGGACTAGATTTGAATACACATGTAAATTGGAAATCCCACATACAAAAACTGAGATCGAAAATTTCAAGATTTTCGTATGCTCTCCGTGAAATAAAAAAAACTACCAATCTACAAACAGCGCTCACCACCTACTATGCGTATGCTTATGCATGGCTAAGCTACAGAATTACCCTTTGGGAAAATAGCACAGATGCACCTACACTATTTACTCTTCAAAAAAAATTGTGAGAATCCTCGTAAACATCGATCAAACTGACAGCTGCAAACCGAAATTCCAAAATTATAATATTTTAACACTCCCCAGTATATACATAGTAGAAACCTACAAAATTTGTTCGTACATATCAATAATTTTATACAAAGCGCGAGGACATACAATCACGTTACACACTCCGCCACAAATCAAGATTAAACATTCCAAATTCTCGACTAAAAATACATTCAACAAGTCCTCATGTGATGTCCATAAAAATATATACAAAACTACCTGAACTAATAAAAAAAGAAGATAAAATAAACATATTTATTAAAAAAAAAAATATATATATTTAATCGAAAAATGCTATTATAGTATAAAGGAATATTTAAATGATAAAATATAAGGTATATAGTATAATATATAATCCCTAATATGATATTATTGGATTTTATTTTAAAAATAAGTTTAGCTATTTAAAGCTTCCTCTCTCCTACATTTATTTGTTTTTTGCTGTGCCCGACCCATAATGATCACAATTTCTTTTTTAAATATAAGAAAAAAAATACAAGCTGATTGACCGATTGCAAATTGAAAATTAGTGAAATAGGGTGGTATTTTGCTGAAAAATGTCTAATTAGTCGGTCAGTTAGATATTTTATACAAATCGAGTATTTTTTTTTAAAGGTAGGTAAATAAAAAATTAAGACGATATAATGTGTTGAAAAGCCTTTTTTTTTTATGAGTGATTTCTCGCAGTTCAACCTATAAGGCTGTCGACTGCTTAACCGGGCTTGCCTGTGGTGGCCTCAATATGATATTAAAGCCTCCAGCCAGGGCTTATAAAAAACTTACAAACTAAGCGACTACACGCTAAGGGCACCCCTTGTGGGGTACGGGCCTCGGCTTAGGGCGTCGCTGGGGAGAGGACAGCTAGGGACGGACTGGATCGAACTGGCATTATTATTAGGGGGTGAATTTAAGACTACAGGCTCAGCGGCGCGGGCTGGCTCGAGCAAGGGTCGGGGGTGTTGAAAAGTCGCGTGACGTTACGTTTTAGTACATTTTTACTATAAAGTGACGTCACCAGGCCCCACTCCTGAAGCTGATGCCAAAAAAAATATGTGTCCAATATGTTTATTATTTTTCGATCTAGGAAAATACCCAATTGGCCCTCAGGTAGAAAGTCAGTTCATGTAAAATAGATAATAAATGTGAATATTGAATAATAAAACCATTTCTTTAAAAAAATATTATTATTTTTCATCGTCGATATAATTATGCGGTGGTTCTTCTTCGTTAGGCGCACGATATTTTTTAAGGCCTTGATATTTCTTTGCAGTATCTCCTGAAACTACATAAATCAATTAAACTTCTTATCTATCTAAAGTCAATAAAATTCTTAGGTACGAAGTATTACCAAAGGTTATAGACAAGGGTTTTTTGGCATGCGGCCAAAAACGGAACTACAAACGCCATCTTGGTTTTTCAATACTATTTTACAAACGGTTATCAACACTGATCATGACCATGTACCTATGCTTCGCTCATGTAATATTTTATTTATAAATGGACAGTTCTGTATTGTGTTTAAAACCGTTTGCTTCGTCACTCAAAGTTCATTGGAAGACCAACGTCAGACAGCATCTGTCTGGAAACATTGGTGCAATGAACTTTTTTGGCGCAGCTTTTTGATTTAATTGTATGTGTCTCTTTCCTTCTTCTACTACACGCCAAAAAATCCTTGTAGCTTTTCGACACATAAATTAGCAAACAAAGTTTCAAACTTGTTTTGGCTAATTTATTTGTAACGACTACTCAAACAACCTGACAGAAAGTTTGACAATTTGCTGACAGCTAATTTTTTTATTGGGATTAAAGACCTGGCTTCTGAGTACTTTAAGACAAGACTTTGTTTTTTTTTAAATAAAATCACTTTGCTTTATTTTAAAGGCGGATTTAACACATTCTAATGTTAGTTGGAGTATTTGGCAACAAATATATTGTTACGCGCCAGAATTAATGTCGGGTACATTAAGTTACTACTAGCGCCATCTAGTATCAAGTAGCAGAACTTGTAGAGTCAAGTACCTTCTAGACATTTCTTTGCCAGAACATTCTACACTGATATCTGGTCAGTCGGTAGCAGTAGTTACGAGTACATTCCAGATGTTTCGAGAATAGAAGTTTCTCGAATTAACTGACCTATATAAAGAGCGCGTAGTCTGCGACCGAGTCAGTATTGGATTTGCGATACAAGCGAATACTTCGGAAGCAATCTTCAAGTTCGAATAAAGTGATCAGTAGTGAACTTGTGTTTTATAAGTGAGTTTAAAGTGATAATTAGTGTTGTTAAATTAAAGTGTAATTTTGGATATTTAATCGGCTGTTTTTATTGTCACGAACCCCAAGCTCGTAACAATATTTAGCCTTCTTCGCAAGCTTCGCTGACGTAGTCAATATATTCAATAATATTCTCAGCTCCACTTTACAGCGATAGCGCCTGTTTCATTCATTCCACATATTGTCCAGTTGCGTGGACACTTCAGACACAAAACTTCTCCGATTTAACACAACAATATCAACTATGAATCAATTTGTGAATAATTAAAACAGCTGCTAAACTTCACTCGTTAAAATCCCTCCAATAATTTCAACTAATTGTCTTTCAAAACCGTTAAGGTGAGTTCGTACCGCCATCCAAAGGAAGTATCCTATCAGCGTCGTTTTCCTCTGAAAATTAAAATATAGGTTTAAGTGGCTTTATCATACCAACATTAATTTTATTGCCAATAATAATAACAGACAATCGTACTAATATTACATGTAAATGTATAATGAACGTATGTCAAATATCCCAAACATATTTAACATACTTTCAACATATTGATTTGTTCATAAATCACGGATTATTAGATTATTATTTAATTTTGATCATGCGTAGACCACTTTTTATCAAATTGTTGGCACTATAAGTAAGGAACCGATTGTCTTAAGAATTATATTGTTAGTATATGACTTCTTTGATGCCAAAATAAAAAATAAAAAAAAACCCTGTACGGACCCCCACGATAAGAGTATCCTATGCACAGAAACACATTTTTGGGATACTAACAAGTCATAAAAATATCATGATAGAAATATTTTAATTTAGTCAAATTATATGCTTGTACAATATAATGACTTACCGCTGCTGGCTATAAAAAAAAGTTTTTTTAATAAACATGTTTCAGATTTTAGACCGAGGCTTAAGTTCATCGATAACTTACTCAGCAAAAAATTTGGGTTCACTGAAACCAAACAAAAAACATAATAAGAGAAAAGCAAATATATGGTCCTTACTGATATTCTAAAAAGTTGCAAAAGTATTTTGTGTGGAAGTTTCAAAGTGAAAATCTAAAATTCATGCATAAAAGTCGATGGAAATGCTGTTGTTTAGGGGAAGATAAGACTAGACTTCATCGATACAGACATCTTATTATGTAAACAGATACCAAAAGTACTTTTAAAAATGTTTCGGTAATGCTGCAATCTTTTAATAACCTTAAAAAAACCAATTATTTTTAACTTTGTTTTCAGTCTGTTATATTTCTGTAAAACAAAATAAATAAAACTGTTTAACCGAACAAATAAAACATATTGATAGAAATACAAGGTCCCATTAAAATATATGGACAAATTTTCACACAGCGTTCAGTACGTCTAACCAAAGTGCAACGAAAAAACAAAGTAACCGACTAAAGTGATTTTATTTTGACCTAAAATAATAAATTACACACTAGAATAAACACATCCATAATGGGTGCACACGCACCGCACGTATCAGAATTATGACTTGAGATAACAAAGACATGGATGTGTTTATGCATTACGTAACCGACGTGTATTTTCGTATGTTGTTTTTTTTTGTAAGCATCTAATCCGATTTTCTTATTATGATTTTTACCATTGTCCTTATTTTGGTGGTTTGAATGATTTCTAAAAGTTTGTCCATCTATTTTAGTGGGACCTTATATCATATGGGAACTTTTAAAATGTTTTTTTTAATCGATTAAAAGACCAAGCGTGAGTCGGACTCGCGTGCTAAGGGTTCCGAACGATTTTTTTTAAACACATTACTGTAAAGACCTTACAAATTGTCATATAATCTATAGGATAATACCTGTTGTTGTTTTTGTTTTTTCAAAATTTTAAACTCATTAGTTTCAGAGATAAGGGGGAATGGTCAATTTTCATCTATTTTCTTCAATTACATCTTAGGAATGGAATATTTGATAGTTTGTAATAAATAATTTTGAGACCCTTACGATGAGCTCTTTCATTTGATATGTCACACGGAGCAGTTGAAAAAAACTTTATCTGTTACTTTCTAATTTGTACCTCGAAAAAACCCTATTTTCAATTTGCAAATTACGGCGCACCATGAAACATTTAAATTGAGTAGAGGATACCACAAACAAAAAATGATAGGAACATGGTGCCCTAAAGTGTCACGTTGCTAAAATATTTAAAAGTAACGTCGTCATGTGTGTGAGTGACAATGAAAATTATATAATAAAAATATTAAACCGCCGTAAAAACTGAAAAGCAAAAAATTAACCAGCTTCAGTAGAAATGCAGGGACTTACAGATCTAAAGCTTGTAACACACAACTCAGCATTAAAATCTGTGAGTGAACAATAAATCACCCCTATCTTCCCACCCTTTGGGTAGGATTTTTTTTTTCCAAATTTATATCGGACCAATTTCGAGGTATACCCTACCCAAAAAAAAAGGATTATCAAATCGGACTATTCTATAAAAAGTTATGCGTGGTCATACATTAAATATATTTATCTATATATATATACGCGTCGATTTGAGAACCTCCTCCATTTTTTCGTCGGTCAAAAATCATTAAAAATTAACTAATCACGAGCTTATATGCAGTACATTGTATTCTTATAATAGTTCCCGGCTTGATTTAACCATTTATATAATTTAAACACTATTATTTTTCGAAGTGGTTTTTACGTGTTCTTATTTAAAGTTCTTACTCAAATAATGGTTGCTAATTTGATTTATCAAGCTAGCAACCATTATTTGAATTTAATCTAATGCATATAGGCACTTTATTAAATCATTTTTTATTATAGTCATGATTGTCAATGTCACATGGTAACTTTACGTGACTGTTTAGGGCACCATGTTACTAACATTTCTTGTTTGTTAAAGTGTCCTCTACTTATTTAAGCATGTTAGATCGTGCGCCACAACATTGAAAAACAATATAATTACGGCGGGGGGGCTATGCCACAAAGGTTATATCCCCTTTCAACAGAATCGGTGCAATAGATTCGGAGAAAATTGGCTGTGACAGACGGACAAGCTTAGACACACGAGTGATCCTATAAGGGTTCCGTCTTTCCATACGCAGGTTGAGAAACCTGAAAACGGTAAATTTAATGTTATTTGGGTAATGTGCGTTTGGGACGGTACTCACATTTTGGTAATGGCTTTGACGTCGTACATCTCGTAACTGCCAGCGGTTCACTTTCGTCTGAGTTTACAGAAACATCTGAGTCCTCTTCGGTAGAGTCCAGCAGTACATCAATATTGTTATAGTCGGGATCTGGGTCTTCTTCGGTCTGCAGTGCATCAATATCGTCAGAGTCGGAATCTGAGTCCTCTTCAGTAGAGACCAGCAGTGCACCAATATCTTTAGGTAGGATAGGATTTGGGTCCTCTTCGTTAGAGGCCGGCGGCGAGTCAACATCGATAGGGGCGGAATCTGGGTCCTTTTCGTAAGACATCGAAGGTGCATCAATATCCTCGGGATCTGCGTTCTCTTCTGTAGAGACTGGCGGTCCGTCAACATCGTTAGGGCTGGGATCTGCGTCCTCTATATCTCGTGGCGGCACATTTACAGCATCAACTTTTTTCAGCATCCAATTAGGGTAGCGTTTTGCAGTTGGGCGGAAGGTCTTTATAATCGGTGACGTCCAGATTCTTTTTGTCGAATAGTTAAAGGGCGTAGGCTGCCGCTTTTTGTAACGTGGTGGCAACACTTTGAAGAACGGGTTTGGGGTTTTTTTTTTCCTAGGTAAAGAAGTAGTTGGGATATTTCTTGGTGTTTTTTTCCAAATTATAGAAGTAGGGAGAGAAATTTTTCCTGGTATTGTTTCCCAATGCATAAAATCATGACCAATTTTTTCTGGCTCTATTTCCCGAAGTGTAAAAAGACTAAATTCTTCTGGTTTTGTTTTCCAACGTAAAGAAGTAGTTGGGATACTTCTTGGTGTCGTTTCCCTAACTATAGCAGTAGGGAGAGATATTTTTCCTGGTTTTGTTTCCCAAGGTATTAAACTATGACTAAATTTTTCTGGCTCTATTTCCCGAAGTGTAAAAATACTAAATTCTTCTGGTTTTGTTTTCCAACGTAAAGAAGTAGTTGGGATATTTCTTGGTTTTGTTTTCCAAGGTATGGGAGAAAGAGTAGCAATGGTACCAGTTGATAAATCCTCAGCAGATCTCGAGAAACTTGCTTTTGGCCTCTTTACGGGTACAGGTCGATATCGCGGCGTGTAGTCGTCAAAAGATGCAGTAGGGCGTCTGTATATTTTTCGGGTCGCTATGGTTATAGTTGGTTTATATCGCGGAGTTCCCTCGTAGTATTCGAAAGGTCTAGAAGACAATATGTCGCTGCCGGATTGATGTTTTAACATATTATCTTTAGGTGGTCGGTTCAATCTGTTGTCTTTGTTCAAATATATCCTCTTCGGACGCGCCTTGTTCCCCATCATACTGGCTATAACGGACAAGAACATTTTGTTAATCATATAATTTTAAGAGCAGAAAATTACATCTCTTTTAGTCGTTGAAAGTTGCGGGCATCCGGACTTTACTCTCATTCAGCAACCCGAACCACTGTCTGATTTGACGATTTCAACGATGTCAAAGTCAAGTCAAAGTCAAAGTCAATTCATTTATTTCAACTAGACCATTAAAAGGCACTTTTGAACGTCAAATTTACAGTTTAAAATTAAAATATAAGTGACTCTAGTTGTCCATTCGCAAAAAGTAGATTCTTATGGAGAAGAACGGACAAGAAACTCCATAGTTACTCTTTTCAAATATAAGTTTTACAATATTTTGTATACATAGGTACATTGATCAATTGATTATATTATGTGAGCACAATGCATCCAACATTACACTAATATACAGCACACACTTATATACTATAGGTACAACAAAGCAATACCAGCAGAGATAAAATTAAGTTTGCTAGTAAGGGACATGGTACTCACATATTTACAATATAATTAAAAACAATGGATCAGTGTGTGAGTTAAATTACATATTAAAAACCTGAAAGTACACCAGTAAATAAAACAAGTTTGACTTTTTCTACTATACCCTCGATTGTCCTATGGAGCAGGACCAGCATGTTTCCAAGCATTCTTATCTTTAATATAATCATCTAGTTTGTAATATGCTTGTTTACAAAGTGTGGTTTTAATGTAAAATGGACTGAAAGAATGCTCTGAGACGTGCTGAGAGATGTCTTTTGTTTCTGAATGGGAAATCATCAAATTTTATAACTCCGCTTTGGATGCGCAGCGTACCAATGGTATACTAGACATCACACAGCCCAGTTTTGTGGAATTATTGGAAAGTGTTACTGCGGCCCTGAAACGCAAATTGCATAATACACGGGTAGGTTTTAGACAGTAAGAGTCTGACACTCCCTCCCGCTCCAGCCCAGAGTGGAAGACCCCATTTGATGATTCCCCATCCAAAAAAAACTTCCTATATCGAGCCATAATACTGATTTATAAATACTACTTTCAAGGACCCCCTCACCTTCTTCGAGACCTAAAATAAAAAAAAGAATGAAATCAATATTTGAATTCTAAATTACATTAAAATTTAAAAAAAAAAAAGTGAAAAAAACTTACTGGTCAATTTCTCGCCGTATTCTAAATATCACTCTTAATTAGGTACAAGAAAAAAAAAACAACTTCCTACTTATATACTACATAGGTACATAAAATGTGAAAGTCAGTATGTTTGTGAATAAATCATACCTCTACGACTGAACAGATTTGGAAAAAAAATTGGGACATGGGTAGACCACGTTAAGGACAAACGTATTGTATGTGAAATCAGAAAAATCGTTATTTAATTAAATATATTATAATATATAATCATCAAATATATTCACCCATGTCCATTTCTTTCATTTTCATCGCTAAAATTTGAAAAACAACTTTGATTTATCATTTTAGTTACGTTCCCTGGGTACTTATAATATTAAAAACACAGTCAACGGCCAATCACATTGGCTGTTGAACATTCATTCAAGCAATTACAGCACTATTTTTGTGATCATTTTCGTTTGAGGAACTGATCCTTAAGGCCAATAGTACCTTAAGGCTGGTACTTTAGTGAAAGTGAAGCAGAATCTATATCGCAACAATAACTAATGTAGTGACATCTATACCGTCAGACACGAACTACGTCAAACAAATCCTGCATCGCGGTATGAAAGTTTTCCTTGCGATTTGAACATATTGGTACAACGGCCCAAATATCAACCATTGGACAGTTGCCTACGGGGGATCCTCCCTTTTCAATGGAGGTTTGCGGGACTTTACTCCCTGTTCCTCTATAAAAGCTACTATTCGCTATAAAACCTATCCTGCGCGTCTGTCAATCAGACATGTAAAATATATAGGTACTTATGCTACTCAGTATCACTAAGTAAGGATCATACTAACCCAATTGTGCATCGTAGTTTGCTTTACATACCGGAATAATTGCAAACGCCTGAAAAATAAAATAAATTATACACTTTTAACACGTAAATAAAAATCATGAATCACAATATATTGCAATACAAACAGTAGGTACCCTCGCAATAAATTGTTAAAGGAAGCTAATTTTATTTAGACAGTTCCGTTCTTCTCTCTTAGAATGTACTAGGCAACTGTACAAGTAAGTATCAAACTAGTAGACAAAAAAAACATTACCCGTCTTCTCGTCAGATTTGGTAAAAAGAAAAGGTGACTCGGTTTAAAAAAAGGTAACACTTGCAGCTGGTGTTTCTGAGTTGTCTTTCTATATAACTCTAGCTCTAGCTAGAGCTAGCTATACAAAAATAATACAGAATTAAATCATACCAAAAGATAGGTAACCGAATACATAAAACATATCCGGAGCACCATTATATTAGCTCAATTTTGAAAACTATTTAAAATCAAACACCATTCTGCTGGTTTCTTTTTAAAAGGGCATTTCGTTGAATTTTATGATAAAAGTATTTCTTGTTTCCAATAAAACTTTATCGAAATCGACTGACAAATAAATCAAATGTTTACGTTTATAATAATAGTATTTTACAATGATGCAATTAAAATTAAGATACCACGGTTTAAACCACACATGAGTACTGAGGTTCGCTTTGTATGTAGGTAGGTACAGTCAATCGGCATGGCCTTCTTCCAACTATGCTGGGGTCGGCTTCCAGTCTAACCGGATCCAGCTGAATACCAGTATTTTACATGCAGCGACTGCTTAGGTATCTGACTTACACAAGCCAGTCAAAACTCAACTCAAAAAACTCAAAGCATTTATTTCAATTAAACCATTACAGGTACTTTTGAATTGCCAAGGTCGTTCTGTCCAAAGATATGAAGCTAATTGCACGTTCCAAAGCGTAGATCTCTATGGAGAAGAACGTGCAAGAAACTCCACGGACACTCTTTTAAATCAATGTTTTTTACAATGATATGGTTACATCATTCGTGTGAAAATTATACAAACCTAGTACCTAGTTAGATAGCAGACAGAAACCAGTAGCTAGATAACACGTAGAAATTGCAATCCAGCAATTTCTACGTGTGTCACACGCGAATCCAACATAGCAGTGGTCTCACGTGGAAAAACAAAAGCAATTTAGACTTCTAGGGACTTCAAACAGCTCATATTTTTACTAAACACTTCATCATCAGCCTAGCCTTTTCCCAACTATATTTGAGTCAGCTTCCTCCACTTCGACCCGATTCAGCTGAATACCAGTATTTTACGTGGAGTGCCTACCAGACATCTACAACCCATAAACTGGATAACACGGTAGTTCTTGGCAAGGCTGGAGTCATTTTTACTAAACACTTAGGTACGTCCCATTAATTAATGCCAGAAGACCAAGGCGAAGATGGCGGAACGAACTCGACTCCTACCGAAAAACCGGCCCGAACTAGAATAGGACAGAGTTATATGGAAAAGGAAGACGGAAGGCCTTTTCTCAGCAGGGACAAAATAGGATAGATAAGTTAGCACTTACCTACTGTAGGTAGGTAATACTTACAAAAATGTTCCTCCTGAAAACGCGGTTTAGTAATAATAGCTTCGTGACAACAATGGTGGAGCGTCCTTACTCCTCTATTCTGAGGCACTATGCGAAGAGAATGGTCAGGTCGTTTATTCCTTACTTTATTGTTTTCTTCACATTTTTCCTCAGAAACCTAGGTATTTCATTGTTTGTTTTTTCCTTGTTTTGTATACTACTAAGACTATTTCTGTTGCCCTACTATGACGTGCTAATGCCATCCAATTCCGATGATCTAAACGGAATAGTGCTATATGCTATGTATAGCTCCGTCTCCCTATTAGAGCGGAATCACGATCGTTTTAAGACTTCATAATAGGGCAGCCCTGGTATTTAATTTTTACTAACAAAATTGAATAAATCAATAAAATTATTAAAATAAAATATTCATTGACCACCAATCATAATAATGTTCTTTCTTTTTCAGCAGCATCACGACCACCACGATCATCATGATCATCATGATCATCATGATCACCACGACCACGGTAACGGCAATCACGACCATGGTGACCACCACCACCACGAGCCAGGCATGCCCTTCGATTTCTCATACCAGGTCAGTACAAGCCTGCCACACTATTCCCTAACTACCACTGCAACTCTTGAGGTTCTAGTCAAAGTGACATTCTATAGGCGATAGCGATTGTAATGCCAAAATGTTCGGGATTACCCAGGATCGTGATCGTTTTAAGACTTCATAGTAGGGCCTACTATGAAGTCTTAAAACGATCATGATTCCGCTTTAAGAGGGAGACGGAGCTATACATGACAAATAGCACTATCCCGTTTACATCATCGGAATTGGATGGCATTAGCACGTCGTAGTAGGGCTGCAGGTGCCATATCAGCCGAAACACGTCCACTGCTAGACATAGCCCCAGACCCCACCCCAAGTGTCGCCACAAGAACCGGTCCTGTGCGTCTCGCATCCATTGGCTACCCGCGAGGCTCAACAGGTCATCGGGGGAGAACTCCAACGTTCTGTCTTTCGATACGCGGTCGCCACTCTAGAACTTTTCAGCCATTTCATTATCGCTTAAAAATGTCGACACCCGCTGTCGCTAACCACTACCTCTATCGCTGGCTCTGAAAATCAGAATCAACAGTGACGACCACCTGGAGTGCTGAGTCTGTGAAGCACAGTCAATTAGTACCTACCTAACGTCACTCTTTAAATTCCGCTCTTTAAAATGAAAATAATAATCTGGGATGTTATTATGACAAATCCTTTCTGGTTACATAATAATTATGATAATTTGATATACCTAGAGATGGGTCATCATCAACCAGGTTTTTAGCCGGTCATTAGGTTTTAAACCCATTTTCATAGATGAGCGATCAATCAACCCTACATCCATGAATTACAACATTCAATCCTGTGGATGGGCCTTCAACAAACTTTTAGCCTGATTATTTTTGGGTTAGAAGTGTTAAAATCCGTTTCTAGCCGTAATTTGTTTTGGGTTCTGCAAAACTCAGGCGCCATGATTAATTCTCCTTTTCTCCACCAGGTGGCTGAAGATGGCAATGATTACAGTCACAACGCGATATCCGACGGTGATATCACGAGGGGAGAATACAGAGTAGCCTTGCCCGATGGTCGCACGCAGATTGTCAAGTACACCGCTGACTGGAAGAACGGATTCAACGCGGAGGTAAGTTTGTTTCTAGTTCCGCTACTCATTAATAGATGGCACTGTTTTAATATTTCAGATAGGAAAAAAAACAAATAAAATATTTTTCATTCTTGGCGCTTTCACTTTACCTGCGTATTGTTTTGATGCTATTGAGCTAAAAAACCTCATAGATTTTTGGAAAATGCCCTTTTTTAAGTCTTTTTTTGCTGTTACATATTTTTATATCTTCTGTTACATATTCTTATGGCTGATTTCAGGTAACATACGAAGGTGAGGCGAGGTACCCCGACGCACCTGCTGGCGGTTACGGTAGCGGTGCTCCCTCAACCAATGGTTACGGTAGCGGCAGTGCATCCGGCGGCTATAACAGCGGCTCAGGCAGCTCCGGCGGTGGCCAGGCCTACGTACCCCCCAGCCAAGGAGGCGGCTACCAATACTAGACACTACCCCCAACGACTAGGCAGGTATACAATGAACTGAAGTTGTATTTCTTGCTAGGATTACGCGAAAATTAAAAATAGTCGATTAATAGTAAATTGAAAGCTCCCCTCTAAATCTGTCAGTGTGACAGTGACAGCTGTCATCGAAGAAAAGGGGAAATACACCACGCACTCAGTCAAAAAGTATCAATTACGTAGTAAAAATTAAATGAAATAAATTTGGATTTTTTGGGATGTTTTTTAGAAGCAAGATCAGATTTCATCCACAGAATAGCGACGGTAAAAAAATTAAAATTAAAGGAAGCAATAAAACATGATATAATAAATCGCGTACTATTAGTGTGAAATATCAAGTGTAACAAACACGTTTGTTAAGAAATTGCCCTTGTAACTGCTAATATTCTTTGTGACAGACAAGATTTGGAACAAACTGTTTTCAATACAAATGGCATGCCTATCACCACACAAAAAGTCGACTAAAAAGTCTGGTTCAAATCTTGACGTTATAAAGATTCATTAGCAGAATAATTGTTTTTAATATAATACCTATAGTTTAAGTTAGTATTACAATAACATACTTAGTTACCGAAATATAGTTACCAATTGTTATAAAAATATTATATAAATCTACTTCGCTAGCTAGATAATCAATACTGAAAAATACTGGGCTGACAGAAGACCCCTATTTCCTCCTTTTCCTACAAACTATGTCATAACTTATTATGGAAAGATCTAGAAATAGTACAGTATACTGAATCTGTGAGATTATGTATACATGTCCACTATATCTATCTAAATATAACCTTTTTTAGTGTTAAATAGATTAATACAAATTATTTTACCTTTTAAAAACCAACTGTATTGTTTAAAAAAGGAAGCTAGAAACCATTTTGTGATGCTAAAAAAGAGAAAATTGCTTGTAATAGTTTTTAATTAATAATACTCATTACACTGCCGTATTTTGTATATTTATTGTTTAGGATAGAGGAGTAAATTGACAAATCTTTGTTAAAAATATGATGTGTCCTTTTGTACCTTATTTTTTTATAAAAATAAATATAAGCTACAGTTATACAAGCTGACTTTTATTATTATTACCATTCAAATACTGTGATTTAGTCTAAAATCAAATCAGTATAGATATTTTTTATCTTCGTTTCTCAGCACTATGCAATGCACAAGCAGGTACAAATATCGACATCTAGCGGCGAATGGCATTAATTTGTATCCTTTTCCTCCAAATATTTCCAAAAAGTGACCAAAGCAGACTTATTAGAAAATATTGTGGGTAAGGGAGACAGTGATAGCGTGACAGTTGACGGTTGGAATGACGGCCGCCATGGCCCACGCACAATGGTCCAACATCAGGACTAAGTGCGGAAACCATGCCCCAATAGAAAGATAGACGGTTGACAAGAAAGGAAAACAAAAACGTGTTGCGCCGGCCTCAAGTAAAATGGGATAAGGGCAAGAAGATTATGACACTCAGTAAGGAGGTCTGGTCTGGAGCTATTATTAAGAACTGTTATAATGTTAGTTAACCGATTCGTTGCGATGCCTAATTTCACTAACTTCTAGCCGTGGCGTCGAACAAAAATAACGTGACACTGATCAGTGCCCAACGCCATACGATTAAATGACACTCATCTGTGTCTTCAGCCATGCGGAAAAGAAAACAGTGTTTTGACATTTTTTTACGTATTCAAAGCTCGAATACTTTTAGTTTACATGTGAAATCTAACGTGAACGGTCAGGCACGTTGTTTTAAGCGATAAAAAGTGGCGAAACAAGTGTATTTGTGGAAATGGAAGGTAAGTGACTTATTTAATACAGATGTGCTCAACCTTTTCAACTTATTTTGCATTTCCTAGTAATTTGATTGATTATGAGGTATTAAATTGGGTCTAAAAATTTTTGCATAACAAATTTCAATTGTTTATAATTAAACTACGCAAATAAAAACTGCTAAGTTAGATTAAATAGTAATAATAATGATAGTAGTACTAATATATAATTATTTTATATGATTATTTGATACTAGCCGATNATAATATATGATATGATGATTTAATATCAAATACTTCAACTTCCAAAAAGGTTGGTGCCCCCTATTTTTTTAAAAATATTACAGTATCCAGAAACGAAGGCTACGAGCTTAATATACGTGAAAAATGAAGATAGTTTGGTTTCAGGTAAAACTTCCATAAAACTTAATTGAAGGAGTTATCATCGATTTCAAAATGACACATATCCGTGCCTGACGCCACACTTAAAAAGAAGTGATGGCACTGAAACGTGCCATCCGCAACGAATCGGTTAAATTAATTCAAGTCTCATCATACATGAAGAGCTATAAAAAAGTTTTTTATTAACAAGATAGATGGCCCACCTGATGATAGGTGGTCCACAACTTACGAACTTCTCATTATTAAACATCATGTCAAAATGTAGGAAACTTGTCATAGTGTTGCCACTGAGATGCGAACTTTGCTTAAAAATTGTAGAATTTGCCCTCTACTATTGCATGCCATTTTAGAGACAACACTAAGGTGTCTTCCTGTATATATCACTATGAAGGAATCTTCATAACTTTCGCATCATTTATTAATCTGATGACCTGCAATTCTGTTTGCTCATTTTCAAGCTTCAAAATATAATTTTCGGCACCATGCACATGTTTCAAATGGGAGTTCAAATCTTTTTTCAGACCGAACTTCTTGTCACAGACTACACAACATTCCACCTTCGTAATATGCTTCCTTTTCATATGCTCTAGTCTACGGCCAGATGTGATAAACTCAGCATTGCATATCTCACATTTGAAGGGCTTTTGACCAGTGTGTAGCCTTAAATGTTCAGCCAGCGTCTTTTCATTCACAAATGTATTGCCACAGATCTCACAAGTATTATCTTTAATTTTTTTGTGTGTCACACAATGCTGTGTCAAGTTACTCTTTTTATAAAAACCTTTTTGGCATATTTCGCATACAAAAGGCCGTATGTTTAGATGTACCTTGTTGATATGGGCTTCAAGTGTATTCTTATTCAGGCTCCTATAGTCACAGTTGCCACAACAGTGATATTTATTGACCCGCTTTCTCTTAGTTAGAGCATTATGGTTTTTCAAATGTAAATTGAAATGTGAGTGAGATTTCAACACTTTGAAGCAGTGAGGGCATTGCTTTCCTTTGTGGCTACTTAAATGCACTTTTAAAGATGAGCTTTTACTAAAAACTTTTCCACAAATATCACAGATGTTAGCTGCATTGGTGTTTTTATGACAAAGTTTAAAATGCCTTTGAAGTAATATTTTTGATTTGAATTTCATATTACATTTCTTGCATTTTACACTGTTTATCTGCCTCTTTGTATTGGTTATAATACTTTGAGGGGTAGGTAAGTAAACTCTTAGTTTAAATTTCTTTAGTTGTCTTCCACATTCAACTTTATTGTCAACTTCTTCATTTATGTTTTCAACCAATTGGTTAAGCATTTCATTTTTAAAGTCTTTTCTTTGTAGAAGGCTGAATATCTTGATTATTAAACTTGAACAGTTTTCACAGGCTTGAGGTAGGAGTAGGTCCTGAGAAAAGTCGGAAGGTAAGGCTTGAAAATTAATATTTATTTATTTAAACTTTATGTGCAATAGTGGTACATGGGCGGACTCAATTTTAAACTAAAACATTTATAAAAGAGCAGTGTTCCTGTTGACGGATTTCACAGCAAATAGTCTAGCAAATAGACTTGCAATTTCCGCTTTGAAAAATCTTATACTTACGTGTGACGGAAATAACATTTTCATAATATTCCACAAAGTAGTATTGAAACTTAGGTACTCATCATGAATTTCTATGTTTTCATGTAAACTTGTGGTTTTGTCGCTTTGTTTGTAACATAGAAAGCAAACACTTTTTATATGTGTTGGATTTATTAATATGTTTAAAATATCCATGTTCATAATTTAAATAAAATTGCCTACACTAGATATAAACACCGACACTCATTTGAAACGATTTGTAGACATAGACATCGCAAAATGTCAAATTTTACTTTTAATTTTAGAGTGGAATACCGAAAGAATAGAATAAAACTCGATTCCAAACGGGATTAGTTAGTCGACTATACAGATTTTGTCCACGGTCAGGTTATTTTTCGGGTGACGGATTCCAGCGTTTTAGCGGAGACGGATGACGAATGACTGAAACTGATCACAACTGAAACTGGTCCATTGCGCCCGGATCCGATCCGATCTCGAACGAAATATCACTCAAATGCGGTGTTATTAAGATATCGACGTGTGCACGTGCATGTAATGCGAAGAAACAGGAGTCAAAAAACGTTTTGGGTTCAACCTTTTCTTCAAGAGAGATAACTCGAATAAGCATCTTATACACTTTTTTTTCCTCAAGTTTATCAAACTCCAGCTCCAAAAAGACTGCAACTTCACGCCAACCATTTCTCCTTTATATTATAAAAAATCGTAGTAACCCCATAGAAAATGATTTAAAACTAATAAAATTGTAAGTAGCTTTGTAACTTTTTAATAGTAAAATTTGCTATTTTGAATTTTAAATAAAAAAATAACAAAGCTCTCGGCACCTTGTCTCTCACCTTGGCACAATCAAAACAACGTCTAATTAAATTACGATTGACGGAGACGGACGCCGTGAACAATTCCTTACGTGTTTTGTATTACGTGTACTCCGGATTGACGTCCGGTATAGCGGTTCATCCGATCAAGCAAAATCCCCGGAGCCCGAAAAGGCCGGGTGACGGATCTCGGACTTCGGATGTCGAGTGGACAAAGGTTCTTTTAAATATATAGGCCGCTTCTTTGGTCCGGTTTTTTCTCGGATGACGGGACGGACGCCGTGGACAAACGTCGTAAATTGGTATTGGACAGTTGGCAGCGTTTCATTTGACAGTGGATTGGAATATTTCGAGATTTTTAGCCTGTGTGTAGCTGAAGAAGGCCGCACGGAGCAGGGCGTCAGCCGGCGTCACGTCATGTTATTGATTGCAAGGTTGCAAAGCATTCCATGTCACTGTTTTTGAAAAAAATCTATTAATTCAAAACTCTATGACTTCTGCTTTTTGTCCAAAGATCAAGATCATCCCAAGCTTATTTACTTATTTAGCAATTAAAGTGTGGTAAAAAACTACTATTAAACACGTTACGTGACTGATGATAACCATGGACCGCTGGGTGCCATAGAACAAGCTAATTTTATCGTCTGGCCGAGAAAGAAACTGGAACGTGAAAGGGGCAAGGTAAGACATCATCTTATTAAAAAAACTTATTACATGTTAAGCTCAGGGCTTTAGATAAAAACGAGGCGGTGTTATCTTATTTCCTGAATGCCTAGCAATAGAAAAAATACGCCATTTTGTTCTACAAGTTGCGTAGGTAAGTACGTAACATAACCTAGAAATTCCCGTTCGAAAAGTAATTTTAAACATAACAAAAATATTCAGGTACCTTTTTTGAAATGTTAACATTTTTAGCACGCATCGCATATTAGCATTCCATATTGTAATCATGCTTGAAAACCAAACCAAGCCTTGATTCGAATGACAGAAGAGTTTAGCGCCAGCCAGAATTTTTCAGCTTGAATTTTAAATTGATTGGTATTTAGATAGAGCATACTTAATATTGAATGAAATGAAAATTATTTATTTATTTATTATAAGGCTTCTCAACAATGAGTACACCAAAGCTTTAAAATTTGTACATTGCAAACATAAGACTAAGCGCCTCCTCATCACTTACTGAGAAGCACAGCTTGCACGAAATTGTGCGCTGATAATAACAAAATTAATTTATTAAAATTATCAAAACATTGATTGAAAAGTTAAAAATAATATAAGAATAGGTACCTAGGTAAATTGTTGATATTAGATATTAGACTAGACTAACAATAACACATTCATTAGCAAGCATGGCTTTTTTTTAAGCTACAATGAAAGTAGGTAATTAAGTAAATAACTTAGTTGGTTTATTTGCATTCCAAAACTAGATATGCTGCAGAGCTACCAAACAATAATTGTTATGTTAATGGTTAAGACCAGATACTTTATTCTAGTTGAAAATTACTTAACTTATAATATAAATAAGTAAGAGGAACCTGACCGACTGGCAAACAGATCTAGGAAAGATAACCAAGCATCAAATATTAGTTTAAATTTATTCATATCTATTAAGTTTAAGATTTTAATGCTAGTCCTTTACATAAGCTTCATTGTACCAAGAGATCTGAATAAAAGGCTATATTATTATAAGAGGAACCTGATCAGAAAATCACTAAATCAACATTTTTTTATAATTCCAGCCAATGTAAAATGGAGCAAGCAGTGTCTAACCATATAGATCCAAAGCATATAGAATGGATAAAACAGAAACTAAAGACCATATGGACGGCTCCCACATTCTGCGGATTATGTCTGGCAGGTCATGGCAACTTATGTTCTGTGGATATGGAGCTTGTTATCAGCCATCAGACATTCTCTAAATGTCTGCGGGATATACTGAACTATGTTTTTAATGATGATGTGAGTATATAAAGTTTTGTATTATAATATTATTGAGCTAGACCATAAGGATATAATTCCAAGTGTGGGGCAACATTAAAAAAAAAACCAATATTAGAGGAGGTCATTTAATATCTAATCCATTAACAAATGAGAAATTGTTAGTAATATATTATACTGTTGCAAAAAGCACATACTCAGCTAAACTACTTGTTATAAAAGTTCTTTTTGTTTTACTACTTTCTTTTTGTAGTACTTTACTGCAAGAATCAGTAATTGGCTCTGTTACTAATCCAATTGTTACTCTTTTGTGTGTAGCTTTTGGTGGCTTTTAAAAAAAAAAAATACAATCTGTGAATATTTTGGTATCTGTGTGGGCCACATGCATAAACAGAACATAACAAATGTTTGTTTTCTTTTCCAGTTTGAAAACTTCATGTCAAGTCCTCACCTATGTGACAGTTGTACTGAGAAGACAATACAATCTTACCTCTTCATACACAATACAAAACAGCTGAACAAAATCATAAATAACTGCATCTCGGACCTTGATTCTAAAGTGATAGACATCAACACACAACTTGATGATTCCACGACTTACGATATTGCCAACGTAATGATTGTCCTAGAAAATGATACAGAACTATACAAAACTATTATTGATGTCAAATCTATGACTGAAGTGGTACCAACCGCTAAACCCATTGCAATGAAAGACCTGGTTATTCCTAAACCACAGCAAAAAGTTATTGAGGTTGCCAAGCCTCATAAACCAATAGTAATAAAACGGGAAATAGAAAAACCTAAGGAAGTGAAGCAAGTTAAAGAAAGGAAGGTTGTAAAAGCTGATGGTACTCCAAATATTACTTTGAAAGAAGGTCACATTGTCATCAAACCTCTAAGCTCGGCGAGTACATCAGCTCCTCGGTACAATACGTATGAATGCACTGAATGTCCAGACATATTCACTACTTACAGATCCTTGAAGGAACATGAAAAAGCTAAACATAAAAAGTCTGTTTACCGCTGCAAGCTTTGCGAAAAGACATATAACACTCAGCAATATTTGTGCATTCATTACAAAACACATTCTCGGGCTAGATGTAAGTTGTGCCAAGTGATTCTTCCAGAAGAGGATTTAATGGAACATCTAAGGACTCTTCATCCTAACCTCGTGTACCCTTGTAAGTTCTGTGATCTAGTCTACTATACCCAAGAGTCCATGGACACACACTTCAAAATTAGCCACTTAGTCAATGACACAAAAACTAAATCTCAATGTGTTATGTGCCTTAAGAACTTTGTAGATGCCGAAATGAAGAAGCATAAATGCAAGTTCTGGTGCTCCGAATGTTTTGTCATGCCTTGCATTCACTTTAAGTATCTCAATTCTTATAGAGAGCAGGTCTTAGGTCATGCAAATAAAATAAAATGCTTGAATTGTGACTATATGACTCGGCGCAAAGAACATCTAATTGGTCACGCTAACAGGGAGCATTTGGATCACCATCCGTTTACTTGTGCCGATTGTAACCAACAATTTTACACTAAGTTGAGTTTGAAAACACACATCATGCAATTCCATGAGGATCTTTTCTGTCCACACTGCGACTTTGAATTTAAGGACAGCAGGACTTTGATAACTCATAGAAGAGCCTGCAAGCTTGTGATAAGACCGTTCCAGTGTACCCACTGTGTTGCTTCATTCGACGTTACTGAAGAGTTGACCAGACACGAAAACTTGAAACATAATGAAGGAGTATACTCTTGCTCCCTTTGTAAAAGCAAATTCCTAACTGATATAGAACTGCAAGAACATCATGCCAGGATTCATGGGGGCATACAATGCAAGAAAAGAAGGAAACATATTGAATGCTCCTTATGCGACATAATGTTTAAAAACATAAAAGAGATGCTGGAACATGAAAAATTCCACAATGCCGATGAGCTTTATCCTTGTAAAGTTTGCTCGAAAAGCTTCAAATCTTTAAGGAAATTATACATTCATAATCAAAGGCACTATACTAATAGAATACAGTGTTCTGGTTGTAATAAGAAGGTAGCGGCATCATTCTACCCACAGCATGTGGTACGGTGCCCGTATAAAAGAGAGACAACTCTAAGCCACATCTGTGAAGTATGTGGAAAGTCCTTCCATTTGGAATCCTTGCTACGTTTCCATCAGAAAGTCCACATGGAACCGCAACCATGTCCTATTTGCAAGAAGGTTATCAAGCCTACTAGTTTGAAAAGGCATATGGAGCTTGTTCATGGACAAGAAGAGGACGACCAAGACCCAACCACCACGATGGAATACAAACTGAAGAAAATGAAAGGATTATCAAACAAGCCAACAATAGAATGTGATTTATGTGGACATGCTGTTAGAAAGAAGTGTGACTTAGAAGCACATATGAACCGATACCACCTGAAAATCAAGCCCTATGTGTGTCATATATGCAACAAGGACTTTTGTGGCAAAATTCGGCTCAAAGAACACATATCAACGCATACAAGTGACAACAGCTGCTTCTGTTCCGTTTGTGGAGGGAAATTTGCAAACCGTGTGTGCCTAAAAATGCATATGAGAATGCATACCGGAGAAGCACCATACCCCTGCGATATTTGCGGTCAGAGATTCAGGTCTTCCAGCATGATGAAGACCCATAGACTAAAAAGACATTTAGAGAAAACAGTAAGTTGTCCTTTGTGTGACAGTATGTTCTTTATGGCCAGAGACATGAGGCATCACTTCAAGAAAATACATTGGAAGTTCAAAGATGGAAGGCCCTTCAATCATAAAGATGTTCAAGAGCTACCCAAGGAGTCTTATTATCTATTTGAAGATGGTCGACTGCCGAAACTTAATAAAGAATGATAAGCCAGCTCTTGCCCTTAATCTCACCTGATGAGAAGCAATGGATGAGGTCTGCAATGCAGTGCGCTTGTCTAGAAGTAACCTATATATTCTTGACTTGAAAGATTCCCAGGTTGAAGCTATCAGTAAACAGACTCCAGCAGGGACTTCCAATCCTTACCTGTATTCCCAAAACGTAGGTATTGTGCTTATGGGTGGGATTATAGACTTAAAACAACCGATTTAAAACGTTTAAACCCCAAATAAATCGTTTTAAACGGTTTAAAACTCGTCTACAATATTAAAAGAACTGTGTATGTGTGTGTTTTGCGTCGAGTCACGGGTGACGACGTCAACGAGAGTGCGAGTGTGATTTTGGTTTGTAACCGAATCAAATTATATACATCGTTTGAAAACAATGTTTATTTACCAACACAGAGTTTTTAATTTATTAATAGTTTATTATTTAACTTTATATAACTTAGGTAGGTAATTACCTACGCTTGATCGGACGAACCAATTAGAACTAAACCCGCTAAGTATATCAATATCAGTATATCACACGTACAGTTTATAGGTACTCTGTTATATACCTCGGTAAAATCAAGAAAATGTAGTTAGTAATAATTAAGAAAAACATAGTCATCAACATAGGAAAAAATTGTTTGTTTTGTTGGTTTTAAACGATATTTTACGTTTTAAACGGATTGGTTTAATAGTGCACCTATTAAACCAATCCGTTTCCAGGATTTCTATTTCAACTGGTCATCAGAGGCTATGTTCATTTTAAAAGATTTGTTTGTAGGACTTATATAGTAAAAGTTCATAATGAGTACAATAAGAGGTTTTATTAGTTATAAAAAAAAAAGTAGACAAAGGTTTTCGTTCCATTAGGTTTAGTGTAAATTCTGTGATTTACTGCAATTATCATAAAGTCAGAAATAAACATGCGACTCTTATAAAATAAAATGAATGCATAATATGGCTATAGAGCTGCAACTCTTTTTCTTACTTTTTATTTTACCCGCTTCAAATTTAAAAGTAACTTTGAGGCGGCGCAATGTTAGTCCCTTCAATATTTTAGTAGATTTATTTATTTTTTATTATAGCACTCCAACAAATAGTTCACAGAAACATTTACAGCAAATTAATCTCATAGTTTATAATATTACAATAAAATTATCACAGTTAACACTAAAGGTGTGCACAGCAGTTACACATGTAGTTTACTATTTAATATTAATTAATTAATTTGATTGATTATTTAAATCGATTAAAAAAGTAAAATAACACAATTTAGAAATTAGACACAAAACAAGAAATTTGTAATGATGGTATAATGCTTAATCTTATCAATCGGCGAGATGTAGCAGAAGGTGTTTGAGTAATTAATAAATTAATTAATATATTAGATTAGTAAATAATATCTGTTGAAAAAACATTTTTTTATTAGATACTTGAAATTGTTATTTTTCTCATGTTATTTAATTTAAAAATGTAACTAAGTAATTACTTTACTGGTGTTATTGCTTATACAATAAATCATGATCTTAAATGTGTTGATTATAATTAATATATTTATTAAATCCTTTTCTAAGCCCCAAGACGGTAGCTGTATAGGTCGCAAGCATTGCCATATTAGGCCATTTTAAGCAGTGTTATTGGGTTTTTCTATCTTCTGTAATATAAAAGTGGCAACGCGGATTATGGCTATTTGTCCTGATGGCGTTTGGTGGCAATAAACTCGCCACTCTTACATGTTATTTAAACTACAGTAAGTATAGCATAGTGTATAGTACTTACATATACATAATAATTAATGGTAATACTTTCAAAGTTAAGTGTGGTCGTATTTTAAAAGTCGAGCGACGCTCCTGACTGAGAGTTGCGGGGTATCTTTGCCCAGCCTGGGAATCGGACCCAGATGTTAATGAAAGTACAGGGTGTTTGTGTGCTTGTTCAAATTTAATGGGGGTGTTCTGTCTATACCTAGTAAACCAACAATATCAAAATAAAAAATAAAAACACCAGTATTTCCAGTTACCAGGCAGTCGTGTAAAAATATCGGGCCGGAGCTGTGCCACGCCCGACGACTCTACCACTCTCCTTCAAGAGAGTCGCAAAAGAGACCAGCACTCTTCGCAAACCACGACGGCCGTCCTTCCGCCCTCGCCGCGACGTCCCCGTCAAAATCCGCCCCGACCCTTGCTCGAGCCAGCCCGCGCCGCTGAGCCTGTAGTCTTAAATTCGCCCCTTAATAATAATTCTAGTTCGATCCAGCCCATCCCTAGGTGTCCTCCCCCCAGCGACGCCCTAAGCCAAGGCCCGTACCCCACAAGGGGTGCCCTTAGCGTGTAGTCGCTTGGTTTGTAAGTTTTTTTTTAAGCCCTGGCTGGAGGCTTTAATAAAGGCCACCACAGGCAAGCCCGGTTAAGCAGTTGAAAACATTATAGGTTGAACTGCGAGACGCCACTCACAAAAAAAAAGCCGGATCTGTGCATTCTGTGATGGAACTAATGGCGCAGATTCACCGCGGCGCACTGCGAGGCGACGCACGTGTGTGTCTGTAAATGTATGTGATTGTGTCCACTGCAACACACGCTACGCATTGGTATACGAGTGGCTTGCTCGAATATAGTGCTCACATAGCTTAACGCCATGCGCGCTGTGCATACGGTACACACTATACATTAATATTATCCCACGACTATGTATAACTGTATCGCAGCACCTGTGCGCCGCGGTGGGCCACGCTACAGTTGTACATAGTTGTGAGTGTATAGTAGGTATGTTCTGCAGTGGAAACGTAGACCCACTTTGTCAAACAAATAAATCCACGCAGTTAAAATGCGCCGCGTACCCGTGCATAGCATGCGTCGCGGTGGGTTTGCGTCTAAACGCCACCAACTGCATCAGACTGCTTGCAAAGTGTTATCTTTGGAACTTTTTAGTCGAATTTTGAGGTGAGGTTATTGAAAAAGGCCAATATTTTGTTTCTTTACTGTACAGCTATACCTATATCAGATACAGAAAAAAATACCCTCGCACATTTGGACCAACCTGTATGTGGAAAGCAGCGTCTCACTCACGTTAGTCGTGCTGGCATCCGCAAAACACTCCAAAGCGCTTGTCAAGTCGGACTTGCTACTACGAAATCGTGTGAATGAAAAAAGGAAGTTGGTAGCACTGTGTTTTTCTATACAAATATTATAAAGCTAAACAGTTTATTGTTTGGTTTATAAACTAATTTCAGGAACTACTGGTTCGAATAATAGTTATTTATGATACTAGTGCGTGTTGGTTTTTACAAACGAGTAGACGAATGTAAGCCCGAGACGTAGTCGAGGGCTTACATTTGCTTACATTTGCTAGAAAACAATACATTGGTAATGAAACAAACTTTTAGTTTTTAGATATCAGTCGGAAAGTCGAAACAATCTTTGACGTTCCAATATGAAAATAGCGCCACGTGCGCGTGGTGAAAATTAGAACTACATCTTTTGCCTCATTTTCTCTTTAGTATTAAAGTGAGACAAACGTATTGAGCAAAAGCACTTCTTCTTCAAGTTTATTTATTCTAGTAATGTGAGCCTCCTTGGTAGAATTCTTATAGTTTTTAGGTTCGTAATATAAATCGTAAAAAATACGCACGGCGCTATACAAAGAAGAGTGCGGTGAAATAGGTACTTAGATGAGTGTACCTATTTTACCGCACGTTCCATTGTATAGTGCGTAATTTTTAACTTTCGAACAATGTACACAGGCTTCGTAAATGCATTTTTTGAGCAAATTTGTTGAAAAAAATATGTTAGTGTTGGATAGCCTATTTATCGAGGAAGGCTATTTAACATCACGCTTGACACTACGACCAATAGGAACGGAGCATTAATGAAAATGTGACGCAGACGAAGTTGAACGGGTTAGCTAGTTCTATCATAAAAATGTCAATTGAGCGCGTTCGTTTTCACAATACCAAGTTATAGGTAAGGGGAAATTATTTTCAATTACAGCAATTCCTATGCTTACAGCCGTACTTATAAACACCAAGCAATAAATTCGATTTCACGAATGGAGGCAAATCCCTAGAGTTTATGTGTTCTGTGACTGATAACCAGTAAAATGGTGGCTGTTATCGCTATTATCCAATAATGTGGCCATATTTTACCGACTTTGACATTGTTAAAGATTTCAAAAGTCGGTCTAAGGGCCTCAGGATACCAAATGACCAAAATGGTTTTGAAAATGTTGACATTAATTGCATAACATAAACAAACCTAACCTAATTTTCAGCGAAAAAAAAACAAAACAAAATATGAATATGACATTTATGTGTTGTTGGTGACAGACTTTTTACCGAATTTATTTAGTACTTAAATGATACCTCAAATAATGATTCTTAGGTTTTGAAAAGATGGAAAGTTTCAAGCTGAAGCTAAAAAATGTCCTGCACAATTCAAAGTTCTGTGGAATATGCTTGGACAGTGACGACAGAATGAGCACTGTTGACGAAGATCTGGAGATCATTGTGAATGAACGCACTCGTACTAAGACTTTACAGGCTATCATTGATATAGTGTTCGATGAGGTATGTGTGTTCTGATCATTCTCTAGGTATGCCATAATTCTGTCAAGTACCTATCTCTTGTGCATGTTTACATGGAACCCATTCCTGACCCTAAGGACTATTTAAGTTGCTTTGATTTCTATAATCCAAGAACCAATCAATAAGTTGTAATATTGCAGTCTGCCAGGCACATATTAGTAGGTAATTAACTATTTTTGGTACATTTAAATATATGTCGCGGGCAACTAGCTTAATAAGCGGTTTAATTGGCTGCCTAGCCTTTTCATTGAACGGTGCCGTTTTGTCAGCCGCCTATTTGCAATCCAGGCAGTTCATTGAACAGTTAGGCAAATGACTTGATTCAATATTGTTAATTTTATTGATTTGCCTAGCCAAGTAGCGGAACGTAGAGCACAGGGAACTTATGCCACCTCGACACAGACAGGTTCAGTTCGAATAGTATGACATTATACCATTCATTTGCGGTTCCGTTAAAGCCTTCAGAAACAGAAGCCGGGCAAAGCAAGGCTCTGTCTCCTAGGTTAAAATGTTGATATTGATTGTTTTTTGGATTTAGAATACCCAAAATTAAATATTTCATATATTTTCGTCACATGGTTATCCTATTCTATGAATGCAACTGCAAAATTTAGAAAAATAATATAAGAAGTAAATTTTTGATGGCAACATTAGGGTAGGTAACTAAATGTAAACCTGTTTCTGGCCAATACTTCCAAACTATGCCAAAGAAAATTTTTGTTATTTGTTTATTTCTATGATTTCAGGCAAATTACAGCATAGCAAGTTCACACATTTGCAATAGCTGTATGGAAAAACTGATTCAGTCATACATTTTCATTGAAAATGCTAAGGAAACTTCTCAAATTTTAGACAATTATGTCAATGACTTATTTAGCAAATCAGATGATATTTTTAATCATTTGCCAGAGTCAAACATTGAAGGTTCAAATGTTGTTATTGTATTAGAAAATAATATCCATGATGATTCTCCGAATGTAAGGGACTTACAAGATGAGTCTAATTTAAAAATAGAAGAAAAGAATGAAATCTTTGAATTGAAAAAAGAATTTTCACCAAAAAGAAAGAAATTCAAATGTGTTAAATGTCTGTCAATGCTGCCAACACACAGAGCGTTGAAGATACATAGAATGAAATGCAAGAAGCATATATTCCGATGTAGATTATGCCTTAAAACATTTAGAAACAAACAACATTTGAAAGCACATCATGAACTGCACTTGAAAGTGAAATGCAAGTTCTGTCAAGAAATACTTCTAAAAAAAGAATTACTGGATCATCTGAAAATTAACCACGGTGATACTAAAATCAAGTGTTTAAAATGTGATTTGTATTATTCTTTAAATACTTATCAAACTCACTGTGAGGTATGTCAACAAATAAAAGAAGATAATCCTCAATGCCTGATGTGCCTAAAGACTTTTACTAAAAAAGAATTCAAGTCTCACAACTGCAAGTACAGTTGCCCAGAATGTGCCGAAGTTCCTTGTGTACACTATAGGTATTTGCAGTCATATAGAGAACAGATTTTAAACAGCGCAGACAAAACCAAATGCGTTGATTGTGACTATGTTTGTAAAAGAAAAGAAGTATTACTGGGACACGTGAACCGGGACCATTTAAACAATCATCCATACACTTGTGATAAATGTGGGAAACAGTTTTATTCCAAAGTCGTTTTAAAAGCTCATATTCTTAGGTTCCATGAAAACTGTTTTGTTTGCCGGTTTTGTGATTCAGAATTCAGTAATATTAACAATTACGAAACTCATGTACAATCCTGTGAGGATATAAAGAGGGAGTTTGTGTGTGAAAATTGTCCGGCCTCTTTTGACTCTTCTGACAGTTTGACGAACCATGTCAAGCGTAGGCATAGCACAGATATCTTCCCATGCGGTCTTTGCAGTAAAAAGTTCCTGAAAGAGTCCAAAAGGAAAGAGCATATGGTCAAAGTCCATAGCAGTCTCCGAATGAAAAACAGGGATAAAAATGTAGAATGTATTGTGTGCCAAGAAAAGTTTGAAAACAAAGGAGATTTGGTGCAGCATATGAAATCTCACGGTCCTAATATAACATATCCATGCAGGATCTGCAACACAGAGTATCGGACTTTGAGGCAGTTTCGAGCACATAATCGCAAACATAATGGGCCATTTGCCACTTGCCATGTTTGTGGTAAAGAAATGAGAGAAATTCTCCTGAAGAAACATCTGACTACACACTCAGATTCGGTAGAAACTTGTGAAACTTGTGGCAGATCATTTCAAAGTATCACTTTACTAAAATACCACCAGAAAGTTCATTTAGAGAGTGTGCCATGTCCGAAATGTAATAAGATGATCAACCCATCCAGACTACGTAGGCATTGGAGAGGACATCTAATGGAAGAAAATCCTCAGAAAGGAATGAAGAAACAACAGCCAAACTTGAAATGTGAACTGTGCGAATATAAAACATGGAACAATACACTTCTAGAATGTCATATGAACCGTCACCACCTAAAAATCAAGCCGTATGTCTGCCACATATGCAGCAAAGACTTCATAGGGAAACACTTACTGAAAAAGCATATTGAAACGCATGGCATGAAAAGCGTTACCTGCATGGTGTGTCTGAAGAGTTTCGCCAACTCGACTTGCCTGAAAATGCATCTGCGATTACACACTGGAGAAAAACCTTTCACTTGTGAGATTTGCGGGGACCGATTTCGGTCATCGAGCATAATGAACGTCCACAAGTTGAAAAAGCATTCGGATAAGAGTAATATTTGTCCGTTATGTTCAAACAAGTTTCATACAATAAGGGATTTGAGGAGACATTTGATAAAGGTGCACTGGAAGCAGAAAAATAAGAGGTTTGATCCTCGAGAGCTGAAAGGATTGGATGAAAAATATTATCATTTGTTTCATGATGGAAGGAGGGTTAAAGTCGCTGATGAAGATGTTGATTTGTATATGCCTTGTTGAATTGCATATTATAAGTGGTTTGAAACAAGCTTGTTTTACTATACCTTATCTTGCTTATGTGAGCAAATGCGTGCTATTGGAACTCTAAGGCGTCTTCTTAAATCCTAATACAAAGCGAACATGGCGCGAATACACGATCATTTTGTTCGGCAAACCCGATCTTGCCAAGCAAGCGATAGCGTATTCGCGCGATGATCGTTTAGAACGACGCCTTATTCAGCCAATAGAACTTTAGGGGTGACTTTATCTTGAGTGGAACAAATAATTAGAGAATGGACCGAGCAGTGAACACTACCGACCCAAAATTCACCACCACTCTGAAGAAAGAGAAAGCGACTGTGGTCTGTGCAGCCAATACCCGTCTTCTCTATAGGTCGACATTGCAAAACTGTACCTAACTTGGCCCAGTCAGTGGCTTTAGTGCGGGATTTTAAACTGCTATAATTATTCGTACCTAAATTGATTCCTAGTGGATATTGTGATGTAAATTGGTGCAGTTTTGTGTCTCAAGTGTCCACGCACCTGGAAAATATGTGGAATAATTGAAACAGGTGCGATCTCGGTTAAGTGGAGCCGAGAATTTTATTGTAGTAGGTATTGACTACCTCACTCGAAACTTGCCGAGAAGGCCTATCGATATATTTGTTACCAGATACTAAAAACTATTAGAATTTGTAACATCTGCATTCTAATGCAAAACACAAAAATTTAAGACTAGGCAATATGGTCACTTTTGGTTCGAAAGAGTCACCGCGGCCCTGGAACGCAAAGGGCTTTAGAAGGAACACGGATGGATTTTAGTCAGTAAGAGTCTGACACGCCCTTCCGCTCCACCCAGAGCGGAAGAAGTCATTTGATGATTTCACATACTTAAAAAAAAAAAATAATTGCCGAGTTGTTTAGGGAACGTTTTAAGGTTGAGTCTCCCTTACCAAGCGTGCGGCAGGGGCTTGATACTGAAGTTCAAGATGGAGTTCGGTAAAAGATGTAGCTCAGGTCATTCAGAGTAGGTATGACTCGAGGGAAGTCTCCAGGGCATGACGATATATATATGGATACGCACTTGCCCAGGATGTTGGTCATGTTCTACAATTTGTGTATGACATTCGTATTTGCCTCAGGAGCTTATGAACACCACAGTAATTCCTATTATCAAAAATAAGACAGGCGATGCCTCTGACGGGAACAACTACAGACCCTTCTCATTGGCTACAGTGATCGCCAAGGTGCTGGGTGGTTTGCTTGATTGTCAACTTAGTAAGCATATTCATCTGCATGATGCCCAGTTCGGATTTAGAGCTGGACAGAAGCTGCAATACTGCAACTCAAGCATACTATCTAGTACTAGGTACGTGACAAGAAAAACGCCTATTTTTGGGTGTTTTTGGACCTGTCGAAGGCATATGACCTTGTGGATTATAATGTGTTGTGGGATAAGCTACGGGAAGAAACCAGCACTCCCAGGGTCATATCAACATACTGAGATATTGGTACGGCAACCAATCCAATAATGTTAAGTGGGCGGGCTCATGTTCCACAGAGTACAGGTTGGAGTGTGGAGTGAGGCAGGGAGGACTGACGTCACCACGGCTCTTCAACCTGTACGTTAATGGATTGATAGATGAGCTCAGCAGGGCTGGTGTCGGCTGTTCAATAGATGGCAATTGTATGAATAACATTAGCTACGCCGACGATATGGCGCTGCTGTGCCCATCTGTTAAAGCCCTCAACATGCTCATAGGCATATGTGAGAGGTACGCAGTGTCACATTGCCTCAGGTACAACACCAAAAAAAGTGAACTACTTGTGTTTAACGCGGGTAATAAAACTCCCTCGACCATTCCACCGGTTAGACTTGGAGGAGTTCAGGTAAGTAGAGTCACCAAATTCAGATACCTGGGGCATTGGGTCACTGAGGACCTCTCGGATGACTTAGATATAGAGAGGGAACGCAGGGCATTGGCAGTGAGATGCAATATGTTGGAGCGCAGGTTTGCGAGGTGCACAAAAGAGGTTAAAATTACTCTGTTTAAAGGCGTACTGCCAGACAATGTACACTTGCAGCCTGTGGGTCCGCTATACGCAGAGGGCTTTCAATGCCCTGCGGGTCCTCTACAATAATGGGTTTAGGATGCTGATGGGGTTGCCGCGATACTGTAGTGCGTCAGGGATGTTTGCGGAGGCCAACACCAATGGCTATTGGGCGCAAAAGAGTGGCCTCTCTAAACCTATACGAAAAAGGGTGGAGTGCCCTATTGTGTGGCACTGGGATAGGGTGCATAGTGTGAACGTTGTCAGATACAATTTAGGGTAAATTAATAAGTAGTTTTAGGTACTAACATAGTTTTTAAGTCTTACTAATCATTTTATATGGAATTTTGTTCTGATTAAAATTATTATTATTTTAAAAAAAAAGCAATATGGTCAAAAGACGGCCTTCCCTTCGGGGGAACCAAAAAAAAAACAAGTATTGCAGTGCTAATAAATATTAGGTACTTACGTGATAATTAATCTGTCTGTAAATTGCAATAAGATTTGGGCCTTTTCTTGTTCTTTACGATATTTAGAATCATTATTGTCTAATGATCGTATTTACATGTGATGGGTGACATTTGTGTAAAATAATAACGTAAACAAACACAGTTGGCGCGAAACTTCAACTTAGGATATCGAAAAAACTTCTTTACCATAATAATTTGGAAATGGTTGAATTCGTCCTTTTCTCAACTCAACTCAACTCATGTTTTTAGCCTCGAACACCACTGCCATTAAAATTACAACGTAAATTTTTTTTTTGTCAATATTTGATCGTAATGAAAAATTACAAAAAGAAGAACGCGAATTGAATGATTATGTCTTGATATTGCGCTTTTGCATCTTTTCAGCAAGTGATATACATAATACATATTTAACAAATCTAAGTTGTCTACCTTTTGGAAAGGTGTATTAGGTACTTAATGCGTATTTTAGACGCATTTTAAGTAGACTGACGTGATTTGAACAACCTTAACTCTTAATTTAAGATATTTCTCACAAACTTATCGTATAAAATAGCTGCAGAAACAAATTTTTCATAATTAATTCGAATGCTGATAGTTCGGTAATTTCTGAATAAATTTCATGACGTAATTTGCAAATTTTGCAACATCCCGTTATTCCCGTCGACTCAGCTGATGTGTCAAATGTCAAAATCTTATCGTGCAGAGTGGCTCCATCTAATAAGCAGCGTCGACGTCACCAGCTGGAAGTCCTGTCAATCTAAATTTTATATAAACCTATATGTTATATCAAGTTGACCCGTCGGGGATGAAAAATATAGCAACGTGTAGGGAAAAATCCCCTGGTTATCATATCAAAATGTTTAATTATATTTTTTTCCGATCCACGTGCAAAAACTAATGTGAAAATTTTTAAATCCACTTTAATTACCGGAAATTTTTGCAATTTTTGGTGAAAAAAAAATCAGCTTGTAGATTTCATAATTACTAAAATTAAAAAATTACTGGACTATGGTGTGACAGAACCAAAAAGCCTAGACTTGAGCTTTCGTAATGAGTGTAACGTAAAACAGGCAGATGGCGCTGAGATCAATCAGTCTGGGGAAGGTTAGCTGGGTCATGCAATGCGGCAACTGCGTCAGTAGCAGTGAATACTAGCATTGCTACACATGCTAAGATTCACTACTACCGCGTAAGACCTTATGCATATGCCTTTGGCATCCAATTTGGAACCAAGGTGTATACACCTTGGTTCCACATCGGATGCCAAAGGCATCTAAATATTAACTTGGTTCTGGTATGAGCTAGCAATAATATTATTATTGCTCGTTATCATAGTCATCGAGGCTAAATCTTAAAACGGTAAGTATACTGCATAATAGTGAAACCACACCATGCGCGTAAAAATCGATCCACTTTGGAACCAAGGTGTATACACCTTGGTTCCACATCGGATGCCAAAGGCATCTAAATATTAACTTGGTTCTGGTATGAGCTAGCAATAATATTATTATTGCTCGTTATCATAGTCATCGAGGCTAAATCTTAAAACGGTAAGTATACTGCATAATAGTGAAACCACACCATGCGCGTAAAAATCGATCCACTTTGGAACCAAGGTGTATACACCTTGGTTCCACATCGGATGCCAAAGGCATCTAAATATTAACTTGGTTCTGGTATGAGCTAGCAATAATATTATTATTGCTCGTTATCATAGTCATCGAGGCTAAATCTTAAAACGGTAAGTATACTGCATAATAGTGAAACCACACCATGCGCGTAAAAATCGATCCACTTTGGAACCAAGGTGTATACACCTTGGTTCCACATCGGATGCCAAAGGCATCTAAATATTAACTTGGTTCTGGTATGAGCTAGCAATAATATTATTATTGCTCGTTATCATAGTCATCGAGGCTAAATCTTAAAACGGTAAGTATACTGCATAATAGTGAAACCACACCATGCGCGTAAAAATCGATCCACTTTGGAACCAAGGTGTATACACCTTGGTTCCACATCGGATGCCAAAGGCATCTAAATATTAACTTGGTTCTGGTATGAGCTAGCAATAATATTATTATTGCTCGTTATCATAGTCATCGAGGCTAAATCTTAAAACGGTAAGTATACTGCATAATAGTGAAACCACACCATGCGCGTAAAAATCGATCCACTTTGGAACCAAGGTGTATACACCTTGGTTCCACATCGGATGCCAAAGGCATCTAAATATTAACTTGGTTCTGGTATGAGCTAGCAATAATATTATTATTGCTCGTTATCATAGTCATCGAGGCTAAATCTTAAAACGGTAAGTATACTGCATAATAGTGAAACCACACCATGCGCGTAAAAATCGATCCACTTTGGAACCAAGGTGTATACACCTTGGTTCCACATCGGATGCCAAAGGCATCTAAATATTAACTTGGTTCTGGTATGAGCTAGCAATAATATTATTATTGCTCGTTATCATAGTCATCGAGGCTAAATCTTAAAACGGTAAGTATACTGCATAATAGTGAAACCACACCATGCGCGTAAAAATCGATCCACTTTGGAACCAAGGTGTATACACCTTGGTTCCACATCGGATGCCAAAGGCATCTAAATATTAACTTGGTTCTGGTATGAGCTAGCAATAATATTATTATTGCTCGTTATCATAGTCATCGAGGCTAAATCTTAAAACGGTAAGTATACTGCATAATAGTGAAACCACACCATGCGCGTAAAAATCGATCCACTTTGGAACCAAGGTGTATACACCTTGGTTCCACATCGGATGCCAAAGGCATCTAAATATTAACTTGGTTCTGGTATGAGCTAGCAATAATATTATTATTGCTCGTTATCATAGTCATCGAGGCTAAATCTTAAAACGGTAAGTATACTGCATAATAGTGAAACCACACCATGCGCGTAAAAATCGATCCACTTTGGAACCAAGGTGTATACACCTTGGTTCCACATCGGATGCCAAAGGCATCTAAATATTAACTTGGTTCTGGTATGAGCTAGCAATAATATTATTATTGCTCGTTATCATAGTCATCGAGGCTAAATCTTAAAACGGTAAGTATACTGCATAATAGTGAAACCACACCATGCGCGTAAAAATCGATCCACTTTGGAACCAAGGTGTATACACCTTGGTTCCACATCGGATGCCAAAGGCATCTAAATATTAACTTGGTTCTGGTATGAGCTAGCAATAATATTATTATTGCTCGTTATCATAGTCATCGAGGCTAAATCTTAAAACGGTAAGTATACTGCATAATAGTGAAACCACACCATGCGCGTAAAAATCGATCCACTTTGGAACCAAGGTGTATACACCTTGGTTCCACATCGGATGCCAAAGGCATCTAAATATTAACTTGGTTCTGGTATGAGCTAGCAATAATATTATTATTGCTCGTTATCATAGTCATCGAGGCTAAATCTTAAAACGGTAAGTATACTGCATAATAGTGAAACCACACCATGCGCGTAAAAATCGATCCACTTTGGAACCAAGGTGTATACACCTTGGTTCCACATCGGATGCCAAAGGCATCTAAATATTAACTTGGTTCTGGTATGAGCTAGCAATAATATTATTATTGCTCGTTATCATAGTCATCGAGGCTAAATCTTAAAACGGTAAGTATACTGCATAATAGTGAAACCACACCATGCGCGTAAAAATCGATCCACTTTGGAACCAAGGTGTATACACCTTGGTTCCACATCGGATGCCAAAGGCATCTAAATATTAACTTGGTTCTGGTATGAGCTAGCAATAATATTATTATTGCTCGTTATCATAGTCATCGAGGCTAAATCTTAAAACGGTAAGTATACTGCATAATAGTGAAACCACACCATGCGCGTAAAAATCGATCCACTTTGGAACCAAGGTGTATACACCTTGGTTCCACATCGGATGCCAAAGGCATCTAAATATTAACTTGGTTCTGGTATGAGCTAGCAATAATATTATTATTGCTCGTTATCATAGTCATCGAGGCTAAATCTTAAAACGGTAAGTATACTGCATAATAGTGAAACCACACCTTGCGCGTAAAAATCGATCCACCCCGTAAGGCTAGTTTTTAATAAGTCTAGTATTTTTTTTTATTGGTTACGTAAGATATTTTGTAATATCTTGAGAGATTGTAAACTCTCGATAAGTTGTCAAATGAACACTTGTTTTTGTTTGCCGGTCCGAGAAATTGTAGATTGATAAACTGGCGACCAATCAGCGCTCTCGTAATCTAATATCTTTAAACGAGCAATTCTTGTATCTATATATATATAATCTGAATCTCGGAAACGGCTCCAACGATTTTCATGAAATTTAGTATGCAGAGTTTCGGGGGCGATAAATCGATCTAGCTAGGTTTCATTTTTAAAAAACGTTTACCAAAAAATAAGAAAAGCTCGGTCATCCAGGTACTAGATCGTTAAATTGGAAACTTGGCCCCTCAATGGTCTTTGCTGATGTGAGCTCACATCTGAACTGATCAATGAGAGCCTTGTTTCCAGGTTTTACTATCACACGAAAATGGATAAATTGTAGACTTGTACCTACCTACTCTAATTGGTCGCCATTTCATGTCAGTCAATTTCTCGGAATGACTTCGGGAGACTCTAGACTATCAAATTGATGCGTAAAAAAGTAAGTAGGTATTCCAAATGATCATTTGACAATTTATCTACTAAGAGTTACAATCTCTCAAGTTATTTTGTAATCTTACGAAGTTTGCCATTTTCCGGTGACATGATCATCCATTTATTAGACTTCATTACCTCATTAGAATAACATATATTTTTACCCTCAGAACAGTTTTTAACGCGTGTAATCTCAAAAATGATGAAGTAGTTGCTGACCAATTTCGCCCATGGCGACCAATCTCAACGGAGACTTGCCATCGGCGTGGGACATATTCTAGTGTGCGAACACATACATGCACTCACTCTTCCAAGAGAACTGACGCAGGACCAGTGGTGGACAGTGTCACACACACCATCAACTTTCTAACTCCAAGTTGTCACAGAGAAATTCCTTATGGAAAATCTCAATGATACTGCCCGCCCAAGACGGAGTCTCGACATAGTCACCGATCGCCTACCGACTGAATTTTGTCGTAAAGGCTGCCCGTACCTATATGACACGGTGTTCGAGATTGACTGTGTATTGGCCTTAGGACTTAACGACCGAATTCTGACAGAAGGCGACCGGTAAGTATGTCGAGACTTCCCGCCCTGGGATCGAACCCAGTGCATGGTCAGCAGCCGTACTTGCGACCGCGATACAATATCAGCAGCCTTCTATTACATGTGTGTCAAACATAACTGGCGAGATATGGGTGGACCTTTACACAATCCTTCAAGGGAAGAAAATTAATAAAAAACCTCTTTATCAGTGTATGTAAATATAATCATATTTAATTAGCATATCTTATAATCTAATACAATATTGAAGCTGCTGTACTTATACCTACAGATTTTTATTGCTAACGTGATATTGCGATTCAGTTAATAATAAGATTGCACTTTGTAACCAAGCTATGGGGGCAGTAATGTTGCCTCTCTGTATGTGAGGGATATTTACAGATTGGCACTTTTTAGGAAAAAATTAGGTAGCCTAACTTTAACTCTGCAGTAGCTCTCTTTTTGTAATCTAATCAGTACTTTCTTTGTACAAACATTTAAAACAATTTTAACTATTTATTAGTTAGAACTAAATAATAATAATTTAACCATGTGTTCACCATTTACTCTCCAAACATGTAAACAAAAATGTGCTTTTGAAAAAATTTCAAAATTCTTTTCTTTTATTTTTAACTTAAATTTTCAAAAATAAAGACCCACACCCAAGAGTGTCAATCATTCTGAAATCAACCTAATTTAAACAATTACAAAGTTGGTATTCGTTCAAATACCGACACCTAATCTTAACTTCAACTAAATCGAGAAATACATAAAACATTTTGACGATAATTATATTAGGGTATTTTCTGAACAAATACTATAACTTAATTTACTATGGTAAACAAGACTACTACAGAGAAAATTTGTAAATAGTCCTTTAAGTATAGGTAATATGCGGTGCAAATCAATGCATTATTGTGTATACAAATAAAAATCTTATTTTGCCTATTATTCTAATTAAGTCAGACCGAGAAAAAGGAAGGCATTCACAAAAAATATTTTGATTCCATTCAAGAGGATTCGTGCTGCTTGAGCAGTTGCAGCATTGTGTAGTCTGAAGGACATATAAAATCACACTTAGCTTCCCTCTAATTTAACCTTTTGAACGCCACATAAACATGACAAGCAAGTGCGCACACAAGCAACGTCACAAATATGTCACATCGTCGGGGGCACTCCGATGCGTTTATGTTCTGGCGTTCTGGTGGGAAAAAGTTCAAATAAAAGAGCTCATTCCAGCCAGTGTTCTTAGACCTGGCTGGAATGAGCTCTTACCGACCGCGTACCTCCATTAGAACCGGAGATATCCCTAGGGAAAAATATCTTTGAAAACAAGAAATGTACAAGAGGAAATTGCATTTGGGTATAACACGAAAAAAAAAAAGAAAATCGATTGGATAGAACGGCCGGACAAACTCAAAATATTTATAAAATAAATATTGTAGATTTGGCAATTGTATTACGCTAATCAAGTAACACGAATATTCGGGTTTACTCGGAAAATTAGTCTTTTTCTTGGTCTGAGTTAAAAACGTAAAAAAGTGTTAAATTGAAAAAAAAGTGAAAAATTTAACTTGAATATATTATAAAGGTTGCCAGTAACATCTCATTTAAGGGAATATTACATACATAAAGTCTGGTATTTATTTATTTAATCCATATTATTTGGCTTAAAACATGAGTGCATGAGTTCTTACTGTGATAAATCTTCTGTAATCTATTTCGTGTACTTATCTATTACATTGACTTAAATTGAAAAATAACTTGATTATGTAAGCTTTTCAGCAAAAATCAGGAAAAAACAACATTTCAACAATAAATTGGTACCTACTTCATAACCTGTTCTTAAACTTACAAGCCATTAATTGGCTTGCACTTTTGCTAGATGATATTATGATCTCTATAAACGTGATCTTTAAGTTCATATTTGGTTGCGAAGATGGATTTGCATATTCTACAACAGAATCGGCCACCGTGCTTCATTTTCATATGTTCTCTGACATTAAAAGCCGAATAGAATGCCTGCCCGCAAACTTGGCATGAAAAAGGCTTGGCCCCTATATGTTTCCTAACATGAATTACTAACTGTTTTCTACTCCTAAGAGTTTTGCTACAAAATTCGCACGTTTCCTTAGAAGGCATACTATGAACCTTTTTATGGTTCTTTAAATTACTGTCAGTGTAAAATTGTCTATCACACATATCGCAACTGTAAGGTTTTATTTGTAAATGTATTTTATTGACGTGGATCGAGAGTTTATTGTCATTTGAACATTCTTTCTCGCAGAAACTGCATGTTTGGGATCGTTTTTCCTTTAGAAGCTTCAGTTTGACTGCGTGCCTTTGGATATGGTTTTCGAAATGAGCTTGGGTAGTATAGACCTTATTGCAGAGCTCACAAGGTTTAATTCTATGGTTTTCTTCATGAGATTGCAACTTATCAGTGTCCGTGAAATTCCTACCACAGACCTTGCACGACATATAAAAGCTCTCTTTCAACAAATGCGCCATTTTAGTATGCTCATACAAATAAAACTTAGATTTGAACAGACCATGACACAGTTTGCACCGAACTTTCTTGTTCACATGTTTAAAAATATGTCTTTTTAAGAAATATTCCGATATAAAATGTTTACTACAGAGAGGGCAAGTGAATTTAAAGGTGACCTTTTCGACGTTTTTTCTTTTGTTAAATGTTAAGAACTCGCTGCACACATCAACGGGGTATCTTGTACTTTGCAAGCCGTTAACCATTTTTCTCTTCATATACGTCTTAGTTGCATTGCTAGCTAAATTCTCCATTTCTGGGGTCGAATTTTCTGATCTTAACATTTTGGGTGGAGAGGGAGAACTTTCGATTTGATCGATCTCTTCTTCGCTTTCACTTTCGCTCTCAGACTCCAATCTAAACTCGTCTTCTAAAACCTCTATGTTAAGTTTACTCTCATCTGTAACATCGTTGTCATCTAGGAGTACTATTTCGTCCGCTTCCCCTTGGGGAGCCATGATGCTAGGTGGTGATACTTGGACAAACACATTGGCGCTTGGAGTAATTTTATTAAGGTTCTCTAACATAAGACTGACGCACAGGTCTAGTCGCTCCCTGGTGAAACTGAACTGTTGTATGAATACGTATGAAATGATTGCATGATTAAGGCACTGTTCGCATATCTTTGTCCCGATAAAGTTGTGTAGGTAGTTCATCTGCAACAAAAGATTTTTAGTGTTAAAAGTTAACGTGTAGAAGCTTTTTTTTTTTAATAATGGGAAATCATCAAATGACTTCTTCCGTTCTGGGTGGTGCGGAAGGGCGTGTCAGACTCTTACTGACTAAAACCCATCCGTGTTCCTTCTAAAGCCCTTTGCGTTACAGGGCCGCGGTGACTCTTGAAATCCTGTACCCTGGCAGGCTCTGGCCCTAGCGGGGCCCCGTCTTTTATGCTGACATCTCTTTGAGGCTCGCGTGGAACACAACGCGCCATCGACCCGGGCCTGGTGGTGATCGGACAGCGAGCCACCCAACGCTCGCTGTCCGCCGGCAACGTGTAGAAGCTTGGGAATTGGTTGGGGTGTGGTGTGTGAGGAATTTGGAACAAACCTGTTTTTAGTGACAATAATAGACGAATTCGCGTATTCTCAGTAGTTTGGTGTGAACGTGCACGAATTATAGGTGGCAGCACAAATCGATGCGAGAGCCACAGTGTGGTTAAAAAAAAACTTTTTAGACATGTGATCGTGTTGCCGTCAATGTTTATATTACATTTAAATAATTTTTATTATGATTGAAATGATAAAATATGGGTTCAGGCCGATAAATAATGATCGACAGCATGGCCAGAATATGTAATTTTTCTGATTTGTAACATCTTTCCTCTCGCTTTCCTGCAATCTGTTAGTGTGTAACAGGAAGCCGAGGAAGTGCGCGCTATTTGTTTTGACCATTGAGCGCGCCCTATTCCATTTGACCAATGAGAGCGCAGTGGTCGACTTAGCTGTCAGTTGGTGGTGAGACGTCAGATGTTACACGTCCTATGCGACTACTGTAAGACTCGCTCGTTTTTTTATTGTTATTATTTTGATGTTTAAAACAAAATCATTCATGCATGTTGCCTTACCACTTGTTGCCATGCAGTAGGGTATTTGACTACTATAAAATCTGCATTAATGAAGTTATTTCAAAGATGTTACTCAATTTTTGTCACATAGTGGAATAAAAATAGACAAGTTACAGGATTTTGAAATTATTCTTCTATCCTTATCACACAAATAAGTCTTTTGTAGGATGGCGTAAATTCACTATGGCATGATTTGTGAGTGACGTCACGCGCAATTAGTGCGGCCTTTATTTATCATAGATTTTAAAACGCTCATAACTGCCTTCATTTTTGCAATTATTATTTCAAAATAAACGAGCAAGTCTTGCATTAGTCAAGTAGTCGCATAGGTTGTGTACCATCTGGCGTCTCAACATGGTAAAAAGCAACATTCACTTTAAAAGTACCAACTGACAGCCAACTCGACCACTGCGCCCGCTCATTGGTCAAATCTAATAGGGCGTGCTCATTGCTCAAATCAAACAGCGCGCGCTTCCTCGGCTCCCTGTTACACACTTCCGTCCCATTTCACGAAATCACTTGCAGGAAAGCGAGAGGAAAGATGTTGAACATCAAAAACAAAACTATGTGAGAAAACCAGTCAAATACCCTCTTCTATGTGTGCATGCTATTGTCTGAGTTTTATACATCACTATCACTGTGAATAAATAACAATCAATGCAGAAAAAATGCTTTATCTGTATAGGTACAATATTGAGCCTTATAAGTATTTATCTTAATATAAATCGTATGACTAAGTTATAAGATCGAAAATGAGTTTTAAATATGAGATCATGACTGAATACTGTTTTGTTGTCTTTAGTAAACTATACCATTGGTATAAAAACACTTATACGTATAATAGTAATAAGAGTACATTTGGTTTGGTCAAATAAAATTAGTTAGCGGAACTCCACAATTTTTTCTTCAGTTGCATTTAATATCAGGTGGATGTTGGCCCTTTTTTAATTTCAAATAGTTTGTCAATTCTTTAACACAAACTGAACTTTTGAACAGGGTACTATGAAGTCTTAAAACGATCGAAATTCCGCTCTAAGAGAGAGACGAAGCTATATTATCCCTTTTACATCGTCGGCATTGGATGGCATTAGCACGTCATAGTAGGTAGGGCACCAGCTATAGTTACTGGACGTCTTAAAATATAGATACCCACCCCTTCCGAGAAGATTCGATAACTAATTTAATCTGATCATGTATATGTATTAAAGTAAACACTAAAATTACGGCACTTAATAAAACACATGCATATACAGTACCCTTTCGCAAATGCGCCACAAAGTAATCCGACAAGGACTATAAACCGCAATTTTTTGAGTCTAGAATAATAATATTACTTAAAAGAATGCAGTGTCAAATGACATTGTTACAAATTTACATAAAAAGCGGGACAAAGTTTGCAAGAAAATATCAGGTTCCATTAAAATAGATGGACAAACTTTTAGAAATCATTCAGAACAAAAATTTGAAAAACGCATTAAACTTAAAAGAAAAAAAATTGCTTAAAAAAAAGTTAAAGGTTTGCTGGTAGAAAACTCATTTTTGAGTTAAGCTCGCCTTTGTACATGAACTATTTAAATCACTGTGAATTAATATAAGCTGTTATGGTGTACAATAAAGAATTAAATTAAATTAAAAAAAAAATGCTTACGAAAATACACTAAAAACGTTGGTTACCCAACGCATAAACACATCCATGTCTTTTTTATCTCATCATTCTGATACTACAGATGTGCAGGCGCACGTGATCTCCTCAAGTACCCACCCATAATGGATGTGTTAATTGTAAATTATTTATTATTTTAGGTAAAAAAAAAACACTTTAATCAGTGTTTTTTTTTTTGCTTGGATGTCTTTGGTTAGACATAACCCTGTGTAAAGTTTTGTCCACCTATTTTAATAGGACCTTATATATTTTAACAAAAAAAAAACAAGCAAGATTGGAAATCTTTTTACAAAACCCGTGTTTTAAGAAACATGCTTGTCAACCTTTTACATAAACACATCAACATTTTATTGTTTAGTTAAATATGGTTTTACAGTTACACTACAGTCCGCCAATATCAGTCATCCGACGATAGACGAAATTTTGTTCGCGGATTAGGATTAGCGAGAGAGTACTGTACTTACAAAAGCTAAAAACTAATTTACTTATGAAAAGCTTTCGGTATATTTCTAAAAGCCCTTTTAAACTTTCTTGCCCCCTTTTCATTTTGTATTGGATTAGAACCAACATTGAACTGAATGTTGGTTCCAACGTATGGCACAATGTTTGCAGCCAATATTGGTACTGGATCTAATTTTTGAACAGTATTAGGAATGAAAGATTCTTCTTCTACATCCATTTCTTCATTAATTGTCTCCAAAGTATGGTTAAATGTGTCTGTTTCTATATCCATATTATATATTGAGTTTGTATCTCTGTTGTTTTCCGTTTGTATTTGAAAATTGTCTTGACTTGTACCAATTTTGGTATCCATCATAGTAGCTTCATCAATTCCTATAAATGGTTTTTTCTCTTGCATAGATATTTCAATTTCTTTCTCCATTTTGTTTTCTTTGTCATATTTCTTGTATGAGAAGGTTTTATTTTTTCCAAATGCGACTTTGCAGTTACCATTTTCGATATATTTGTTCGATTCACAGCAATGACAAGTAGATCTATCTTGGTTATTGTCAGTTAAGCAAACATTGCATTGCCATGTCTTCTCTATTTTTATTTCTTTGGTGTGCATCTCAATTTTCATTTGTTTTGATTGTACTTCAATATTTTTGTCAAAGAAAGTTGCAGTGTCAACCGGCTTTTCAGTATTGGCATTAGTTTTATTATCAATACCAGTATTCTTCTCCATATTTTGTTTGTTTTCTTCAGGAACCTTAACGCCTGTGTTAATGGGTTTCTTACAGTTTTCACATTTGTTCAAATGCTTGAATAACCAGCAGAATTTGCAATCATCACCTTTTATTTCAGGTTTACCTTTAACATTAGTGATATTGTCAGTTACTTCATTATCATTACATAGTTTTTTATTGTCAGCAAAGATCCAAGTCAGATCAGTCTTCATTTTTATTGGTACTATGTGATGTTTAGGATTGTATACTTCATTCAATTCTTTACTATTATCAACTTCCTGGTTGCTGTTTGGACCACCATTTTCAGGATTTGTAACATTTAATGTGGCTATCATAGCATCATTTGTGTTTTGATTAAATTCCAAAGTTATAGGATTGGAGAAAATAAACTTTGGACTCCTATCAAATTCATATTGACTGAGCACAATATTTTTTTCAATCAGTTTTGTTGGATTTTTCTCATCAATAGAAGTTGGATTGTCTCTTTCAATAAAATTAATGGGTTCTCCAACCTCAGTAAATATACTGTGTTTTTTTGGAACACATGGACCACCAACAACCATTAGATCTTTAACATTTATGATGTTGTCTTCAACATTAGTTTTACCAGTTGCAATCAAATCAACAGATTCTATGTTACAAGTAACATTTCTTCCACCATGTTTAGCATTTTCTAGCAATTCTTTATGGATTCTATCATTTTTTACAACTTTTTTCGATAAATCAAGTGGTTCAGTGTCGTCTATAACCATTTGAAAAGCTGGATTATAATTTCCAGCTACATTCGTAGGTTCCTTAACATCACCTGGGATTTTATATCCAGTAGAATTTTGAATAACTGGCTTGCTTTCATTTGAAGTTACGATTTTATCATCTACATTACAATCCATAGTTTCTTCATCAGTTATTTCAAAAATGTTTGTACCTGTTGTGTCCTGAATATCAATATCATGTTCAATACTTTTGATGATGTTATCCTCAAATTGTGGTTCACAGAAGACATAATAATAAAAGTCATCCGTCTTAAATTTAGCTTTTGTGACTATCTTTGGTGAGGACAGTTTGAACTGTATTTCAGAGATTATTTGAGGAATATTCTGTGTTTCCGTGTTCTTTCTTTTTGTTATAGTCATTATGTCAGCTTTATGAGGTACATATAACTCTTGATATTTGTATGATTTTTGCTAGAAAAGGAATCACTTCTTACAGATGGAACATTACAAAAAAACTTAGAAAAGTAACATCATCCAATGAAGAGTTGGGTTGTAGAAAATAAGTTGTGTCAAAGATTCCCCTTTTTTTGATGGATTACAGCCCTTTCACAGAGAGGAGGCCTGTGACCTGTGTTCCCAGCGGTGGGAACAATATCGGTTGATTATGCTTAGGTTCTTAGTGCAGTTATCTAGTATTGATGTTGCTTCCAGCAAAGCGATTCTGTAAACATCTCATCATTAAAACTAGATTGCCTTGAACATGAATTGAGCTGTCAATATATGCAATCAAGATGGAATGACAGTTCACTTCAAGCTCACTCCAACTAAGTTTTCACTGATAAATATTTACACAATCGACCAGCAGGGCTAATAAGGACCATTGGTTGTTCAAGGGAGGCTTTTCGCCCAGCAGTGGGATGATTAGTATTTATTTATATTGCTGCTAAAACTGATTAAATGTTTGTGGGCCAATATTCTGTTTTGAAAAATTTTACAAACAAATTGAATTAACATTTTCGGTGCACACAGACAAATTATTGTTCAACCAATACGCCTAGTTTTGGCTAAGCGTATGGGTTGAACAATAATTTGTCTGTGTGTGCACAACTCGCAGTCGAGCCATCATTATATGTAGCATGTTGAGTTTTGGCCACCAAAACTGTTAAAGGAATCTATTTATTTAATATAAAGCATTGATCAACCAACATTTAAATCTGAGTAAATTACAACTATGTTAGTAGATAAATAATAAAAGTTATACTCACATCAGGTAAGGTTGACGCTAACACCGTATACAATGATTTATCTCCAACCAGTTCCGGACAACTTCCATGTATGCACACCATTTTTTCCAACTCCACCAGATTCGTACTCTTCTTCAGACAAACCAAGCACAGCTGGTCTGTTTTCTTCTCAATCAAATGTTTCATTACACTCTTAAACTTATGTTTTTCTATATGCTGTAGATGTTTTATGTAATTCACTGTTACATTCCCACATTCTTTGCATTTGAAAGTCTTGTCTACTTCTTCCACAACCCCTTTTCGTCGTACATGAACTTGGTTAAAGTGCGACTTTAACTGGTTGACTTTTACAAAAGATTTGCCGCACAATCTGCAGTGGTACCACATGTTTTTGGGATGCATTTGCTCATGGTTCAGCAATGTTGTCAAGTCTGGGAGGACTTGCCAGCACTTTTTGCATTCAAATTCATTCCATCTAGGTTCGTTGCTCAACGATTCTGTTTGTAAGTTGATGATGTTTCGTACTGGTTCAGCGTAATCCATTACATTATGATGTTCTGTGTACAATGTGTTAGGATTTGGATTTAGTTTTTGTCTGCCTCTCTTTTTCTTTCTATCAACAGGGTCTAGTTTATTGAATTTCTCGTTCATGTCATCGAAGCAGTTGTGTAGAGCTCTTTCGGCCTGTTCACACTGTTGCGTAAAGAGGTATGCGTTGATAGTTCGGTCTATGCACCTCTGACAGATTTTATCTGGGAAGCTTTCTTCTTGTCTAGCCTGAAACATTGATTGTTATTAAAGTTTATAATGATGCAACATTCATTAATACAGACAGGTCCACTAATAAAAGATCTTGTTAAAATTATGTAATCATTACAATATCAATTTAAAATTGGAAAAACTATTTTGCCAATTTTTGGTAAAAATGCAGCTTCGGCTTCAGCACTCATGCTCCGCGCCTCCGGTTTTTTATATACACTCTAGGTGTAGCGCAGACAAGAACACGTGGAAAGTGGGGTACCCTGATTCGGTTTTGGGTAATTTTCGGATATTCATATTCACGTTCCGTTCCATAGTGTACAGAAAAATCATTATTTTGTTTTTGTAAAATATTCAATGTAATTACATAAAACAGCATGGTTATTGTGACCATTAATTACACACCAAATTTAATGTGTGAGTATGTGAAAATAAAATTATATATAAGTAAAAATATGACATAAAACTAAATAAAATACACCTCTACCGTCAACGGAACGTGAAATGTCAACTTTGACGTCTACCGTGACAATTTATCCAACCGAAAAATTTGAAAATGGCGTACTATTTTCATATTTGAATGGAAACTTTAAAAAATTATATCTCGTAAACTGTGAATTTCCGCAACTTCAAAATACGTAGAGCTTTATATTTATGAGTACTATCTACAAAAAAAATATGAACTTCCAAATTGACGGTCCATAATGGAAATTTTATGCGATACAATCTAATGTTAGGAAAGATTCCCCACAATCGACATCTTAGTCAAAATATAAATTGCTGTAGCCCATTTGTCAACAATAACAAAAACTAACAAGTGTTAACATACCACAAATGCTGAGGCTGAGAGCCTCAAGTATATTACACTGACAAAATTTTTATGCACTGTCATCGAATAGATGCACAGTTATATTAAAAATAAGAACTAGGTCACCGACACCAACGCACCTTGAAAGGATAGAAACAAGCTATCATTTCTCTTATAGACACTTTATACATGACTCCTGTGCCAGCTATCTGCATTATCTGGTCTGGTTCGGACAACCCGACCGTTACTTTCAGGCAGTAACGACAAACACTTGTCTTTAGCTTCCCATTCAGCAAATACTCCACAGCAACTTTAGTAGTCAACGGTACACCAGGATCGTGGATCTTTCCTGCTCGTCTAGAGGTCTTTTCCATATTATTAAACTCTGTTGTTGCTTTTTTCACCTTTTTACACTGATTTGAATACGTTTTCTTGGGACATAATACCGGAAAAATATCATCTTCATCCATTATTTAGGTTATGCGATGACTGTGATTTTAAAAGAAGTTGGTCGGACTCTTCCACATATTACAAGCACAGCTGGTAATTTTACAGCTTGCAGTTATTTAGTCATTTTAACACGTATTTTATGATCAATTACTAATATTTTCGATGACAAGCCTAGCAAGTACGAAAATGGCGGAAAGAGAAGAGCGTCGATGTCAAATAAATGACAGCCGAAGCATATACTTTTCATGCATTGTTTGTTTGCGTTGAAACAAAAGTTTTTGCTTTGATTTGGACTCAAATGTCATAACAACTTTATCTGAATATTGATGTAAAATGTTTTGAGTAAAATCTAAATTACAAGACTATTTTGTATAGTTTTACATCGAAACATACATTTTAGTTTGTAAAACTTCATCACAGCCACCGATTGACATATCTACAATCTGCGTCAATCTGAGTGTTAATAGTTTGTTCCATTTTGAGTGCACTTGGTTAACATTAATAGTATTTTCATGGTTGCCAAACCTAAAAAATGTTTTATTTCATTATACCTTGAGTTACGCACCCAATACATTTTGTTATGAGTAGGTTTAATCAATTGCTCACATACTGTTATGTGCGTTTAATAGACATAATAATCTACTCATTGCTCAAACAAGTCAGCATAGTTTTGACAAAACGTAGCAAAATAATAACACGCCCACCCACCGCAACACCAATTTACACAAACGTCAAAAATGGACATAAATTTTTTCTGTTCCATCTAATTTTCCTGAAAAATAATCATTCACAAAAATCTGGTTTAGTCATCTTTGTGTGGTTGAAATCCTGTGTGAGAAAAACTGTTTTTGTGTTCAGTGTTAGTCAGTGTGGACAGTTATGACCTGTTTTCATTTATGGTGCAAGGCTTAGGGGCATCGATACTTTGCTAGCAGTGAGTATAAAAAGCTGAGACTTCGTCAAGGCTAGGTCTCGTAACTTAATTATTAATTATCTGTTTGAATGATATCATGATTAGTTCTTTGAACTTTATTTTGTGATGTAATGTGTGAATTTTGAGAGAATAATGGTTCCTTTGAGTTTTGAATGTTATTTTTAGATGTTAGAGTACGCAATTACAGCTGGGTTTGTTTGTGTAGTGTTAATAGTGTGGTTATTTAATTTGGAACGCGTAAAGCATTCTCTTTGATTGGATGCTGAAGTGGTAGTCAAGTTTACTTCCTGTTGTGTTATTTTTAAAATATCTGTAAGTATTTTTTTATCTATTTTCATTGAACAGTTTACTGTGTCTTAATTTTTTACACAAATAGAGTAAAAATATTTTGTAATTTAATGTTACCAAATAATTGTATGACAGATAGTCCTGACATACCTAGTTTATTCTCAATTTATACATTATTATTATCCCTTTTGCATTATCCTGTTTTACTTAAAACCTAGCACTAGGTTCGCCCCTAAAATGACCCACTGTCTGAGTTCTCTGTAATAATTAATTACTTGTGAAAGGAACCATCTAGAAACTCAAAATGCGTTAAGATTATTTTTACCTTTGTAAAATAAACAACACATGAGAATTTTACCATATTAAAATAATAAACAAACCTATAAACTTTTATTACAATTATTTTTGATTCATTTATTATTCAACCTGCTTATAAAACCATGTTTTTCAATAAAATAAACAAGTTTAAAACATCCATCTAAGATTCCTTGTACATACCTCTATGGTAAACAAAGCATAGACTCATTGGGTAAACATGTGCAGGCCATATAAATATAAGCTATAGGTACATACATCCATATAAATAAACTTGAAGACATGCCATATTCTAGTTATTATTGAGTGTCTAAAATGTGATTTGTACTACTTGTGCGAGTTAACTTAGCACCTGGCTCGAATGACGTTTTGATGTTTTAATTTAAAAAGACCAATTCGATTTCGATGAAAACAATATATACGAGTTAGCATCACTGTTACCGTTGCGTTTATATTATTTTCATCGAAATCGAATTGTTCAATTTAAATTAAAACCTCAAAACGTCATTCGAGCCAGGTGCTAAGTTAACTCGCACGAGTAGTAGGATTTGTTACTAGTACTTCGCCTGTGACTTCGTACACTCATATCCTATTCCCGTATAGCCTATAGCCTTCCTCATAAATGTGGCTATCATATACACTCAAAGAATTTTGCAAACCCGACCGGTAGTTCAGAGATAAGCATGTTCAAACAAACAAACAAACTCTTCAGCTTTATTATATAAGTATAATAGATTACAATCAGGATTGGGGCCTCCAAATAACAGCTACAGTGGCTCAAAGGGAAATTCTCATAATCACTGATTGGTAGGCATATTATGTGACTAGCTTCTGATAACGGCTTTGCCTACATGAAAATTAAAAAAACGTCCCATGGGAATGTATTATTAAGATGAAAAGTTTACGGTCCTAATCCATACCATAGCGTACCTATATGTACAAATTTTCATAAAAAATAATAGATTTAATTAATTACAAACATCCAAACTCTCCCATTTCCCAGTTTAATTCTATTTTTTTTGCACACCCAGTATTAGTATCTGTTTTAAATACCAAATATAAAATCCACGGTAAAAATATTAAATATGTTTAATATAAGTACAAGGAAACTAAATTTTCCCCAATTTTTTGCTGTATTACTTTAGCCAAATCTGTGAAAATACTTTTAAGTACAATGAGTCATCTTTCTAAACCATTAAATAAATAATTGTAAAGCAGTTATTTGACCTATGTGCAATATGAAATATTATTTTCCTCTTTGCAATTATTATTACATTATTAACTTTAAATAATAAATACAATGTCATTGTATTATTAATAGTATGTTTAATGTTGCTTTATCTGAAGTCATTATTGTTTATACACTAGATTTGCCCTGCTGTTCACTTACTTGGCTCGTAACGGTTGTTTGTGTTGTGTTTGTGATGCTAAGTTGCAAACTATTTTTTTAAATACAATTGGTAGTTCAGTGATAGGGCATCCAAGCTAAAAAACAACAGCGACTACACATCAAGATCACTACATGTTATAAAACAAATCTGCCCGCTGCATCTGTCAGTATGCGATTAACTCAAAAACTACCAAATGGATTTTCAGATTTTTACCAATGTTTAATGAGAAAGGATTAGGTGTATAACATTAAGCTTTTGAGGATATTTAAATATTTATGTTTAGTTAATGGGTTGTGGAGGTCTGGTAGCTGCTCCACGTAAAATATTGGTATTAAGCTGAATCCGGTTTTGGGAGCCCACCCCAATATAGTTGGGAAAACGCTAGGCAGATGATGATAATGAGGACAGTTTTTCTAGATGTCAGAAAAAATCGTGCCTACTGCCCAAACTGGCACGGTGGGTTGCTAATGTAGGTTACTAGTAAAAGTTGATTAAAGTCAAGGGATGCATACGACGTAATTGTATTATTAATGGCAAGTCTAATGAGGCTTTATCTGAAGCGTTATTATTTATGCATTCATTGCGGTAACAGAGACTGTACAGAACTATTGTTATCTTAATCTATGCAAGTGTAACAAATTAGGTATGGAAGGGTTAAGAGACTTGTTAGGTTGAAACTACTGGTCGTAGAAAGCTAAAATTTGGCATGTAGCTTCCTAGGGGGCTGTAGAGGAGCACTAAGTGAGGATTTCCCGAATTTCCTACAGGAACTGAAAAAAACGACAGCGTGGTGTTTCGAATTCTGTCCTGTCTTTTTACCCCTCCCTTCTATGTGCGGATGGTGATCACCGGGGTGGTTCTGCGTTCAATAGTTTTTTGGCAAACTCCAAGGCGGATTTTTTGCGACCAGCTCTGATCTCCGTAGGTTAGGATAGCCAGAATACAGATGTCGATAGGTTTGCGCTATAGGGAGATCAGCGGATCACTCTTCATTAGCGTCTTCATGGACCAGTAGCTTTTCCAGGCGTTTTCGATGCGGCGATCGATTTCCTTTTCTTGCTGTTTTCGAAAGAAACTCACTGGCCCAATTAGAAATATTCATCGACATAATGTATTTCTTGCTCATCTATCTCGACCCTGCGCTTCGTGCTGTAAGTCATTAGCCGATAGGGTTTTAGACCGATTCATCGCAAGTTCCACTTTGAAGCCAGCTGTCTTCAACTCTTGGAGGATGGTCTGGAGTTCTAGAACTGTGCGGGCGAAGAGGACAATGTCATCAGCAAATCGGTGGTTTGTCAGCCTCCTTTGACCAACGTCAAAGCCTTTGGTCTTCCATTAAGCTGCCAATATCTTATATATCTCCTCAAGTGTGCTCGTAAATAATTTGGAAGAGAGTGGATCGCCCTATATGTCAGTTTTAAGTTAGCGGTGATATGTTGGTAAATGTTTATTAACCTAACCTATTTATTTATCCTACTATTTATATATTTTTCTAATTTTATTAACCTAACCTATTTATTAAACCTACTATCAATATATTGGTACCTAAATATTTTTGTAATTTTATTGAACTAACCTATTTATATTGTTGTATGGTGTCGGAGTTCTGTATGGTGTCGGAAGTAAAAGAATAGCACCATCCCATCACTTCCCGTTGTTGTCGTAAGAGGCGACTAAGGGACTCACCAGAGAATGGGCAGCAGCATTCTCTGTGGTTGCAACAGCTACACCGCGATCGCCAACCCACCTGCCAAGCGCGGGGATTATGCCTCCCCCCCCGTCGGGGAGTTCTATGTTATATTTTTGGCCTGTCCGCGATCGACCGGTTGGCCATCCCTGCTATAAACATTAAATTAATCTGCCTACCCTTTTCCCAAATATGCTGGGATTGGCTTCATGTTTAACAGAATACTTTTGAATACCAGTTTTGGTTCCTATAATGTTGAACAAAATAGCAGCAGATAGCTTTTAGTTTTATGGTATTAAATCATCATCATCATATCAACAACACACGACAAACCGCCCACCCTAGGGGGAGGCCTACTCCCCCAAGGGGGGGGGGGGTTG